>VWZU01016196.1:1211412-1272270 GCA_013397095.1 Sterrhoptilus dennistouni | reverse complement strand
TTTTGTTTTTTTTTTTTTTTAATTCGGGTTGTTGTGTGGGTTTATTTTTGCCTTTTTTCCCCTTCTATTATTTCTTCCTTGAATCATGAAAGCTGAGCAATGCCTTTGATGTACTTTGTTACATTTTGTACCAAAGCAGGAAAAAAGAAATAAAAATCTGTTTAATCCCTCTGTGAAGTTTTCCTGACTCTTCTTTCATAGTGTTGTAATAGGTGAATCCTTAAATATCACAAACACATCTGGCTGCCAGTGGAAAGCTGGGTAAGGGGTGCTCCTTGTTCCAAAAGTTTGTAGCATCATTGTTACTGTGTTTTTGTTTTGGCAGTGGGATTTGATTGCTGCCTTGATAAGGCGTACTGAAATTTCAGGTTTTGGATCTTAAAATTAAAAAAAAATATATATACGTTGGGAGTGATTGGGCAAAGGTATTTGAATATTTTGGCCACCTAAAATAGTTCGGCTTCTCATTGTTTTGTTGAGGAGCCTTTATTTAAGGGCATACTCTGTGAGTTAACCCATTTTTATATAAAGATACTAAAGGAAAAAAGGGTCTACACTTACTTAGTGTTCTGCTCTCCCATTATTGGCTTGAGAAATGCAGTGTGCACAGCACTGGTGTAATCCTTTAAAGAGGAGCTGCCCCAGCTACAAGCCCATATAAAGCTTCTTTCTTCTGCCCTGTTGCTGAATTCATTACTTTTGCAAAAGACATATTTAACATAATTAATGATGTTATGGGTATAGTGTTTGATATGGCCTCTTCCAGAAAGTGGATATTATATTGAACCACTGGCCGCACTAAGATGCAGTGGAGAGCCACGCTGGAGCAACTGCTTATATTTAATATAGCAGGATGGTCTCTGGATGCTGCAGCACCCACTGTGCCTTACTCTTCCTCACTTCAGGACAGCCAGATCCTCCCAGTAGCACCTGGTACTGCCCATGCTTTTCTTCACCTACCACCACTGCTTTTGTTCTGGATGAGCAGGAGATCCTGGACAGGGATTTTTGGGGCTGCACTCTCACCCGTGTTCGTTGCCAGTCCTGGGAAGGAATCGTCTCTGCTGTAGAATGTCAGTGTGGGGTGTTTGGGCCTGCAGGGTCCACACTTGCATTCAGGCTTTTCCAAGCCTGTTGTTGTGGCTCAGATATGTCTCAGGTTTGCTCGCTTCGTATTTCACAGCTGTGCCAGTGCAGTTAAAATGTAACCTCTTCTTTCTCTACCATTAGTCACTCGGCATCCGAAGAAGCCTCTGGCTCTGACTCGGCAAGCCAGTCTGAAAGTGAGCAGGGCAGCGAGTCAAACAGCAGCTCCGAGTCCTCTGAGAGTCAGTCTGAATCCGAAAGCGAATCAACGGGTTCCAAATCCCAGCAGACCCCTCCTGAAACCAAAGAAAAACCAGCCTCTAAGAAGGAAAGGATAGCAGATGTTAAAAAGGTATTACCCCTGCTGCTCTGCACAGACACGTTATTCCTGTACCCACCATGGAAGGTCAGACAGCAGGACCTCAGTGGAGCTGTGCCCGGGTTCCTGGGCACTTTGCACATGGACCAAACAGCCTCTGACCTCCAGTGTCCCCAGAGGCTGGTCTGTGTGCCGGAGCCCTGCTGGTGTCACCTGTGAGAGCAGGAGCTGCTGTGTGTTTGTGGAACAACCCCTGGAGCACCAAGTAGATAGTTACTTGGCTGACTGGTGTAAATGAGGGACAGCTGCCTGTCATCAGCACATGATCCTGTCATTTCATCCTCTCCCTCCCTCTTTCCACTCCTCTCTCCTGTCTCTCCTTCAGAAGCAATAAAACCTCCCCATGTGATAAATAATCAGGAAGGTTTGTCTAGGGTTTGAAGTTTGAACCACTTTGGGTTTTTTTACATCACTCTTCCTCTCAAAAAAGCATAGGAAGAAAAAATAAGAGGAAGAATGAAAAACCTATTTAACCTCTGCTATTTATTAAGTCCAGAACAGTGCTGCTTTGTTGTGTTTTTTTCTCCCTTGCAGCTTCCCAGCTCCTCCCTAGCAGTACCCCTCAGATAGCCAGGTTTTCCCTCCACTTATTGTCCAGCAGGAAAGGGGATTGAGGGTGTTGCTGCATATGTTATCTCTCTGCACCCCCCAGGGCAGAAGCTGCACCTCAGGTACCTGCTTTACCTGAGGGATAGAGGCACCTGAGTAACACAGGGCAGTGTGAGGTGAAAGAGCAACCCAAATACCATTTGGGGATAGGAACTCAGTGAACTGAGTTCTCTTGGAAGGAGAAAATTCTGGTTAGATCAGCTTGTTTGTTTGTGGTGTGTAACTGTCTTGTTGTTCTTAGCCGTGGGTTGCACTGGGCACAGCTTGCTCCTGTGAGTGAGTTTTATGGAGAAAGCTGCTATGTGTGTAAAGGATAAGGAGGAAGGAGAGTGCTTCCAGCCTGTGTTCCCCACGGACCTGCCAGGGACAAGTGAAGGATTTTGTTACCAGCTTCTCCCTTCCACAGAGCTCCAGGCTGCTGGCTCAGGTCATGGCTAAATCCTCCAGTGTTTGGACTGGCAAGGGAGGAGGAGTTTATAAGGCAGTTGTGGTAACACCATATTAAAACTTGAGGTTTATTGTTGATAAATGGGCACCAAAGGAAGTCTTCTCTCCCTCTAAAGGATTCTAAGAGCATGTCCCTAACAATAAATCTTAACATTATCCCATGAGGAAGCGCATCCATACACAGGGTGATAATTAGCATGGATGAAACATTAAAAGGTCAGGACACCCTCTAATAAGAAAGCCTCTCCCTTCCTTAATTTCTCTGTTAATGGGTGTCTTCCTTAGCTAGGTGTAACCTAGGCATGTTGATACCTCTTCCCCTTGAATAACCAATGCAATTAATTATATTATTGTTTATTTGGTGTTTGTTTAGATACACCCATGAAGGTGAGGTTAATCTGTAATCTGTTTCAGGTGCTATTAAGATTTGTCATGGAACTTGCTCCCACATTCAAAACCCATGCCATTTAATAGATGAAAAGACAAGTTCTTCAAATGCTTTGGGGACCATTAAATTTGAGGGTTTACTCTTTCATGAAAATGTACCTCAGTACTTGCATGCCCAACAGATACACTGTCACAGTCTGTCCCTTATCCCATTACTCTTTTAACAGAGGCAGAGAAATTGCTGGGCTGCAGCCTTGTATCCATCACACTCTCAATCCCAATCATTGCTGCATCTGGCAGCGTATTTTGATTTCCTTTTCCTGCCAGTGGCTTGCAGAGATATTTGAGGATTGGAGGGAGAGAGAATCAGAAGGAAATGAATAGATGTAGAGAACTAAGAGCTCTGCTGAGGGAGAGAGGAATTGCTTGTGTAGGAATTTGAGAGGTGTGGTGGTTTGTGTCCCCCCTGTAAATCTTGTGTCCTGTATCACCAACACAGCTCTGCATTCATCCCTCTCAGGGCATCCACTTTTGTGTCCACTTCTCCTGCCTATCCACAAGAACAATTGCATGCTCTTATACACTGTGTGTTGAACTGGTGAGAGTCTTGTTTTACAGCAAAGAGCACAACCATTCCCAGCAGTCACCGCTGCACATCCATGTGTCCTGGGCTGCCAAACCACATTCCCATCAGTGCATTCAGGAGAGGAACCAGCAGCCACACTGCCTTGCCTTGCCAAAGGACAGGGTATCTTGCTCTATTTGCCATCCAGACTGGGCCATAGAATTCACCTTTGAAGCTGCAGCTGGCCAATGTCTCCAGGCAGCTGGTGGGGCATTCCACCAGGAAAGGAACTGTGCAGGAAGCTGTTAGTGACAGAGAATTGCCCTGTTGAGTTGATAGGTCTGTTCATTCCACATCCAAGGTGTTGCCTCTATTCCTTGGGCACCAGTGCTGATTACCTGAACACTCTGTCCTTGAGCCTGAGTGAGCTGGAGAGTGATTTGTGCCTCGATGAAAAGATGGACCACTGTAAAGATAACACTGAGAAGAACAAGTGCTACTTTAGAGAGGTGCCAAATATTCCAAAATAATAATAATATTTTTCAGCCAGTTTTTTAAACTGTCCATCTACTGGTTGCTAATACCCTAATGTTTTTTTGTTGATTTTTTTTTAAGCCACCATCAAACTTCTCTAAAATGTCAAAAATAATTGGGGTGAAGCAGGCCTTCTGATGGTCTGTTTATTTTGCAGATGTGGGAAGAATATCCTGATGTTTATGGGGTTAGGAGGTCAAACCGAAGCAGACAAGAACCGTCACGATTTAATATAAAAGATGAGGTAAGGAAAAAAAAAAGGATGAGGCATTACTGAACATATAAAACCAACCAAACCCAAAGAGGAAAGGGAAGTCTCAACTGCATTGCCTTGTAAACGCTGAGTCCCAGCTTGGTTCTTGGATTTTGGAGCTCACAGTTGAGGTCCCAGTTCTGCAGCTGCATCCTTGGCCTGAGACCTCTGGAGTGAGCGGGACACTGCGTGAGCTGAGTTCTGCATGCACTGATCTGATTGCTGGAATGGGGTGTAATGCAAGGCATGCTCTGCTGTAGGAACATCCTGGAGAGGAGTCTTTGTAATTAAAAAAAAACCAGAATGAAACCAAAATGCAACACAAATCCAACCAGGAATAAAGGAAAGTTCCCAGAAACACCTCATAGCAACAAAACAATCGTTGTTCATCCTGGAATGGATCCCACTAATAAACGCATTTGTGTGTGTGCAGCCTTATGACACATCACTTTTCTTTGGTTGAATATTCGGGAGTCTTTTATGCTTCAGCTGAAGATGACAGTTGGTCAGAGCCTGGCAGCCAAACCTTCTAATTGTTCCTATTTCAGAACACTGTTGTTTTTATTTTTCTCTGAAGATGTAGAAATTAGGTGTGGCCTTCATTTGCATCTGACAGGTTTTCTGCATGGAGCATTTCATCTGCAGGTCTTCAGGAAGGTCGAGTAGCTATAGCAGAGGGGAAAGAGAGCCAGAGAGAGGCACCTGTGGAGAGCCTGGGGCTTGGGGCTGGGAATCTGAAGATAAGCAGCAGACTTTGAGCAGAGCAGGAGCCCAGTGGTGCTCTCTGACTTGGGCTGTTTGTGCTTCAGCACCAAGAAGTGTGTTTGGATGCTGTAAGGGTCACACACAGGTCTCCAGCTCCTTGCTCTGGTTTGTTATTGCTGAGCCTTGGTGGCACCCCAGTGCCACCAGCTGCCCTCCAGACTCCTGTGCTGGCTGTCCCGCAGAGCAGAGGTCAGGAAGGGGCTCGGGGTGCACCATTGACATAGCTTTTGTTTTCCTTTTCAAGTTGGCAGAGGCTGGGCTGGCAGGCTGCCCCTCTGTGCGATGCCCCGGCATGCACTGTGCCAGCAACCTCACACCCACCCCAGAGCTCCGCTGCACACCCCCCTGCCCTCTTAGGGGCCCAGGTAAGTCCCTTTTTTTTTTGTTTTACAATATTACGTGGTTTTGCAAATGTTGTTTTCTTTTTCAATATCTTTATTTTTACTACTTAAGGTAAAAAAAAATTAAAAATCTGAGATGCAAAAACTTTGCTATACCACAAAATATTGTAAAAAACAAAAAACTCCAAAGGTCCTCCAAATGATCCCCACTGCAACTTCTGTGAAACAGCTGAAATTAAACAAAATTGGAGCACCCTCTCACCCCTTTCTCCCCAAGGCAACACTGACTGGTCCCCACAGGGTGACTCCCATCTGCAGCAGACTCCGGTGGAGGGTGTGACCTGTCAGGAGCACAGTGCTGGGGCCTTGCAGAAAGCAAGAGGAGGTGGAAAGTCTTGCTTTTGGAAGATGCCAAGAGAGAGGAAATAGCATAGCGTGGTGCTGAGCACTCCTTGCTGCTGCTGGAGGGGGCAGAAACCCAAGGCATGTCTGAAAATGATTTTTGCCTTCGCAGGGTTAATCCTGTCGCCAGTGACCTGCACCTCTCGCTTGCTGCTTGGGACTTCCAGCACAGTGTCTGGGGGCTTGTAATTGCCTTCTTCCCTAATGCTTCTCTGCAGATTAGCAAAGAGCATTCTGCAGGCAGTGTGGCAGGCTCAGAGACCAGAGCAAGGATGAGCCATCCCAGCTCCCTGCGCTGCCCCGTGACTCACCTGCACGGGGGAGATGGCGCAGAGGTGGAGGTGATTCAGCTTTTGGGGCCCTGCTCAATCACTGTGTCCTCTGAGAGCTACACTCTGGGTAGGGTTATTTGTGTGTTAGAAATGGTTACCTTCTGGGGATTTCTGGGCTCGTTGTGTAGGTGTCCATGGTGCGATCAGGGAGGGCGATAACTCATGATCAATACCCAGGCGTGGGCTGAGCCTTCGGGGAAGCGAAAGTGCAGCTTTGCATAGGAGCACAGATCTGCTCAGAGGCCCAGAGCTGTCTCCAGGAACAAGAGAATGTGTGAGTTTTTTAGTAAAAACACTACTTCCCCAGGCATTTTCTTTGCAGTTAATAAATCAGCTTCAAGTTTGAGCTGGGGAATGTGAGACGTGCAGAACCAGGTGTCTTTCAAAGTATTTAAATTGAAAGGACAGAGATTTAGGTATATATAAAGGAAATTCTTCCCTGTGAGGGTGGTGAGACCCTAGCACAGGGTGCCCAGAGAAGCTGTGGCTGCCCCATCCCTGGAAGTGTTCAAGGCCAGGTTGGATGGGGCTCTGAGCAGCCCAGTCTAGTGGAATGTGTCCCTTTCCATGGCAGGGGGTTGGAACTGAATGATCTTCAAGGTCCCTTCCAACCCAAACCATTTTATCATTTCATCATTCTGTGATTCCGGGGCAGTTGCGAAATAAATGTGCCCCAGCCAGACACAATCTTTTTACTATAAAAAGAATAGTTTCAGATTGAAATTGGTGACAAATGTCAGTGTATTTTTTTCTGTCAGAGAGAGGCCAGAAGTCACGCATCAGTGTGTTCTAAAAATACAGCTGGTTTTCTAATTGGAAAAAAAAGTCTGCTCATTTGCATTTTGGTCAATGCTCTGCCTCATGTATTTGCTGAAAATTCAAACACTACTGGTCTCAATGGGAAAGAGAAGTTCAGCAGACACAAAACCAACCTGGTGAGCTGAGATTCTCCAGCTTTTCTGGAGCAATAGAGTTTGGTCTCTGGCTGTCCTCTGTGCTTCCTTAAACAAGGAATTTACCACCAGGAGACACGAGGGAGCAGGGAGGAGAGGCTGAGGAGCTGCAGCATGGCACTTCCCAGCACTCCATACTGGGATGGGGAGGATGTGGGAGCACAAGGCAGGCAGATGACTCAGGCTGGGGACTGCCTGTGTCAGAGGTGATAGGGCTGGGCTCAACACCATCCAAACCAGACAATGCTGTCTTTGAAAAATGTAAGAGAAGGCGGCTGAGCTGCAGTCACAAGTTACATTTTTCAAGGTGGAAGAGTGGAGGAAAAGTCCAGTCATTTAGAGATTATCATCAGCTTTGTAGAGACAGTGATAGAGCAGGAGGAGAGTACAGGCATTAGGAAAATGGACACTAGAAACTTGGAAAATGGGATTTTGGCACAGAAGGGGAGTTAATTTCAAAGAGCTAAAGGTTGTATTTGGTTTTCTCTCAATGTGATCTCTGATGCAGAGCAGAAGAGAAATCCACCCCCTTTACATGTGGCTTGCCAAAAGACAGCAAAAGTAAACATGCACTGAGGGGCAGCTGTTAAAATCATGCCCAATTGGAATGGAAAAGCTTCAGAAAAAGATAAGAGATTAAAATAGAGAAAAGGAAAACTGAGGACTTTTAAATTTAGTGTGTCAAAACTGAAATGAAATTCTGTGGAATGCTTGGCTTGTGTTGCAAGGGTAGGTAGGGCTCTCCAGGGTGTTTGCCAGGCGCTTGCTTCATGGTTGGTAAATGAAACAGGGATTTCATGCAGGGCTGTGAAACAGGTGGATGAACATGTTTGTAGTGAGATATGGTGCAAAAGGTGTTATTGTGCCATATGCAAATCTGACACCAAATCCAGGAAAGCTCATGGTCAGACATGGCATCCAGTATTTTAGTGTATTTTAGTGGATGCACTGATGTGAGGCAGAAGTTTCTATGGGTGGAAGGAAAGCTGGAAAATGGGAATGAAGGATGCATGTTGCAGCTCACACCATTTCACAAGATCCTTGTGTGCACAGCTGTGTGAGCTCTGTCCAGGAGGCCAGTGGGGGTGTCACAGGGTGCAAACTGGTACCCATGGTGATGGGCAGACAGTTCCTGGAGCCAAAGCTGAATGCTGTGGCAAAAAAGCAGCTGGAAGTGGATGATTTCCAGTAAATGTGTGGAGCAAGCAATCTTGGAGTCTACTTCTGTCATTTTAATACTTCTTTAGAAATCTCACATGGGTTTCTTCAGTTTTGTCCCTGCCTATTTGTGTTTCCTGGGGGAGGCTAAGGAGAAGTCATGTTATCTGTGTGGTGATCTGTTTTCATGGTTGACTAGTTTTTATGAAAATGGGGTTGTGTACAACCAGCATAAAGAGATTATTTTAGCTCTCTTGGTCTGTGGGAATTCGTGACGCCCACTTTTAAAATGACACAGCAAGTAGTTAGAATAGCTCTAGATATATTTAGCCAGAGAGACTTCACTGGTGGAGACTGTAGGACTAGGAGGAAGGAAAGTAGCAGGACACAGCTCTGACCCAGTAGGGTCCTTGGTGACTTTTGCTGTGGGAGAAAAAACCCAAGAGCAAGACAAGGACATTTTTGATGAGAATATTGCCTTTTTATGACAATATTTTTATTTCATTCCTTGTAGGAGGTTTGTGCAATGAAGGCAGAGCTCATAATGCATTTGTTGGGATAAATTGGGTTTGCAATCCCTGAGGTGTTGCACACACTGCAGGTCTGCCTGGCTGCTGCTGCCATGGTGTCTGTTGGGCACTGAGGGTTGGTGCTGAGGGGTAGATGGGTTCTGAGCTCAGAGACTTCAAGATAGGTGCTGTTGTAGAGCACTCCAGGCTTCCTGCAGAGTTTTTTTCTTCACAATGAGGGCAGAGCAGCAGGACTGAGCAGCTGAGGTGGCTGTGCTGGGAGGCAGCTGCTCTGCACCAAGGTGTCCCTCAGGCTGCAGGGAAAGTACCCTTAGACCACCAGCTTAGACCACAAGCACGTGTTTCACTTGCATCCTTCAGGAGCCAGTCCACAGTGAAACCTACAACTTGATTTTCTCTCTTTTCAATTAAAGGCAAGTAGCGAATCTGAAAATGAGAGCCCAAAAAGAAGACGCCAGAAGCAGTTGAAAAGAAAGTAAGTTTCTAAGGAAAGGGTTTTGAGTGGTGATGCTTTGGTTTATTTCTCAAAACAGCAGTGCGTTGGATTGTTTGATAGGAGTTGTCAACATGATGAGCTTGTAAAATAAGTACTTTAATAGTACTTTTGATTACTAAAATTGAAGTATGAACCTATAGGTGGGTGCAATTTTCCAGCTTTTGTTTGTATTTTCCTGCTGTGCCTGTGACAGAATCTGAATGAGTCAGGTTCACTTTCTGTTGTGAAAGTCTTTCACTTTTCCATCAGGTTACTGATTCTCCTTCAGAGATACTTAAAACAGTTTAATCCCTTCTCCTCCCACCTTTTTGATTAACTGAGAATAAAATGCCAAATTATTATCCTCTTTTATCTTTTATAGCCCTCTGTTAAAACTAAAGAACTTCCATAAAGAATGCTTTGGATGCCTAAGCACCATAACTTGAGTTCACTTACTGCCTTTTCTCATCTAAGAAGTACCTTCTAGTTTTTCCAAACACTAAATTAAAGTTGGGAACTATGAGCTGCCTGATAGAGAACATCTAAACAGAGCCCCACGATCCTGCTTGCTTTCTCCTGCATCTTGTCTTTTAGCTTTTTATTTAGTTGTACCCATCAGTGCAGGAGGGAAGGTGATAAAGCACAGGGAGGACTGTGGTAGTATGGACCTCTCCTGGGCAAGGGCAATGACATTGTGGACCCTCCATTTCCTCTTGGAGAGAGGAGGGGCTCCTCCAAAAGACATTTTGGAGCTGCAGCTTTGTTCATAGTTGCCCCCAGAGAACGTGCTTCTTTCCACTAATGGTACAATGTGACTTGGCTTCACACTTGGAGACTTGAATTGGCAGGAGAATTTGGATGGCAGGAGATTTGTTCCATTTTCTGGGCTCCAAGGAGCTCATGTAACTCTGGACGTTGTGGCTCATGCTCTGTGACAGTGAGCACTTCTCTTCAGATCCTTCCAGCCCGTTTTAAAAATGCAGAAGTAGAGAAAAAAAAAATCATCTTGCCCACCCAGGTTGGAGCAGTACAGCTCTGCCACCAGCACATGGTAAGAGCTGCTCTCACTCAAGGCAATCCTGCCACTGTGTGAACAAAACCTCAGGTGACTGAGACCCACCTCCTAAAAGCAGAGAAACACAATAAAACATCCCCCCTGCATTGCACTGAACAGCCAAGGATACAGTTTTGAACATTTTTCCTGTAATTAAGGCCCTGATGGTTTGTTCAGACAAGTATTTGTGTAGAGATATCATTGCCCTGCATGACCTACATTTCTGACTGCAGAATTAAATGGAAAAGAGAGGTGTCTGCTGGAGAAGAGGATGAAGATGGAGGGGAGCAAGGCACTAGTGGAGAGAGTGAGCCTGAACCGAAGAAAATTAAAGCAAGAAGACCTGTCCAAAGGAGGTAAGGAAGGGTTGGTTCAGTATCTTTTCCTGCCTGTGCTGTGTGGAGAGGAAATCCCTATTTGTCACTAATGAATGTGTATTTTTCCTGGAATATTACCTTTGTTTATGACCTAGTAAACTTAGGGCCTAGTTACTCCCTCATCTCCCCATCTCATGCTTCAGTGAGCACTAGGGTGGTTTCCATGATAGAGCAGATTAAATCCCTTAGGAGTCTAATATTTGAGATTTATGCCTCCTTAAAGACTTACTAAAGTGGATATTTACATAAACCATGCTGTATTATGGCTTTATTAACTCTTATTTTAGAACAGTGGCCAAAACTGGTGTTAAAAAGCCCCACAAAATCCAGCGTGGGAAGAGGAAGAAACCAGACTCGTCTGAAGATGACGACGATGATGAAGACGATGAGACCCCCAAGAGACAAACTCGGCGAAGAGCAGCCAAAAATGTCAGGTGTGAACAAGTGTGGGGTTGCTTGGGGGTGAGAGCTGGCTGGGGAAGGGGGGCACTGGGGGCCCTGACTCCTTGTGTGGTCCTGCAGAGACCCTGCTCTGCCCTGCAGAAAGCTGTGGCTGAGGTGTGGCTCTTTTGACAGGTTCCTGCTGGGCACATCCGGGGTTTTCCTCATTTTGCCATCTGTGAAGGAGGGAATGTTTACCAGTCCCTCTTAGAGGAACGTGAGGAGGTTTGCGTAATGTTTCTAAAGCACTCTCAGATGAGATTAATAATTGCAAATAATAGATGAAAATGAGCAAAAGGGAGCAGCTGTGCTGGGCTGGACCAATTGTCTGAGAGTGGCTGATAGGTAGTGCCTTGGGACAGTGTGTTGAGACAGGGTGGAGGTAAAGCTTTATCCATCCCCCAGTGTACCTTCTCACCTTTGGGGCAGTCCCAGTAAGGGACTTGCAAAGAGCCATCCAAATTATATTTTGTATATTTTGTGGTGGTTAAATATTCATCAAAGATCAGAAGTGTAGTTCCTAGGGCAGTGTAGGCACCCTGCAGCCTTTTTCATGCTCTGCAACCTTCACAGAATAATCTTTCCCTCAGTAGTGGAGATTTTCTCTTACGGTCTTGCTTCTGCTGCAGGGATTGTTCCACCTTGTGAATCATCTGATGCTGTCCATGGTCAGAAAAACTATACGGGCAAGATAGAGGATTAGTCTGATAAAGTGCAGCTTTAAGTGTCTTGGGGAAAAATAATGAATGGATGACTTAAGACATGTGTGTGCTGAACATGCACTGAACCACCAGGATAAATGCTGCAGAAGGTGCTCCAGTCTGAGCCATTCTCTGTGTTGGTGGGCTGGGAAGAGTCAAGGGTTTTATTTATATGAGTTTGGTTTTGATCTTACTCAGCTACAAAGAGGATGATGATTTTGAGACGGATTCTGATGACCTGATTGAGATGACTGGGGAAGGAGCTGATGAACAACAAGACAACAGTGAAACTATTGAGAAAGTCTTGGACATCAGGCTTGGAAAAAAGGGAGGTGCGTGGCTCTGGAAGAAGCCTTTATTTCTGATGGCAATCGCGTGCGCTCATGGTTTCTCTTGAGCTGCTGCAATGCTTTTGCAACTTTAAAGTGGGGCCAAGGGTTGTTTCAGTGCTTTTCATCTTTTCCTCTATGCCTCTTATTTACGTCTTGTAATATGTAATAGCTTTTGTAATATATAATATTGAAGATCCTAACATCTCTGTAGTTTATGTGCTCGGCAGCTTTCATTTAGCCTGCACACATTTTAAAGACGCAGCCATTGTTCTGCAATTCCTGCTTTTCTCTGCTTTGAAATATAAAACAGATCTAGGAGAGTCAGTTTTCATAGCCCCATTGACAGAGCCATAATGAAAATAAAGCCAATGGTTTGTTCCCAAAGCCTTACAAAAGTGTTTTTGTAAAACTGAACGGTTGTGAACACTTTCAAGAGGCCTTTGAATGATACTTAAAGAAAAGCTACTTATGACAGATTTAAAAAGATTCTGTTGTATGGAAAACTTTTGTGCGCCTGCCTAATATAGTGTTGCAGAATCTTCTGGATGTTCTTTGTGCTTCCACAAAAGATGTATTAGGAGAGTGAGTTCCTGCTCTAATGCAGTTGATGTCCAGTGGTTGATGATGAGGGTAGCAAATGCAGGCTGGTTTCTGTTGCAGCCATTGGAGCTTCCACCACCGTGTATGTGACCGAGGCCAACGGCAACCCCAGCGCCGACTTTGACCCCGAGAAGGATGAAGGGGAAGTCCAGTACCTGATCAAATGGAAAGGCTGGTCATACATCCACAGCACGTGGGAGAGCGAGGAGTCCTTGCAGCAGCAGAAAGTGAAGGGCCTGAAAAAGCTAGAAAACTTCAAGAAAAAAGAGGAGGAGATCAAGCAATGGTAGGCTTCACTTCAAGCAGTGATTTGGCCTTGGGCGAATTGTTTCTAGCCAGAGGTTTGAGGAGTCATGAGTGGAAATGTTTGATTTCTTCATGCAAAGTGTGTTTCATGTGCACTCTGGTCTCTCTCTGCCTGCTGAGGGACATTCCTCCACACAGAAATGATATCTGTGGTGTGGATGGCTGGAAAATGTAGAGGACAAAGCATGAAATCCACACTGTTGCCACTTCCTAGGCTTAAGAGTTGGGAAGGCTGATGACAAATAAATGGTGCACAGACTCACCTGGCCCAGGAGGAGCTGTGAGGCCTTGCAGCCTTATTAACCCTTGTTAATTATGGGCTTCTCTGTGTGCAAGTTTTTGCATCAGTTTATGTCAAGCTTCCCCAGAAACTATAAGGGGAGCTACAATGTCTTTCCAAAGTGCTGAAGCTGGAGTAGCAGCTTCCATCTCTATTTGGTTCCTGTCTTGAGACTGATTCTTGCATCAGAATAAGACAGCATTTAACAGGGAGACAATCTGAACGTCTTTGACATTCGCTTCTCAGCAATAATTTATAATTTTAGGAAATTTAAGAAACATGTCATGTAATAGTAGTTTGCCCCTGTGACTTGTCTGACAGAAAGTAGATTTTCTATATGTAACATCCATGAGCACTATGACAGAAGCATTATAGTGTTTTCTTGATTTTCTTTTGAATTATATTGCATCTAGGCTGGGCAAGGTATCACCTGAAGATGTAGAATATTTCAACTGCCAACAAGAACTGGCTTCAGAGCTGAACAAACAGTACCAAATAGTGGAGAGGGTAATTGGTAAGTGGAGCCAAAACTTAGGGGGTAAAGTAGGAATGGGTATTTTATTCCATGTGACAGCTGAATGAGTGTGCAGCTCTCTCTTCTTCCCTGTCCTCCAGTATCCCTGAGGAAAACCCCATGGTGTTTACTGTATTTCATTGTGTGAAATGTAGGAATTTGGACAGTAGAAATCCAGTTTTATAGGTTAGTATTTACAAACAGTACAAACCAGTGACTCTCCTTGCCTGGACTATGGGAATACACACCAGTTTCCAATGGGTTGCTGAAATTGTTGCTACTGAGGTTCTTTGTCTTCAACCCTTTGAATATAAGATGTTTGTTTCCAAAGCAGCAGCATGGGCCTGGCTTTTGTTAGGTCCACTTTGCATGGTGTGGTTGAGGATATGGTTAGGCTGCAAGGCAGCTCAGGGGTGAGATTTTCATGATTAATTAATAAAAATAAAACCAGAACTTACTGGGCACTTTGATAATATCACAGTCATGTCAGTCAGAGGTGCCAGCACCCAGTTGCTTTGGGAATTGGCTTGGAGAGCTGTTTAACCTATTTGCAATTCCTGTAAACACGTGGGTGTGAGGCAGTGATCGCCTGCCCTGCTCCCTCTGCTGGCCGCCAGCATTCCAACCCTCCCTTCCCTTCTCTCTCTAAACACAGCTGTGAAGACCAGCAAGTCTGCCACGGGACATTCAGATTTCCCAGGTAAAGGAACATTTTTTTGGTCTCTCTACACTTCTCCTATGAGCCAAGACCTGTCTTGTGGCTGCCTGGGTAGTTCATTCAGCCTGTGAACCGTGTTTGTGGTTCAGCTTCTCAACCAGAGGTGCTGAGGTTTGAGCTTTTTTGCATATTTTTCAGCAAACAGTCGCAAAACATCCTCGAATGACCCTGAATACCTGTGCAAGTGGATGGGGCTGCCCTATGCTGAGTGCAGCTGGGAAGATGAGGCTCTGATCAGCAAGAAATTTCAGCACTGCATTGACAGCTTCAACAGCCGTAACAACTCCAAGACGATTCCCACCCGGGACTGCAAGGTTTGCTGGCTTCTCTTCTCTCCTTTGCTGGGTTCCTCCAGGCTGGGGGAAGATGCAAGCAGTGGGAACATGAAATTTTGTCAGAATAAATGTCAGAGAACATTTTCCCATCCTCCCACCTGCGTTTGGAGGGTTGTTTGCTGCTCTCGTATTGTACTTCAAGCAGAGACGTGAAGCCCTTTGAGTTTCATTTACTCTGTGCACAGTGAGAACGTTATGTCCCCCTAGGGAGTGGGAGGCTTAATTAATCCTTGCAAAGTGCTTCCTCCTCAGAAGGAGCTGCAGCAGTTTTAATATCACTTGGATGAAAAAACAGCACACCTGGGAAAAGAGGAAGCCTGCAAGATGCTGATACAGTGAAGGAGAGGGACAGAAATAATGGGAGAAAAACCAAAAGAGGACAAAGAAGGAAGTGGAGCTTGTTCCACCTCCTATGTATTTTGTGCAGCTTACTACACTCCTGGGGGACTCAGAGCCCTGATCATAAACCAGAGGGCAGCAGGCACATCACAAGAAATGCAGACACAAGCACTGGCTAGGAAAAGGTGGATGAACTTGAACCAGTGAAGAGATACGTGCTCTTTGCTGAATTCGTAGATTTCGTTGTTGGATTTTCAGCCTTTCAGCCTGAGTGAACTGAGTGTTCTTTCTTTCTCATCAGTGGACTTATGGCAGCATCTCTTTCAGGTGTTGAAGCAGAGGCCAAGGTTTGTTGCCTTGAAGAAGCAGCCCTCATACATTGGTGGGGAGAACCTGGAGCTGCGGGATTACCAGCTGGAGGGCCTCAACTGGCTTGCTCACTCCTGGTGCAAGTATGTACACAGGCTGTGATGTTCATTCTGTGGCTTTTTTGTCCCAGAAGGATTTGGCACTCCTTTTAAAGTGAGGTCTTTACCTGCCTTCCTTCTGCAGCTTGAAGGATTTCAAGTGTTATTGCAGACACTGCAAGCAGGAACTACCTAAAGCATGAACTTAAGAAACCTTGTGTGAAAACAAAAAGCATTTTCCCTGTCTGGGCCTGTTCACATGATGAATTTGGCTGTTGTGTGAGCCTGGTACATATCAGCCCTAGATTTCCATTGACTTAATGGGGAAAAATGGTTTTTGGCTCAGTGTGCTTAAATACTTGTTGCAGTCTTTGAGAGATGTTCTTCTAAAATTAGGCCACTGATTCCCCTCTGCTTTTGCCTATTTTCCTCCAGTTTGGAGTCATCATAGTTAATTTTTGTACATTATTGTGCCATGTTCAGTCTGGCTGTCCCTGGGATCCATTTGGAAGTGTTCCAATAACTGTTTTTGCACTGTCCCTCTCTGTCCTTGTCGTGGACTGCTGTTCATGTGGAGCACAGTCAATTAGTAGTGGCAGAAACATGCGCTCAGACAGCATTTTTGTTTGTTCTCCTCTTTCTCAGGAACAACAGCGTGATCCTGGCTGATGAAATGGGACTAGGCAAGACCATTCAGACAATATCATTCCTATCATACCTGTTCCATCAGCACCAGCTGTATGGCCCTTTCCTGGTGGTCGTGCCCCTGTCCACCCTCACCTCCTGGCAGAGGGAGTTTGAAGTGTGGGCACCTGAGATAAACGTGGTGGTTTACATTGGAGACCTCATGAGCAGGAACATGGTGTGTAATCAGAGAGCAAAGGGTGAGGGCTCAGGGAGAAGCACTGGGTGCAAAGCAGCAGCTTGTGCATGATGTGTGTGACACACAGTCAGCTGGAGAGGCTGATGGATAGTGCTGGAGCACTGCAGGCAGCTGGAGCTGGTGTAGCTGAGTGTGTGGGTGTAACTCCCTGCTGCAGGGAATTTTCTGCTTTATTTTGCCTCTTGGAGTGAGTGCAGGAGTAGTGGCTTCTTCTCAGGAAGCCAGTACTGATCTGGACTGAAACATGCAGTGAGAAGTCCAGCAAAGTAAAAAGTGCTTGTCTTCAGTGTTTGGAACTATATAGAGAATGGAACACAACAGTGTTGGGACTCTAGTGGTGTCCTCAGTGAGGTGATGTGTTCATTAATGTCACAACAGCAAGTTAACCTTGTTTTGTTACCTGTGCAACGGCAGTTGAACCGTGTGTGCTCTAAAACAAATTTTAGAGAGAGGCACCTTGAGCTCATCAAATGGCACCTTGGAGCAACAGGGGTTTAGACTTGTTTGGAGTCTCTGGCTTAGAGCTACACTAAAATAACAATTGTTGACTCTTTCCTTTGGATAACGTGTTCAAGTTAACTGTTGTCTCCCCTCACAGATACGTGAATATGAGTGGATCCATTCTCAGTCTAAAAGATTGAAATTCAATGCGCTTATCACAACGTACGAGATCCTCCTGAAGGACAAGGTGAGTAATGGCCCAATAATGTTTTTACTTAGACTTCCTCTCGTTTTCAAAGGGGAAAGCCAGTTCTCAGCTAGTGGGTTTCACCTCTTCCCTCTGTGGTGATGAAGAATTACAGCCACTATTTTCTTTTCCTTCCCAGTAATGCAAGCAAATGTGGGACACGTTTTACAGTGTCTTTACTCTTGTACTGACAGCTGTGCTATTCTTTTTACGTATAAGACATCTGTCAGGTTCAGCAACCTGGATTTTTACCTGGTTTAATTTAGTCTTGTTACGAGGACAAAACATTACACTGAACCTCTGGCCACAGTGTTAACAGTATTTGCATTTTTACATCTACATGAAATCTGTCTGCTTAGGAAATATTATCGGCTCTGTCAGTGTATTACTGAGTCTTAGCAGAAAACAAAAAACTTTAAAAAGGAAAAAAAAATTATAATCAAAATTCTTGGATTACCTGAACTTTTTAGGCTTGTTCATCTGCTCTCCTGTTTTTGCTCCAGTGGGACCCAGGGCCCCAGTAGCATGGAAAAAGGGGGGAATAAAAACCGGGGAAAGACTGTGCTTTCTGCGTAAAGCAAAGAAGGATTGCTGTACTTGCTGCAGGATTATTGAGATACAGCAGGAGTGTTGTACAGCATAGCTGATTTTCACCTTTTCCTTTCTGGGAAGGCACCTTACTCCCCAAATTTTGTTAGCAAGAAAATCCTGTGAGGGTCCAGCCTGAGGGCTGGGTCAGGACACCTTGGACAGCACACACTGCAGGGCTTCCTGGCCTTGGAGAGAGACACATCTGCAAGATGGTGGGGCCTGTCTGACCCAGCACCTCCTCAGTGCCTGTGTTTTTTCCTTCCCTTCCTGCAGACTGTTTTGGGAAGCATTAACTGGGCCTTTCTGGGTGTGGACGAAGCCCATCGGTTGAAAAATGACGACTCCTTGCTGTACAAAACGTTGATTGATTTCAAGTCCAACCACAGGCTGCTGATCACGGGCACCCCACTGCAAAACTCACTCAAGGAGCTCTGGTCCCTGCTGCACTTCATCATGCCAGAGAAGTGAGTCTCCTTTCGAGCCTTCCTAGAAATGTCTGTTCATTCTTGTCTGTTAAATAGGCTCAATGGGCTGCAGAATGGCAGAAATCCCTGAATTAAATCCCTGACTTAAACTCAGTGGAGTGACAGCAATGATAGGAGAACAGACATTAGTGGAGAAAATCAAAGGTTAAATAACTAACACAAGGAGTATTTCTGGCAGCAAACTGAATGGGGAAACCTGATACATGCCTTTCAAATCTGTCTGCTGTCTTCCAGTCATCTCTAAAAAGCTAAACTTGTTTTAAGCAATCATTTCAGGCACTTGTGGGGTTTCCAATACACTGTGGTTCAGGCACCTCTGCCAGCCATTTTGTGGCAGCTCTGGGGGTGCTGTCTGGCTGATTGTGTGTCTACAGGGTAACAAATGTTTTGTTTTCTTTAACATAAAATGAGCTATGGGCATCTCTAAGGCTAAGGCAGGCATGCCCCAAAGCTCACTGAAATTATGTTTGACTGCAAGAAGAGCTGTCCCCCAAATTCTTTTTGTTGGATCACAGAAAGAGTGAAGGAGAGGCTTGAGGTCTCCCAAGTGGAGGAGAGCAGATCCCCACATTTCAGAGGAGCTGTCAGAGGAAGCAACAATCCCAAAAGAGCCTTCAGAGCAGGGTAAAACAGTCCAGTTGTCAAAGCCATGCCTGGGAGAGGCACCAAGGAAAGTTCAGAAACTGCTGCCAGGTAAATGCCAAGAGTAAAATAGTGGGAGACTTGGGATTTTGGGTCCTGGGAGTCAGTATGGAGCTCAACCAGAAGATGTTAGGAAGATGTCCAAGCCCAGAGATCTTCTAGCTTTGCCACCAAATCTGTTCAGTTAACCAGAGCAGAGGGAATCTGTTATCTTCCACTATCTTTCCATTGAACTGCTGGTCTCCTGTCTTGTGGTGCAGCAGGAGGGTATCCAATAGATGCTATTTGGTGCCATAAGACAAGAGTTATTCTGACTCCTCCCTTACTTCTCCTTTCTGTTGCCAGGTTTGAGTTCTGGGAGGATTTTGAGGAGGATCACGGGAAGGGTAGAGAGAATGGCTACCAGAGCCTTCACAAAGTCCTGGAGCCGTTTCTCCTGCGCAGAGTGAAGAAGGATGTGGAGAAATCTTTGCCAGCCAAAGTGGAGCAGATCCTCCGGGTGGAAATGTCTGCTCTGCAGAAGCAGTATTACAAGTGAGTCACTGAATAAGTTACTGGGAGTGCCAGTAGAAATGGGCACATCTTTCTGTGGGCCTCGGCAATGTGTTCCAGTGTTCTGTGCATGCTGTGGCCCTCAGAGTGTAGTGTGACACCATCACCTGTAGTACTGGGAGCTTCCCAGTGGGAATATGAGGTAGGGTAGTTGATATCTTTCCTGCTGGAAGATGTTTTTGTAGAGTGATACAGTTCAGCTGGCCAGTTTTGCAAGACAGAGGTTATATCTTTCTTGGGGGAATGACAATATGCACAAAGTTGGGATTCTGTTCAATATTAAACTGTGATAATATCAATAGGAAAGTCAGGTCAGGGTTTTTAGAGAGGAAAGAGCATCCTGTAAAAGAAGTGAGGAGAGATGAAGGGAGGGAGCTAGATTAATGCCTGAATGAGCTGTTCCTGAAGGTTTTGTTGCTCCAAGACTCTGCTCTGCGCTGAGTAATGATCTGGACTTTAATTTTCCTGCCTGCAGGTGGATTTTGACAAGAAACTACAAAGCTCTTTCAAAGGGAACAAGGGGAAGCACATCTGGTTTCCTGAATATTGTGAT
This sequence comes from Sterrhoptilus dennistouni, assembly GCA_013397095.1. Lineage (NCBI taxonomy): Eukaryota > Metazoa > Chordata > Aves > Passeriformes > Zosteropidae > Sterrhoptilus > Sterrhoptilus dennistouni. Next base: position 1,252,256 of record VWZU01016196.1, on the reverse strand, counting down.
GGAATTGAAAAAGTGCTGCAACCATTGCTACCTTATCAAACCTCCTGAGGAAAATGAGAGAGAGAATGGCATTGAGACCCTGCAGGTGAGTGGTGTCCTTGGTCACCACCTTTTTTCCTTAAATTTCATTCTTTTGTCCTCCCAACAAAATAATATCTGGTGAAGCTTTAGCTTCTGTGGCTTCTTCTTTAAAAATAGTTCTCACAACTAAGTAATTTGTACCCCCAGCCCTCCACTTCCATTTTATGGCCTTCTAGAGCAGGAGCTGTGGGCAGTGTAATATCTATATTGTCTGATTCATTGTGTGTGTGGGCTCTGCTGTGTAAATCCACATGATTAGATTAGACATGTACAAGAGATGAATGATCCCAAAAGGAGCAGTTCTGTGCAGGTCTCTCTGGGATGTACATAAGGGTAAGATTGGAAATGATGGTTATTTCTTCAGTCTTTGATCAGGAGCAGTGGAAAGCTGATTCTCTTGGACAAGCTTCTGACCAGGCTGCGGGAGAGAGGCAACAGGGTGCTGATCTTCTCTCAGATGGTGAGGATGCTGGACATCTTGGCAGAGTACCTGACTATCAAACACTACCCTTTTCAGGTGAGAAACATCAGCATGGAAAACAGTGGGGTCCCTTCAAAAGTGTGGGAAAAAGTGGAGGGAGCTTGAGCAGTGGGAATCATTGAGTTCCCTAGAGGTTGGGAATTAAAGGTGCTGGGATTACAGGTGGCACTTACTGGATGGAATTGGGATGTCCCTTCATTACAGTGTGGTCCCATCTCTGCAAAACTCCTCTGACAGGCCCCTGCTTTGGTCTGTGTCATGTGATAAACCCTGAGGACAGTGAGCACAGAGGGCCTGGCTGGGAGGCTGTAACGGGAGCTGCGGTGTCACCCGCCGTGTGCCTGTTCCCCGAGCATCCCCCAGCCCTTGTGACACAGCTGAGGCAGTGCAGTTATTTTTAATTGGTGGCTATTTTTAACAATTAAACACTGCAGACAGCAAAAAGGGGCTGTAGGGCTGACAGCACTCGGGTGCAGCAGTCCCTCAGGGCTCCTTTACCTTCTTGCTTTTATGGTTATTGTTGATTTTTGCAGCGCTTGGACGGCTCGATCAAAGGGGAGATCCGAAAGCAGGCGCTGGATCACTTCAACGCCGACGGCTCCGAGGTACTGCAGACCTGGGCAGAGAGGGTTTGTGGCTGAGCCACAGGTTGTGACTGACCACAGGGGATTTAGTTCAGTTCAGTCCTTTTAACAGGACCCCAGGTACTTTTAAAGACACGGATATGGCAGGTTTTGCAACCAGCCATATTGCTTATTTACCATCTCTCACATCCAAGGAGCGAGCAGGGCTGCAAGTCACATTTCCAGAAAGTCCTGAAGAGGCTGGGAAGAGCCAAAATTTAGCAGTTCTCCCCCATATTGGTCTGGAGAATGAGAATGGTTGCTGCATGATTTCAGTCTGAAGCTGGTTTTGGATATGAAATGAGAGAGACAAAAGAAGGATTTTAAGTGTTGGCAGGCAGTGGAGTCTGCTGCTGGAGGTGAAAGTCTCCAGTGTAATAGGAGAGGGCATCTGAAACCTCTCATCTGGGCTTGCTGACTCACAGTGACTGGTGCAAGACACTTGTTTTTGTGTCAGTTAGCCCAGCTGTGAGAAATACCTTTCCTCACTCCAGAAGCCTGGGCTGGAGTGGAATTCTTGGCTCACACAGGAATTATGAGAGATCGTGGCTGTAGGAAAGTTAACAAAAGGAAGTGGGAGGGGGAAGGAGCAAGAATGCCCCTAGAACCTGCCCTTTTCCCTGTCCTGAGGACGTCCATGGGGGCTCAGGCATCTTGGCTCTAACCTAGCACGATCTGTTCATTGCTGATCTCATTCCTAACAGGATTCAGGCAACAAAAAGCAGGTGTTTGCCTGCTGCCTTCGTAGGAGTCTGATGGGCAATGTGGTCTGACCTTCAGAAGTGACTCCAAGGTGCCCTTGCCTTGAGCTGCTTGTGTTGCTCTCCCATATTGATTCATGTGTGGAGTAGCACACCCTTCACCTGGGCCAGCACTGCCTCACCCTGGGTCTGGGCTTAAAGACTGCTGCTGCTCAGCCTGCATGAACAGGGTTTCTGGGAAGGAAATAATTTTTCTGCTTTAAGAAGCATGAGTGCAACAGAGCCTTCCTTCCATTTCCTTTTACAGCTTTTGAGTCACCATTGCTATTTTATGCCCACAGTTACAAGCTGGTTAACTCATGGATGCTTTTTTATTTTTTCCTTCCCAGGACTTCTGTTTCTTGTTGTCAACACGAGCTGGAGGGCTGGGAATTAATTTGGCCTCTGCTGATACTGTTGTTATCTTTGACTCGGACTGGAACCCCCAAAATGATCTTCAGGCTCAGGCCCGAGCCCATCGGATTGGACAAAAGAAGCAGGTCAGAAGAGCTGCCTGGGTTGTTTTCACTGTGGCTTCAGTGTGTGCATCTAAACATCCTCTCACCTCACCAAAGCTTCTGAAAACATGGGCCTTTTGTCCCAGCCCTTGCTCCAGAGAGTGCTGCCCGAGGGACTCTCATTTCAAAAGAAGGAGACAAAAAACTAGCCCAGATTCACCAGGTGCAAAGTCTTTCTGTTGGTTTTGAGCAAACCCAGAACCCAACCCATGGCATTGCACTTCTCAGCCTAGTCCTAGTGGACTCTGTTCTTTCTTGCCCTGAAAAATTTAAAGAGTAGAACATCCACCTTTACTAGGAGTTATTAGATATGTGAAAAGCTAGTTGGGTACTAGTTTGAATTTAGAGTGATTGTTTCAGAAGATTTTTACTCTGTGGTTAGGCCCACCACAGGATCTGTGTTAACCATCCTGATTTTAACTGGATCTCCTGAGATACAGAGAGAATGTGCTTGTTTTTCTTCTGAAAAAAGCACATGAAGAGACAATGTCAGCAGCCCAGTGAAAACAGCTGAGGGATGCATTGCTGTATCAGCAGATCCTGTCCAGGAAATAGCTGTGTTCTCTTTTTGCCTCTCAGGTGAATATTTACCGCCTGGTCACCAAGGGGACAGTGGAGGAGGAGATCATTGAGAGAGCCAAGAAGAAAATGGTGCTGGATCATTTGGTTATCCAGCGTATGGACACCACTGGCCGGACTGTTCTGGACAACAACTCTGGGAGATCCAAGTACGTGACTGTGTCAGGAACACGTGGCATAACCAGATTCACCTGCTGGCATTTCCCAGTATTTATTTGATAGGGTACAGGGCAGAAGGCTAATAAATAATGGCAGCTAACATTGCTGACTGATTTGGCTTCTGCAGCCATTCATTTGGACACATGGGATAAAGATTAGAAATTTAAACCTAGTTTTAGGTCATTACTTGTTTTTGTTTCTGTCTTCCACCCAGAGATCATCCTGGTCTGAGGGAACCTGGCTGTGGAAAAGCTGCATTTTAGCAGTGACCTCAGATTCTCTTCATTTCCCCCAGTAGATGGAGGTGGTTCCCATTACAGTCTTTGTCTGTGCTAGAGCAGGAAAGAGATTAATAACAAAGCTTTTTATAGAGCTGGGTAGAAAACTTACTCCGTGCTTCAACTAGGAAAAACACTGGTATGGTTTTGTGCTGTAGCAGTTCTGACTGAACAGCTCAAAACACCTTCTCCTTCTTTTGTTCTTGCAGCTCAAATCCCTTCAACAAAGAGGAGCTGACAGCTATTTTGAAGTTTGGAGCTGAAGATCTTTTCAAGGAGCTTGAAGGGGAAGAGTCAGAGCCTCAGGTAGTTTGAAATTGAAATCACACAGCAGTTTGTAGTGCTTTGCAGGTCTGCAAGAGGGACTGTGTGTGGTTGCTCCTGCTTTGTTCTTGCCCTGTGCATGAGAGCAGGTTGGTGAATAGGATGTGAGGGAGTCAGGAGAAGCTGAAAGCAGAGTCTGGGATTGGGGAATCGGGTTGAGGAGAGCCTTGTTGTTGGGGATTAAATAGTAATGGTCACCAAGGAAGTCCCTTGCCTCCTTAGGATTATTTGCTAGTGACAGCACAGCCTACTGAAGGCTCCTCTCCCTGCCTCTTCTGAGCACTTGCTCAGCATCCTTTTTTGGTGGTTCTGAGCGAGGCGGGAGTCAGCACAGTGCAGTGAGCAGGTCTCTCTCTCCTGCCTTAGTGCAACATTGCTTGACACTTTAGCATTGAGTGTTTTGACCAATTCTCTTAATGGCCCAAGCAGCAGAGCTTCCCCCCAGGGAACACAATCTACAGTTCATACATCTCACTGCCTGGAAATTTTCCCCACGGTTCAGCCTTTCTGGTCCTTTCCTTCTGTTCTGTCGCCTTATTTGTACTTCCCTGTACCACTTGAGACAGTTCATCCCTGCCCTCTGGGACAACACCCTGCAGATATTTGCACTTTATTTAGCTCATATCAGCACACGAGTCTGTCCTCAAAGCCTCTTACTCCCCACTGTGCCCGGCACCCTCCGCTTTATCCCTCCTTCTCCCTGGCTGGCAGGAGATGGACATCGACGAGATTCTGCGTCTGGCTGAAACACGGGAGAATGAGGTGTCCACCAGTGCCACCGACGAGCTGCTCTCCCAGTTCAAGGTATGGGACCCCCCAGGCTCTGCAGTGGGCTGTGGGAATGTGGCTCCCCACACCCTGCCCTGGTGGTGAGGTCAGGAGCAGGCAGGAACACCTCAGAGAGATCACAGAATCACAGGATGGTTTGGGTTGGAAGGGAACTTAAAGATCATCCAGTTCTACTCCCCCCATGAAGATATTAATTTAATTTCAAGAAAATTGTTTTGAAGGCTGTGAATAAAAAATGCAGAATTTACCAAATTTGGTAAATTGGGAGACAAATCCAATAATTTACAAATACTCAGCAGTACTTCTTAAACTGCACGTACTTCCTCAAAAGCTGTTAGTCCAAAGACGTGGCAAGGAGCCAGGAATGTAGTGACATAGGGATCAATTATAAAGTAGTTATGGAAGTGTTGGCAGAATTCCTATGGAGAAGAAGTTGAGGCTTAGCAGACAGCTCTGAGGTGTTCCTGCCAGGGGAGGGAATTGCTAAAACTTCTTTACTTGTAAAAGGTTGCCAACTTTGCAACCATGGAGGAGGAAGAGACAGAGCTGGATGAGCGGTCCCAGAAGGACTGGGATGATATCATTCCAGAAGAGCAGAGGAAAAAGGTGGAGGAGGAAGAAAGGCAGAAAGAATTGGAGGAAATCTACATGCTGCCTCGAATCCGGAGCTCAACTAAAAAGGTACAGCCCATCTTGAGGGGATGAGAGGCTGGAGGAGAGAGCTGGCAGAGACAATGCTCAGGGGAAGCCTCCTTGCCATCTGAGCATCTTTCCCTCCTCCAAAGTTGGTTGGGAATTAAGCACAGAGGTAACACAGGGACCTCTTGTTGGCACTGTGCATTGGACCAATGGTTTAGGATGCAGCATGAGGCCCTGACTGGACTTGGTGCAACTCATCACACCTTAGCAGACAAAATAAAAATAATTAGTGACCACAAAGCAAAGTATCCAATTGTATTGGATTTTGCTGCAGATTTTGCCATACTTTGGCTGTCTCTTTTCCTTGGCCTCTATAGCTCCCTGGGTGGCTCTTGCCTAAATCTGGATCCTGAGGAGCAAAAGAGATGGTGACTTCCCAAATTCTTCTTTAGATAATGGGATCTACCCCAATCCAAAAGAAACCTGACTGTGCAAGGATGCTCTGCTGGGACATGGGACTTTAAGGGGTTAGAACTGTTCTCTGGCGTGAGCTGGGGAAAAACATTGATGTGAAAAACACAGAGAGGGATAATTCATATTAGATGAATCCAGATTAATTTCTAAGGTGTCCTGGTTTTCAAAATACTCTAAGGGACTGTGGCACAAACCCATGGAAATCAATATTTTAACGTCTCTTAGTAGATCAAAATGCAATTGTAAAAATGGTGGCTGTGAAAAGGGGATGGCCACCACAGCCTCAGCCAGCTGGGAACTGCAAGGGTGTGCAGCCTCTCTGGGCTGGTCACACAGGCTCCTGCTTCTCCAGAAATGGATGCTCAGGTGTTTTACAGTCCATGAAATAGTGCCAGTGCACGGAGGGACAGAAAAGGTTGTTATCTGATTAGACTAGCAGTTGTTAACTATACTGCTGTTCCTCTGGTACATGCAGGCTCAGACAAATGACAGTGAATCTGATGCAGAGACCAAGAGAAGGCTTCAGAGATCATCTGGATCGGAAAGCGAGACTGACGACACCGATGACGAGAAGAGACCGAAGCGCAGGGGACGCCCTCGGAGTGTCAGAAAAGACACTGTGGAAGGATTTACTGATGCTGAAATCAGGAGGTCAGTGCTGGGCACAAGAGACAGTTCAGAAAACAAATATAGAAATCCCATGCAGGTGGAGAAAATCCCAGATTAATCCAGGATGTGTTCACCTGTAAGCACGTCGGTGGCTAGGCAGAGCTGTTTCACTGGCACAGCTTCTGCACCTTTATATAATTCAGTTTGATCCCAGCTGATGACCTTAACATTCAGGTCAGTGCAAAATGGACTTAGGTTTTCTTTAGTCAGGCTACAGTGAAGCTGGTACCTTCCTGAAATTAATCTGTGCTGTAACTGCCCTTTGTGGGCCAAGTGGATTGAGCTAATGTCATATAACATGTGAGGTCTTAGGTGCCATGAGCTGCAGAGCTGGACAAGCCAAGGGCTCTGGCCTTCCTGACATTTTGCTGGCAGTCATCCTGCTGACTTAAGCTCTCAGTGAAAGGCTGGCTCCGGCAAAATGACCTCATGAGAAGAGATTGGTCCTGTTGATTCAAGTGGTTGTGTGTCAGTCTCTGATGTCAGCTGGGGGTTGAATTTTAGAACATTGTTTTCTTCTCCTGTCTTCTAGTTCTTGAGTCTTTCCCAGAGATTTTTGTCTTACAGGTCTCCCCAGATGTTCAGCCAAAGAGGGAAGAGAAGGGGTTATGAGTTTTCCTTAACTCTTTCTATCTCTGAGCTGATGTATTTTTAAGCAGGAGATATCAGAGTTTTTGGGCTGTGATAGTTATGGGCTGCCCCATAACCATCTTGAAACCATGGAGTAGGAAGGACATGTTACAACATGCAATGTAACAACCATTTATTTAGGTTATTGTGATGTAGCAGAAAGAGGCTGAAAGAATAAAAAATGAAGAAAAGAAGGCAAAAAATGAATTAATTTAAAAAATAACCTGTAGTTGTAGCCATTGTGTCTACTCCCAGCTCAAGGCAATGTTTGATTGCAGCAACTCTTGCCCTAAAGTTGTGTTAGCCACAGCAGGGATTTTCACAATAAAAATAAGACATGAAAATAAATAGCAAACCTCATCTGCAAACCTCTGTGATGGATTGAACCACATTTGGCTCTTCTGTGATGGGTCGCCCAAGCTTTAAAATTACTAATGACATTGATTTAATGCCTCTTTTCTTCCTGGAAAAAATGAAGTTAATAATTACCAACATGGTGTAAGCCAATGCTTTCTTCTATTTTTTTTTTCTTTTCATTTCTGCCCTACAGTTACCACTCTCCTCTTTTTTTTTTCCTCATCTGTCAAACACTCAACATTAATAATAATGTTATGTTCTTCTTCAGCCGAGGTCACAAAACTCTGTGGGGGCTAATGGATGAGGCTGCCCAGTGCTGAGGGATGCTGAGCTGATCAGTGGGGAATGCAAGGGTGATAATGTGACAGGCTGTAATTAATATATCCAAGCATATTTGTGATATTGGACCTACTTTTTATGACAGTTATTTTAGGGAGTTTTTAAATTTTTTTTTCTCCTTAGGTTTATCAAGGCTTACAAGAAGTTTGGATTGCCTCTTGAACGGTGAGTCCCAAGCTGGCCCTGCTCCAGAGGGGAACCATGGAGGCACATTGTACTTCTGAGCACAGCCAGGCACACATTGCTCTGGGTGTTGGACTCAACCTCCACAGACAGCACTTTCTGTCCTGCCATCAGACCCCAAGCTCTGCTGTACAGAGTCCTGTACAGTCCCTGGTGTCTCTGTTGATGGGCACTGACGAATGCTGGCTAAAAACCAGCTGGAGCAGCCGTGGCGCCAGGCTGTGACACTGCAATGTCCTGCTGGCACAGTCCAGCCCTTGGGGCATTCCCACTCTGCCCAGAAAGGAGAGGGAGCAGCTGTCAGGACAGCAAATGCTACCCAAAACACTGGCCAAGCTGCTCTATGCACGTTAGCCTCAGGACTGAATTTGGAGCATCTTTCCATCCTCTGTACCTCCTAAAGGGAAACAAAGAGAGGCACCATCCTTGAATGTGGATCTGCAGAGCCCCAGCCCTGTGCTGGCTCTGGAAAGGTGTCAGGGCTGAGGCAGAGTTCCCTGAATGTATTGTAGGAGAAATTCAGTGCTTTTTCAGCTGGTCCTACTCTTCTGGCATGAAACACAAGGCTTGTGTGTGAGTCTTGGTGTTACTGACTTCAGGCAGGCAAAAGGGACAGCAGATGGCAGCTTTGGACCATCAAATGGAATTGATGTGGAACTGGAAAAGCCTGAGGGAATATGGGACAGTCATGGAGGGTCCCTGTTGTCCCCAAGATAGACAGTTCTCACCTTTGCTTTGGTAAAAAAAAAATCCAAAGGTTTGGATCAGTTTTTCTACATCTGCACTGCAGCTGTTAGACCAAAAACAAGGACAAAAACTGGGTTGTTTCCTGCATGAACTCAACTCATGCATGTTTCATACATTCATATTTGTACTGCACTGAGCTCTAAAACAATTGACTAGGAGGTGATTGAGAGGAGATATGCTGTATCAAACACAAAACTCTCCCTGTTTCCCAGGCTGGAGTGCATTGCCCGGGATGCTGAGCTGGTGGATAAGTCAGTGGCTGACCTGAAGAGGTTAGGGGAGCTCATCCACAACAGCTGTGTGTCAGCAATGCAGGAGTATGAGGAGCAGCTGAAGGAAAACCCAGCAGAAGGTAGGAAAGGGGGTTGTGTGCTGCTGTTAGGATGGTTTTGGGAGTGTTCCATGAGGCTTGTGAGGAAACCATTCTCATGGTGGACTACATGGGAGGCTACATTGTGGTCTTAAAAGCAGTGAACAAGAACACACTGAAACCAACCTCTGCCAGGCAGCTCTCACCCACAGAGAGGAGCCCCTGAGCTTTCTGCTCAGACTGAACAGTGTAGCTTGAGTCTGTCAGCTTCTGCTGGACATGAGTTTTTGTGGGGAGAGGCTGAAGTGACCAGCTTATTGAATGCTGGGACACAAAGCAAAGCAGATCTTATTTTAAGTGCTCCTGGGGCTGGAAATCAAACTGGTGCTGTGTACTCGACAATAAAGCTGGATCCACAGTTAGCAGTTCCTGGGGCTGGAATCACCACCCACTCTCTGTCTGGCTGTTCTTTGCTGTTTGTTTGGACATACTCTGTATGTCAGGGATGGATTTCCTGCTGGGTCTCTGCCTGTTGCAGCTGACCAGGATTGCAGAATCAACAGCTCCAGCGTATTTAGAAGTATTTTTAAGAAAGTTATACTGGGAGGTGCTTAAATTGAAGATCTAAGTGAGATAGTGGAAGAAATCTTATCTTTTGGACCTTATGTTTAAATAAGAGATTGCAGGCAAGGTCTTGATCATTGTCTGTGAAGACATTTTACAGAGACTCTTCCTTCTGTAAGAGTTGTCTTAATTGCTGTGTTTTATTGCTGAGCAGGGAAAGGACCTGGAAAGAGACGAGGTCCTACCATCAAGATTTCTGGTGTCCAAGTCAATGTGAAATCCATCATCCAGCATGAAGAGGAGTTTGAAATGCTGCACAAATCCATTCCCTCGGACCCAGAGGAAAGGAAGAAGTGAGTTTGGCTAAGTAGGCAATGCAGAAAGAGGCTCAGGGAATTTGGATTTTGTAGTGGAAAGAGAATAGCCTGGATGTGTGGATTTGCTTTATCCTCCACAGCATTAAAAGTAGCTCGTGTTTGAAATGCCTTTAGGTACCGCCTGACGTGCCGTGTCAAAGCTGCTCATTTTGATGTAGACTGGGGAGTGGAGGAGGATTCTCGCTTGTTAGTGGGAATTTACGAGCATGGTTATGGAAACTGGGAGCTAATTAAAACAGATCCGGAGTTGAAGTTATCTGATAAGGTAGGTTGCTTTGCTTGGTGCTTCCATTGGGACCATTTGCAGTGCTCATAGCAAACATGCCTCATTTACTCCAGAAACAGATGCTTATGTTTGTAACTACTCCAGAAATCATGATAAATAATAATGAGGGAAACAGTGACCTTCATGAAATGTTGCATGCTCAGTGGAAAGTAGAGTTGTGTCATTTGGTGGGCAGTACCACTCTGAAATGATGCAGGCAGAAAACGGCAGTGCTGACATGTGTGGTTCCATGCACAGGATAAGAAGAGGCTGTGACTTGATGTTTCCTTGAGCATCTCACAAGAAGCTGAGTGTGAATTTCTGAGTGGAAATAATTTTTCACAGATTTGACACAGCTCATGTCAAGGCTGGTCTGTATTAGCTTTGAGGGTATGGTTACACGACTGGGAATGGCAGCACAGCCAGCTGGAAAGCCTCCATCTAGCTCCTCTGTTCCTCAGGCATCCCCACAAGAACAGTTTACAGGCACCATGTTGAAATTATCTGGGTTAAAAATAATCCACCATACATTGTGTCAGTGTGGTGGAAAGAGTGTGGAAAGTGCAGCACAGGGCTGAGGAGCACTGGGAATCTCCACAGCAGCTTTGTTGCCAGCATGCAGCATTCCTGTGACATCCCTGCTGGTGCTTCTAGCAAAGATCAGGCTCTGCCTGAGAGCCCTCCATGTGTGGAGCTCAGAAAGGCATTTTGCAATGGAAACAGCTGCCTGAGACACGCCACCCATTTTCCAGTGAAGTATGAAGCAAACCTAGCTGGCAAGCTGAGATATTTCCTCCACAAAGTGTCACCTTTCAGCCTTGTTTTCCACTAAAAATTGTGCATCTGTGCCTCTGCTGTAGCAATGTCTCAGGTTACCAGAGTGACTGGGCTGTTGTGACCAAGCTGTCACAAACAAATCTAATGTGTCAAGGCCAGTGGACTCAGTTTTGCAACTCGAGGTCCCAATTATAGCTTGTAAAGGATTTTTTTTCCTTCAAGAGAACTTAGCAAGCCTTGGGATCCTTTGACTTCTGCAGGATTCCAAGAGGAGGGATGCTTGCTTGCTAGGAGCTTTGCTTTGGCCAGACAGGGACAGTCTGACAGGGAAAGAAGACTTGAACCTTTTTGTTCCCCCAGAAAGTGCAGCATCTGCTGCCCTTTGTTAGGCCTGGATGGGCTGCTGCTAATGTGTAAATCTTTTGTCAAGCTTTGTGCATTGGGTATATGTAGTTGTTTTTTTTTTCTGCTTTATCAAAGATCCTACCTGTTGAGACAGATAAGAAACCTCAGGGAAAACAGCTCCAGACCCGAGTTGATTATCTACTGAAACTGCTGAAAAAAGACCTGGATAAGAAAGAGAACATGAAAGATGGGGAAGAGGTGAGATGTGGCTGCTTGGTTCTGGGGGTTTCAGTGGTTGGCTGATAGCAGGAGATGCCCTGTGTTCCCAGGTCACCAGACATCATTTATGTGAAGGAATATGGACTTGTCTATTGTCTGATTGCATTGTGATATTTCTCATTTAAATTATAATTAATAAGGAGAAGGTTATTACTGCACTTACTGAAGGATTTTGGCTCATCAGTCTTCCTGCCAGCCTGCAGGACCTTGCAGCTGTTTACACAGTGTTCAGGAGATGGGAAATGTCCCCAGGAAGTAGGTGTAGCTATTTGCTTTCCTTGACTTGTTCTATGTTTTTACCAGGGCAAGCTAAAGAAGAGGAAACCACGAGTAAAGAAAGAGAACAAGGCTCCCAAAGTCAAAGATGAGCATGGGAATGAACTCTCCTCTCCTCGGCACTCAGACAACCAGTCAGAAGAAGGTGAAGTCAAGGTGAGTCAGCCTTGGTGAATTGTGGCTTTCCCAGGTTTCCTTGGGTTGTGCTGTTAGGGCCCCAACTCACCTTGGGAAGCATTCCCAGCAAAGCCCCCAGGAGTCAGAGACACTAAGAGCAAATTCCCACAGGACTGGCAAACTCACAAAACCACCCAAACAGCTATTGGTGTCAAAGAAGGACCTTTCCCACCTATTCTTTTAGGTCAGTGCTTTAAGGGATTTGGGACATCCCAGAATGGCCACAAACATCCACATACTGACTCAGGGAAAAGGTTGTCTCAGGACAAAGCCTGTTGCCCTTATAAAGGAGAGAAAGAAGAAATGTTTCCCTCTCCTTTTGGGCACATCAGCTCGTGGTGAAGCTGGAGTCTACCAAGGTCATCCTGTTGCTTAGAAAACATTCAGTCTTTGAGTGGTTTGGCTTGTAGTCTGAGGCTTTTTGTTCATGTGCTGATCAGTATCTACCTCAGGGGCTGAGAGTTCTGGAGCGCAGCTGGCACAGGAGAGCAGGGCTGCCCTGCCAGCTTGTCACAGAGTGGGGCTGGCCTGGTTTTCATACCCTTTTGTCACATTTGGGGGGATGGCAGCTGCTTGAGCAGGGCTCGCTGTCTGCTTAAAGAGGTGTGAGGGTAAATCTGGATGGACCTCAAAAGTTGCCTGTGTTTTAAGGATGTTTTATGGAAGAAAATGTACATGAGGTGAGGGACTCCAACTTTGTGCTGTGACTGATGTTCTAGGAGGATGGCTTGGACAAGAGCCCAGTGAAAAAGAAACAGAAGAAGAAAGAGAACAAAGAGAACAAGGAAAAGCAGACATCCTCTAAGAAAGAAAAGGAAAGCGATAAAGAGAAAAAGAAGACAAAAGATAAGAAAGAGAAGGTATGTGATGCTTTCAGGAGCAGCTTGATAGGGCAGTCCCTGAGCAGGATAAACTGTAAGATTTAGGATTCATTAAAGGCCCTGTGTGAAGAGACATCAGTGAGGTGGAGTGAAGGGGTATCCCTTTTTCAGCCCTTCTCAATTGCCACAGAAAGTAGAAAAAGGCTGTATGTCCTAAAGCTTCATGGAATGTGACCAAAATGGAAGAGATTTTGTACTTTAAAGTACAGCTGTCCCTGTGACATGGATATTACCAAAGAGCTGATGTTAAAGAAGACCAGGGAAAGCGCCTGGAGCACTCAGATCAAAGTTCTGTCCAGCTGTGATTTATCACAGGGTTGGCAGCTCCTTGTCTGTATTCCCCTTTAATTTAAACTCACCCAAATGACCCAAGTGTCCACACCATTGAGACTGTAAGTTGTCATTGTCACTGTTCAGGACTCAACAGAATGAGTATTTCAACATCACTGGTATGTTGGAGACTCAAATATCTCTTGAATTTTGGGTACAACTGCCCTGAGGCTGGGTGGAAATTGGAAGGGGGGTAAAAGCTTCCATAATAATGACCTGAAGTACCTGTCCAAAGAACAGGTATGAACTGCATGCCCAGTGTGTTTTGACACTGAGGTCACAAGTGTGTTTTGACACTGAGGTCACAAGTGCAAACTAAGAAGTTTTGTTGCCTGTGTAGGGGAAAGTTTGCTTTCCAGTGATTTTTGGTATGGCTTTGACTGCAAACAAGTCATATAGGTAAAAATGTACATGAACAGGCCATGATTTGAGAACTAGTGATATCACATAAAGTTGCAGATCCTTGTAGACATGAGACTACCCTGAGCTCTGTCCTTTGCAAGGGAGAGACACTCTTTCTTTTAACCTCTCTTCCAAGTCTTCAACATTGGTTTCTCCCTATGAGTGTGAATATCGTATTTGTGTCCAAACTGTTGGCTCTGGCTTCTCCCTGCTCCCTCAGGGATGATGTAAAGCTAAACAGAGCCATTGCAGCTCAACAGTTGGAGATTTTGGGAGGAAAGCTGTAGGAACTGTGCCCAGGTTTAGCAACTGCCAGTAACAATAGTGTGGAGGTTGTTAGTTGGGTCACTTGGGATCCTCCATCCTGGCTCATTGTGTGATGTGTGTATTTTGTCCTTGTAAAGCCTAAAGGTGGTGAGGCCAAATCTGGAAGCAAAGGGAAGAGATCGCAAGGTCCCGTCCACATCACAGCAGGGAGTGAGCCAATCCCCATTGGAGAAGATGAGGATGATGATCTGGACCAAGAAACATTCAGCATAGTGAGTATTTTCCTCAGCAAATGGGAGGGCAGTGCCAAGAACCCAGCGAGGCGGCCAAGGTTTGCTCAGATGTCATCCAAGGACATGCTTGAGGTGTTGGGGTGTGAACCCCCTCCCTGTGCCCCACAGGGGTTTCCTCTGGCTGATCTGAGAGCAGGGCAGGAAAACCCTGGACAAGAGCTGCCCACAAGTGCTGCCAGCTGATAGCCTGTCAGGAGGGCATGCACAAGGGCTCTGCTTCAGCTTCCCACTGCTCAGCTGGCAGCCCTGGGTTACAGAAGACCCTGCAGCCTTACATTCCCCCTCCTGTAGAAGCCAAGGAGCCACTGAAGCTCTTTCAGGCAGGGAAATGCAGGAGAGTTTTGAGGGTGACCTTGTAGGAGGTGCAGAGCTGTGTAAATGCTCTCACAGCAAACGTGCCCACAAGGCTCATTGTAAAAATTGCCTTCTAGTAAAAGTTGTCATGGCAGATTCTCCTTGGCTGAAATACCACTTCTTTAAAGCAGTTCTCGCAATGCAAATCTCTGTATTTGCTGCAGGTCCTGTGGGGTTTTTTGTCTTTTTCTTTAACTTTCCTTCCGTGATGCTCAAAAGATCCAGGCAGGCTGTCAAAAAACTTGTCTGATCTTCTATCTGTGCAAAGTGTTGATGTGCCCAGACCGAAAAAAACGTGGTACTTTAATCTCATATCTGCCAGTTGTGGTAAAAACAAGCATTAAAGTGACCAAAGATGGGATTGGACAGGATTGAGTTGAGCAGTCTTTCAGCTGGGGTGGCTGGTTCAGTGTGTGGAGGCTTGGATACCCTTCCCTGCCTGCTCTGGGATCTGTGAAGGGGCAGACCAGAGGCAAAGCAAATTGTTCCCCCCTAAAAGGCAGGGGCAGGGGCAGTGGAGATTGGGGAGACTCTTGTCATTTACTGACTATTGTCTGCAGCTTGTCTAACCATTTGCTATTTTATAGCTGATTTCTCCTTGCCTAATGGCCAGATAAAGCTAAACGAGCTTCTTTTCAATTAACAGGGCAATGATGTAGAGCCCTCTGCCGAATTAATCACTTTCTCCTTTCTATTGCTCTTTCAAGTGCAAGGAAAGGATGAGACCAGTCAAAAAAGCACTGAAGCAACTTGATAAGCCTGATAAGGGACTGACAGTTCAAGAACAGCTGGAGCACACGCGGAACTGCCTCCTAAAAATCGGTGATCGCATCTCTGAGTGCCTTAAAGCCTACACTGACCAGGATCACATCAAGCTATGGAGAAGGTGAGGGATCATTTTGTTTTCTTTAGCTGGCCTAGGATATTTTGAAATGGTAGTTCAGAGGCTGCTGGTATTTTTGTGGATGGATGTGCCATTTGCCTCTTACTTAACTCATGAAATCTTGTGTTTTCTGGTCCACTCAGTCTATGGAGTCACAGAATCATGGAATGCTTTGGGTTGGGAGGGACCTTAAAAATCACCTAGTTCCAACCCCCTGCCATAGGCAGGGACACAGTTCACTAGACCAGATTGCTCAGAGCTCCATTCAGCCTGAACCTTGAACATTTCCAGGGATGGTCTTCCATGACCAGTCCCAGGAAAGTGTTTTGTCTTCAAGTTGTCCTGGTTTCATTAAAATTGATTTCAAAGCTAAATCACATAAACCACTCCAAACTTCTTTATTTTACTTTGAAGAATGTGGTTCCAGCCCTCCTGGTCATCCTGTCCTGAGCTGAGACTCTTTTCCAGAGAGGGTAGAATGAATTTAATGTTGGTTTGGAAACTGTTGGCAATTAAACTGCTGCTCTAGCACTTAACAGAAAATGTTCATGTCCTTCTAGGAACCTATGGATATTTGTGTCAAAATTCACAGAATTTGATGCCAGAAAACTACACAAACTCTACAAGATGGCTCATAAGAAAAGATCACAGGAAGAGGAGGTGAGAGCTGAAGTGCTTTTCCCTTTGATTTCTGTCATTAAATGTTGCTGCACTGCAAGTGCCAATTCTTTCTGCCTCTTACTGTGGGTTCTTTGTTGTTGTTGGCAGTGTATGATTTTCTCAACATCTAAACGGTCTGATTGCATTTGCCTTCTTTCACCTGTGGCATTTCTGGTCACTTTGTCCTGGCTGTTCTGACCAAGCAAAAGCATTGTTTGGTGTGGCATGTGATGTTCAGTTGCCCTGTGGAGTGAAAACCCTGGGCATGCTGCCCTGTAGAGATCAGGTGTAGAAAGCAGAGCTACCAAACTGCACCGTCCTCCACCACGTTTGTGCCGTTCTTGAGCACAGAGTTGGCTCACCAAGTCCTCAAAGAGGCAGGAAAATCCAGAGCCTGGCAGACAAGGCCATTGCTCACAGTCTGGATCTTTTGGTGGGAGAGCAGCTAAGCTGTATCCTCTGTTCCACCTTGCAGGAGCAGAAGAAGAAGGAGGACATGTCCAGCATGAAGAAGCCGTTCCGCCCAGAGCCCTCAGGCTCCAGCCGCGATTCCGTGATGTCCCAGTCCCACGTGCCTCACAATCCTCATTCCCAGAAGATCCACATGCCCCCTTCCCACACCCAGCAGCAGATGCACGGGCACCCACGGGACAACTACGGCCATCCAAACAAGAGACATTTCAGCAACACAGGTGAGAGTGCTGGTGAGCCAGGAGAAACCTTCCCTTCTGACCTAATGCTCCTGGACACAAATCCTTCAGGGACTTGTGACTGCTCAGGTTAAAGGTGATGGGATAGAACATACACTACCACTGCACTTACTGCTGAGCTAGATAGAAAACATGGTGATGTAGTGAGGAAAAGAATGTGAGAATGGGAACAGGATAAGATTTCCAAGGGTGATAAATAGTGATAAAAAAATTCAAAGAATAAAATATCGTTATGATTCAGGACAGCTCATGTAATGACACGTAGAACTCCAATTTCTTCAGAGGGCTTATAGCAAAGTTTATTGAAAGACAGAATCTTTTTATACAGTGTTTCAGTAAAATGAATAGGATTGGTCCTTTAGGGCACCACCTTTTTGTAAACCTCTCTACCAGTAAACAAGTTGGAGAAACACCAGGTGTCAGGAGGACAGCATCTACAAGATTGTTTTGGGTTCCTCCTTATGATTTCCCAGGCCAGACTGAGAGAGTTCTGCACTTGGCTTTCCCACAGGCCTCAAGGCACTGCCTGGAGCCTGAGAATCCGTGTTCTGACCACTGTCAGTTCCCACAATAAAATGGAGCCCACATAGTTCACAGGGAGGAGAAAGTTAAAGGGTCATCAATCAATAGCTATTACTTCTTGGAGAATTCAGGGAAGTAAATGGGCTTAAAGCATGAAAGAGACACTCAGAGGTGCTCTTTGCTCATGGCAGACCGAGGAGACTGGCAGAGGGATCGAAAGTTCAACTACGGTGGCAACAGCAACCAGATGTGGGGCGGGGAGAGGCACCACCAGTACGAGCAGCACTGGTACAAGGACCACCACTACGGGGACCGGCGGTCACGGGGCGATCCCCACCGGAGCTCCGGGAACTACAGACCAAACAACCTGTCCCGCAAGAGGCCCTACGAGCAGTACAACAGCGACCGAGACCACCGGGGCCACCGGGACTACTACGACAGGTGAGTGATTGATTGATTCCCCTCACCTCAGCTGGGCTGGGCTGCGCTGGGGGATGTTTGTGGGGATGGCTGACCACAGAGGCCAGGCTTGGAGAGCTGATCTCCATCCGCTTTTCTCTCCACAGGCACCACCACGATTCCAAACGTCGGCGGTCCGACGACTTCAGGCCTCAGAATTACCACCAGCAGGATTTCCGGAGGATGTCTGACCACAGGCCACCCATGGGCTACCATGGCCAAGGACCTTCGGACCACTACCGGTCCTTCCACACAGACAAACTGGGGGATTACAAACAGCCCCTCCCTCCTTCTCACCCTGGCGTGTCGGACCCTCGCTCGCCCCCCTCTCAGAAATCCCCCCACGATTCCAAGTCACCTCTCGATCACAGGTCACCTCTGGATAGGTCATTGGAACAGAAAAACAATCCAGATTATAACTGGAACATTCGGAAAGCGTAAAGTGACTGAGAGGGGGAAGCTCACGTCTGAAATACTGGGATTGATGTGACGGTGGCTTTCTCCAAGCCAGCAACGAGAAACTCTGAACATGCTGCTATCATCTGGCTGGGTCAAGGAGGATTTTGGGGGAGTGGGTGGAGGAAGATTTTCCCTAGTTCTTGATTCTGGTTTAGATTCCCATTTCCTTTTCTCATTTTTTTACCATTGAACTGTTCTGTCATGGAACCATCCTTGCTGCCTCATTCTTTGTTTTGTTTTTGTTTTCCTCAGTCCAATGGACCCAAGGGAATTTTCCCCAGCCAGTGTTTCCTCAGAAGGAGAAGGCAGATTGATGCTGCTTAGGATGGTGCAGAAGGCTGTGTGCCTGCTCTGACTTGATGTTATGTGACAGATGCTGCTTTGGGGTTGGGGATAAACTGGTTGGGCTGGGATTTGTGTGTCACCAGCATGGGGCAATGGGAGGATATATTCAAGGAGGGACAGGAAAGTCCCTCAGCAGCCAAACTTGGTTGAAAGAGGGACTTGATGTCCCTGCAGAATGACTCCAAAGGAGCTGGAGCCATGCTGGTGACAATCCATCACTTTCCTGGCCATGTTATCATTTCTATGTCTTTATCCATTTCAAGAAACTGGCTCTGCTTTGATTGCTGTTGTGTCCCCTGCAACAGAAGAGGTGGGGGGATCTTTCTCCCACCTCCAGAGCTGGAACTGGCAAATCTTGACTGGGGGTAAGTGGGAGCTGGGATATGGGAAAAAAAGGTCAACTTCCTTAGCAAGGGCTTAGTTCACTTCTAACCAGAGGGAAAGAAATTGGGGTGAGAACAGTATTTCCCAGTGGACAGGGCTCAGGAATTCATAACAAGGCTCTTCTCTTCTGGCATGAGCAGCTTGGGTGGTCCAGGATCTAACAGATGCTGTCTGGGAGGTGCAAGATCAAAAGATGGCTCTGGGGATCCTGGAACTCCTAATTTTCCTGCCACTAAAGTCTCTGGTCTTCGGGCAAATCACTTCTCTCCGTGCTTCACAAAGCAGTGATCACAAACCTTTTACTGTAACTGAAGGACAATGGATGGTAAAACAAAGTGAAATAGGAATCCAGTGGAGAGATCACTGTTCAGGAAATGGTCACCTTGCTGCCACCTCTCCAGCAGTCAGCAGTGATTCTGAATTGCTAAAAGAACCTGCACTTACAGACCTTTTGTTTGTCTAAATTCGAAATGAACCTGTGAACTTAGCACCTCAGTGAGCAGGGAGAGAATGAGGAATTCAGGATTGATCTGTAAAGATCCTTGGAGCAAAGGTTTTAAAGCCCAGCATGGCAGAGGGAAAAGAGGAATGTGCAGCCCAGCTCAGTGGACTTCAGGGCAAACACTCCAAACCACAGCATTTGGTGCAAACCAGCGTTTAGACTGGACACTTGTGTGGTGAGAGGGGTTGGTTGTGCACATGCTGCTGGCCAGAAGCACCTTGGGTGATGATTTTTTCAGGCTGGAGCTCCCTGGAGACCACAAGATCCAGGCTGCCCTGAGCGTGGTGTCTCGGGCTGCTCAGTATTAAAGACCAGGCTGTTCCAGACTCCTCTTTGGTGGGGCACAGAAGCTGGGCCTCCTATTAAGATGCCAGTATTTGACTCTAATAAGCTGTGATCTCCCTTCCCCAGAAAACTGAGGGCAGATGGGTGTTCAGGGCTGGCTTCCTGACTCCAGCCAGTGCCTTGGAAGGCGCATGCAAACTGACACTAATATTCCTCTGTGCAGTGTATCCCTGGAAATCTGCTGCCATCACTCCTCCCCATCCCGCTGCTCTAACGGGACACACGGGAAGTGTTTTGTTCCCCTTTTTGTTTTTATGTTGCAAGATTTCCACCAAATTCAGGGCAGTTTTGTTTCCTTATAGGGGCACTTGCTGCCCTGATAAAAGTGTTACACTTGTGTTTACCTGTGCAGGGCGAGGTGAAGGCAAGTCTTCCACAGTCCCCCTCGGAGGGGTGGGAGGTGTGGAGGGAACACCTTTCTGTGGCGTTTCCCACTAAGCTGTGATTGCAGGCTGTGGTATTCAACAAAGAGGTCCTTTCTTTTCAGCTTTTAATGTGAAAATGGGAGCAACCTTGGAGAGGCAGAGAGAATTGCTCTTTTTGTCACGGTGCGGTGCTGTCACGGTGGGAAGTTTGTGCCATAGTCGTGTAGCAAAGGCAATACTGGCCCACCCAGTGTTAGGGTTGGTGCAGGAAAACTTTGGACCCCAGCAAGAGGCATTTTCTGTATTGAGATGTGGAGATTTCTGCTTGTCCCAAGCTCCAGGCATGAGGTTGTTTGGGATTTCCTTCTTGTGCAACAGCAAAAGCTTTACCCATATCCACTCGAGAGCTGTCCCCACTTGTCACTTTAGCTTGATGTTGAAGTCATACTCATGGTGGGTGGGTCTTTGCTGGGTTTGGCTTTAGTGAAGCTGGAGGAGATTCGGGAGAAGGTCTTCCCTGGGCACACACACACTTAGGCATTTTATGTCCCCTCAGCATAGGGACCATAACCAGACACAATCACGGGGACATGAGTGGGATCAGAGGGGACACATCCACAGCCATAAACTTCTCTGTGGTGTTTGTGTCAGCACCTGGTACAGCTCTTTTTTCTGAACCAGCTGCAGGATTCCCTCCAGCCTCTTGGCAGGAAAAAGCAGTAATTTGCTTTTTGCTGGGGTTCAATTAAAAAAAAAAACAAACCCAAAAAACCCCCACTTTTTCAGCCTGACCTGTTGGGAAATGGTGTAAAGTTATGAATTCACATGGTGGAAATCCTGCAGACCAAAACCTGCTGTGGGGACAGGCAATGTGGTCCCAACCAAAATGGGCACGGAACTGAGTGCTGAAGCCCTTGTGTGAATGGTTTGTGATCCACACAAAAATATTATTCTGCTTTCACCTGTTTCCTCCCCACCTCTGCCTCCTCTCCGGGGAGAGAAGGACTCTTACTGTAAAAATACGGACTTTTAAACCTCTTGACTAAAAACAGTAATTAATATTAATTTATATTTGTGAAAGAAATGCCACTGTCCTAGTGATTTCTGATGTAAATATGTTGTTTATATAGTATGTATGAAATTTTCCTACATTGTAAAACTGCTGTACTTTTGATTCTTGTATATTAAAAAGTGTTACTGAGATTTTCAGAAGGCCCCCAGCGTGGTGTCTCTGGGGGGTTCCCGTGGCAGGTTTGGGGCTGGTTTGGGATGACAGAGCCCTTTCCTGCCAGCCACAGGCACACCACCATGGATGTTTTTGCTGTGCAGGAATAAGCATGTTCTGCTTCCCTGTTTTTACATAGTTTCACAGTCTGTGGTGATAGAGACTTGGAAGCCTCTTCAGATGGGAATTTCCAGTTGCTCAGAAGGAGCTGTACGTTCTCTAACCCAGCTCCACCAGGATTTCACTGGGATGATACTGATGGTTATGTGTTTATCCCACCTCCACGTTTTATGGATCTTTGAGCATGTGTGAATTTCTTTTTTTACCTTTTCTGAGGAGAATTCTCCTTTCTCTAGAAGTGTTGCTCCTGCTGCATGGGGGAGTTCTCCTCTCTGTCCCCAGCCCCTCCTGGGCAGGATGTGCCTCTCCCCAGCTGGGATGTGATGGCATCCAGGGGCTGCTTTGGTTTGGTCTTTACCCTCCACTGCTCACACTGAGGCCCACACGGCGAGACACGGAGCAGGGATTGGAGCCATTTCTCCCCAAGTTATAAAAGCTCATTGTAAAAAGCACTTTTCACACCTGCAGCCACTGGGTCCAGCCCTTCCCCAGTCTCTCTGCTGCTGAGCCAAGTTTCAGCCAAGAGTGAAATTTCACAGCTGAGTTATATGCTCCTGAAAAATGGATTTCCTAATGGAAAGAATGACTGGCTGTTAGCCATGGGGCTCAGCAGGGAGAGGGGCTCAGCTGCAGGGAGGCACAGGGGCTGCAGGGAGCTGGGCTGGGTGTTGTGTGCCTGGGTAAATCTACCTGAGGCCAGTGACTTTTGAATATTTTTTTAAAATTATTTAAGCAGGCAGGTAAGGATGTGGGCACCCTGATGCCAGGTGTCTCCCCAGCACAGCTCAGCCTGGCATCTCCCTGCACACCCATGTCCACCACACTGAGAGCAGTTCAATCCTAAAGCCTTCTCAAAATTGATGGGGAAACGACCCCTTTCCCACCTGTCCATGGCAGGCAGGTGTGGTCAGTCCCACAGGAAGGTACCATCCATGAGGAAATGGTCCATGCAAAGCCGTGTGCTGGCACAGGGAGCAGGACCCCAGTGAGGGGACAGGGCTGTGCTTTACAGTGGGGCAGAGCCTCTAGAGGGCAGCCGGTTCCCAGCAAAAAGCCAGTTTTTGGTGAACATCATCCTGCAGTTGTGGCTGCTCCCGGACAGCCGGTCCTGGCTCACCCCGAGCGCTCAGATGTGAAGCTCAGAGCCCAAGACAGTGGCCACAGGCAGGGGATGGGCAGGCACAGCCAAAGTGGGGCTGGAAACCCACCCCAGGCCTCAGGTGCAGCACTTGAGCTGTTGCCCATCACAAGGTGATGGGACAGGACCCTGCATTCCCCCAGCGGCTGCCCCCTCACCAGCCCTGAAGGTGGTCTGGAGAGCAATTTGAACCTCTCTCAGGTGCCACCACTGCCACCACCAATGTCCCTGCACAGCCTGTGCCTTCCCCACTTACCCCCAGGGGATGCTTTGCCCCCTTGTCCCCCTAATGGGGATGAGGCATCCTTTGCTGCAGGGGTCACCATTCCCTCACATCAGCACTTTGTCCCATTGGAACATGCAGGTGCTGCCTGCTCACTGTCCCAGGCTGGACAGCAGGGGACCATTGGTGACCTCCTGGCAGAACAGCCAGTGAGGGACACCCCTGGCCCTGTGCTCTGGGCACTTTGCAGGAGTTTTTGGGTTTAGCTATTTCAGGCGTAGCCATTTCATTTGGCTAAACCTGAGCTCTGGTGCAAGGAGTGGCAGAGGGAGTGGATTTGGCTCTTTACAAATGCTGCCAGTTCTCTGGGCTTTGAAGGAGGGGAAGGCCAGATGTCAATCACATCTCTGGTGCTGGGCATCACTGCATGGATTCACCCAAATAATGTGTATTTTGAGTTGGTGTAGGTGCCCTCAGCATCTCCTTGTCCCCAGCTGCGGTGACAATGAGCCTCTATAGATTTCAAAAACTGAAAATGTAACAGAAAACAAAATGCAATTTTGTTTTTCCTCATTAGAGGGCAGCAACAAACCCAGCTGGGACAGGAGAGCTGCCCAACAAAAGGAAGATCATGGAAAGGAGGAATCACCATTACCGTGATGTACACCTCAATCTGCTGGGTGAGCAGGGGAAGGGTGGTGGTCCATTGCTGCACATCTCCTTTCCCAGTGAGGCAAGGCTCCAATGGTTTATTATCTATATCCCCCCCCACCCCCCACCCCACCAATCCCCTTTTTAATTTTCTCATTTTGCTGTAGATAATTTGAACTCCAGAGTGAAATTCTCAGGAGAATTCAGGACAGATACGAGCCGCCAGAGGGTCCTTCAGGTGGAAGGAAGCTGCTTTGGAGTGAGTGCAGAAATAAGGCAACACTTGCATCCTGAGCGGGGAACAGCACCAGGCAACACATGGGGGAACAAACCGAGACCCACTCATTTATTGTCAAAAAAACCTCAAACTTTACTTGCGTTTCTCTCAATAAATAATTTACAGTATTTACACGCAGTGACACTCCCGGGTCTCAGCGCAGGGAGGAGCTGGGGGGCCTTTTCACAATGTCCCCCCTTTGCCTATGTTTTTTTTTTATGTTTTGTTTGTTTCCAAGTATCGGGTCCTTCTTGGCCACACTTCACCTTTAACCAGAACTGGGTCAAACACAACCAAAATAAAGTGCTTCACTGTTTGCTTCTAAAATAGGGATACCCCGATCACCCTGCACCATCAACCACCACTGGAGCGCCCACCTGGACAGAGGCAATGAGCCACACCATGACCAGACTTTCCTTGGATGGAAACTGTCCCTCAACCACAGTGTGCCGTGCCGTAGGGTGACTGTTTCATAGGAAGGGAGGTCTTAGGGGAATTATTGACCTGTTGGCACGCTGTGGCTGGGCCAGCTCAGGCAGCTTTCAAGCAGCACTGTGTGCCCAGAGGGAGGTTGTGCACAGCTGCATTTAACTGTGGGGTAAACCTCCTCTTTGCCCAGAGACAGATTTTAGCTTTTAAAAAGGTGTATTTTGAAGTTCTAGGGAAGATTAAGATTTTGTTTTCTCCAGAACAAAGGGAACGGAAAGTTCAAATCAGCCTGGCTGAGCATTAGTGCATTTGGAAATTAATCTGTACAGTGCTGTGGTCCAGTGGCTGCTCCCTTCAGCACCTCCAAACTGTGATATCCTTATTTCAAAATCTCCCTAAACAGAGTATCTGGGGCATCAGCAAACAAAGCAAGGATCAAAGTAGTAAACACATCTTTTTGTTTCTTTTCTTTCCTTAAACATTTAAAAACCAATTACATCTTTTCATCTGTACAGTCACACGAGATCAATGCCAGGGCTCTATATATTAAAGAGACAATATAAATTACATCAATTGACACAAGTTTGCATTTCTCTGCTGCTTTACAAATGGAGCTCTAGAGCTGTAAGGACACAATGAATAGTCATGTTCAGTATTTACACCAGGCTGCCTCTTGGCACCAGTTCAGATGGCCAAACCAAGCCTGTTCCCACCTCTTTTGGTGCTAGCTTGTCTCATCACGCCCAGAGACCTCGCTTTTGAGAGCAGGAGGTGCCCCCAAGTGTGACATGTGTTTTGGGGCTTGTTTCTGGGACCTTCCCCCTGAGGAAAGGTGGGGGAAACCCACCAGAAGGTCTTGAAGGCGCAGACCAAAGGTGGTCTTGATGTTTGTTCAGTGAGCTATGGGGTGAACCACAGAGGAACATGGAGTGGAGGAGATGGGCAGCACTACGTGGAGGGGGAAGGAGATTATTGATGGTTTCGAGGCAGGGAACAGACATCTGGAGGCAGATGGGGGTGGGGGGTCCTCTACTGCATCCCATCTCCTGGCTGAATTCTGACATTGCCCCATTTCTGATTCAAGCCCAAGAGGGCTTAAGGTGCAACTGGTCTGCAATGGGGTTGCAAGTCGCGGCCCCAGGATGGGGAGCAGAGCAGAGACCTAGCAGCAAAATAAAAGAGCACCATGCTCCTGCTCCATCCCAGGGCTGGGCCACAGGCAGGGAGGGGCTGGAGGGAGGTGCAGGTGGGGTCTCCCACTGAGCAGCCACCCTGCTGCCAGTTTCAGGGGACCAGAGAGTGAACGGTGTGAGGAACTCATCCAATGCTGGGCAGAAGTTGCAGAAACTGCTTGAATACTGGCCAGGTTTCTCACATTGCCATCAAGAGTCCACGGTGGGTCCAGGCAGAGACAAGGGAGACAGGAGTAAAACTACTGAGTGAATCAGCCAGGTGAAGCTGCTGAAATAGGGGATTGCCTTTGAACCACAAAAAATTGCAGGCCAAGGCTTGAGGAACTTGTCCTCCTTCCACCCAGAAAGTGCCTGACACCAGCAGCCAAGCAAGTGTGGGATCATTGCCCACCATTTCAGCTCCTTGTACCACCTTCTACAGCAACAGGGCTGTGGGCAGAGCAGGATGTGCCAAAAAGCAGAGCCCAGCCTTGGTGAGCAGAACATCCTGCCCTGCTGTGCTGGCCAGGCTTGGTCCTGTCTCACTGCTCCGTGCCCTCCTTGTGGGCTCTGCTCTCTGAAGACAAAGCCATGTTCACACACGGCAGTGTCACAGCCACCACGTGCACGGCTGGGACCAGGGGAGTGCTACAAGGAGAGTAGCTACAAGGGTTCCCCAAAACCCACTCAACTGGGGAAGTGAGGAAGGTCCAGACAAGGTACAGTCCAGCAAAAACTCCTGACTGGTCCCACTGGCAGCACATTCCTCCCAGGCAAGAGCTGGGAAGGTGGAGGACTTGCACCAAGAGAGAGACTGAGGTCTGAGGACAACCCATGTGGCTCTGATGTCCAACCTCTTTGTTTTCCAACACCTGCATCTCATCCCTGGTTGCCTCCTGCTCCCCCTTTCCCTTCTCTCCAAGGTGTGAAGGAGCAAACCTCTATAACAAGCACAACCAACACAAACACAGCAGCGCTACCCAGAGGGTGGGATGCGTTCCCGTGGGAGCCGTGTTGCCCGGGGCCAGCACCCGTGTCCTTTCATAGAGGTGCAGCTTGTCTTTGTTGGAGTGAAGCATCTTCACGTCCTCAAAGGCATAGTAAGCAGCCAGCATGAAGTTGACATCCCCCGTGGTGAGGAGGTCAAAGACACAGGACTGGAAGTAAAGGTCCTCCACGGGCAGCTTCTCCCTGCACTTGGCCGTGGCCGTTTCGTAGGTAAAAGCCTCGGGGGGGGCTGCCAGGCTGGGCCCCTTCCTCCTGGCACGGCCCTCCGTGGCCTGTGCCGAGCGGACGGCCTGGAAGTCAATCTGCTGGTTGAGGGGACACCCACGCAGGCACAGGTAGAGGCCCTGGCTGTCCCGGTCCTCCACGGCGTTGACCACCTCCTCGGGCATGCGCACGGCGAAGGTGAGGTACCGGCCCACCTGCCGCACCACGATGGTGGTGCCGATGTACTTGGCCTGGATCTCGATGTGCTGCCCCGACACCTTCTCCGTGATCTTGAGGCTGTTGGCCCCGTGCTTGTCCCCTCCATTCTTGGAGCCGTCCACGAAGGCGGCGGGGAGCTCGTCCATCTCCGCCTGGTACACTTTCTGGTCCACACACTCCTGGAAGCTCTTGAAGATGATGGTGAGCTGTGGGGGAGGAAAGGAGGAATGGTTACAGACAGTGATGACCACCTGAGACCACCAGCAGCGGGGTGGGAGGTGGAAGGGCTGGATGCTCAGTCCAGACAGGAGCATGACCTTCAGCTCATGGGTAGCTCCTTCATCCTAAGAAGTGGCCCCAAATTTTAGCCCCGCAGCCGTGGTCATCCTGCTCCAGCAAGACACTGTGTAGAGATCTGACACCCAGAGGCTTGACTGAATGCACCGCCTGGATCTGCCTGTTATCTCCAGGCCCAACACAGGAGCTTCCTTGCAGCTGGAGCTGGGTGGAGTATCCCTACTCACAGGCCTGTGGCAGCATGCCCCTGCACGCAGCTCTGCCTCGCCTCCAGGGCTGGCAGATGGCAGCAGGGATGAGCCCTGACTCCCCTGGAGGCGCTGGAGCTTCTCCTCTGACTCCCATGACATTTACATCCCAAGGGCTGGACCAATTTGTTTCCCTAACCAACTGCAGACCAACAGGATTTCTCCCATGGGTCCTCAAACATGTCCTGCTCCATCTCAGCCCCACAGGCACATACGTGTTCAGCCTGTTCCAGTGGGATGGCCCTTCTAGGGGTGGCCTTCGCAGTGCTGGGTTAATGGTTGGACTCAATTTAAAGAGGTTTTTTTCCAACCTTATTGATTCTGATTCAAACATAGCCCAACATGCCTCCTTAGCCCAGCTGGGCTCAAACACAGGCCCCTTTGCCAGAGGAAGGACCTCCCAGTGCTTGCTCTTCCCTTGCTGGCCTGGCTTTTGGAGGGAAGACATGAGGAGGAAAATGGGTAGAATTTGTGTGTACAAACAGTACAAACTACATTTTCTCTTTCAGCTCCTGCAGAGTTGCTCTTGCACCTTTCTGCCCATGAGGAAGAAGTGGCAAAGGGGACCTCCTGCCATGTGGGCCCCATGAAGGGGGAGACTGAGACCTGGGCAGAGTGTGGCAGGGCTGGAGAAGAGAGCAGAGAACACAAAGTGCCCCAAGGATCATCCTGTCCTTTCCAGCAGCACAGTGCCCACAGCAGTGCTTCCCACAGCTCACACTGCAGATCTCATGACTAATCCCTCCTCACCACAAGCCTGTGAGGCAGATAAGGAGAGAAAAGGCTCAATTAAGACGGTGAAAAGGCTCAATTAAGACGGTGATCCTGCGATCCCAGCAGGTCCTTAAGGATCATTTTCCTCAAGCCAGACTTCCTTGCAAGCTTCAGCACTTTCTGATGTCTTTAAGTGGGTAACGATTTCAGAGCATCAAGTATTTTTTAGGAGGTTTATCAAGGACAGGTCAGTATCTCACTGTCAGCTCCAGCTCAGAATAAAGGTGTGCTCAGGATCCAGAGCAGAGAAGCAGCCCCTGTCCTACACATGCTTCTCTTCTCTCCCCACACACAGGGAGAAGCAGAACTCCCAGACATGGTGGGACAGGACATTTTCCAAAAGCCAAGTGGATGCTTCCTGCTGAGCCTATCTTCTTCTTTGGCACAAAAACCACCCTGTTAGCTTTAGAGCTTGTGCACCAGGGGCAGCACACTGGTTCCTCAGCTCCAGGTCCCTCCTGAAGCTGAGACTGTGACACACAAGTCCTGCTGTACCACAGCAGCACATTTTCACTTGAGCTTTCTGTGTTTGCCTCGTGGCTTCAAGATGTTTATTTATTTTGTCAAAGCACCTCCAGAATCCCCACAAAATCTCTTGACTTGGCTGCAAACCACAGAGACAATTACAAGCCCGGGTAGAGGGGAAGACAGTGTGAGGAGCTCAGCTCCCTCCAGGCTTTTCCTGCAAGCTGGAGCCTCCCTGGAGGGCAGTCCTGGGTTTGCCTGGGCCTTGGGGATCTCCTAAGAGGTGCCAGCATCATCCCTGGTCTGGCTGTTCACAGCAATCTGGAGTCCCAAGGTGGGAGCCCTCTTAATCTGCAGTACCCAGCTTGGCCATGAAGGCCCCTGGAGGTGCAGCACCTCAGCCTGCTCGCTGTGATGGGGCTGGATGTGCTCAACAAGAAACCACATTTCAGTGAAGGCTGGGGACAAAAGAAGGATGGACACCACCTGATACTGAGGACCAAACGTTCAAATTCAGGGTAGCTCACACTCTGTACTACCCTCCCCAAGGAGATGTGGAAAAGGGGGAAGACACAGAGGAAAGAAAGGCTGTTGTGAAGCCTCTCTGCCCTCGCCCACCTCCGTCCAGGAGGACAAGGCTCACCTTGCTGGTGGCGGTGGCGGAGGAGCCAGGCAGCACCGGCGTGTTGGTGACCTGCACGTTCAGGTAGTTATTGTCTATGAGCGGCCAAGCCCCCTGCACCTTGCAGGTCTGGAAAGTGTCCGTGAAAGTCCTGAGGTGGGGGTCCCCAAAGAGCCCGCAGTGGGTGTAGTTGGGGGCGGCCGAGTGCTTGTGAAAGCTCTTCTCGTAGTGGCAGATCTCGGGGCTGTCCGAGCGCTCCTGGCTGTCCCCGGGGGGCAACGTCCGGAGGCGGGGCTGGGACGTGGGGCCATCCTTGGAGCAGTTGTGCTGCACCATGAGATCGTCTATGCCATGCACGGCGGAGTGGTAGGCCAGGTCTCCCCTGCAGGTGCGGGCGGTGCGGCGCGTGCAGTGCGCGTAGGCGCGCAGCGCCGTGCAGAACTCAGGCGCCTCCTCCGCGCCCACGTGGTGCGAGCCAGACGTGGCCGCCCAGAACTCAGAGTTGCACTTGAGGATCTTGCATGGAGATGTCACTGTGGGATTGGGGAGAACACAAGGGGGTCAGTGCTGCCCAACTCTACCCCCCATCCAGAGGTTGCGTCCCTCTCCCGCATCCCAAACTCGTGACACCAGCCCGGCCGCGTGACGGGGCCTCACTCACCAGATGTGACCCTCTCACATGACCCAACCCTCATGCATCAAAGGCAAAGAAACCACCAGGATCTGCCCCAACCGAAGCCAAAAAGGGAAAGAGCATCCAGCCTTTAGATGAATGATCATGGGGGGGAAACTGTGGTGTGGAAGAATGGGATGTATTCATAAGGAGTGATGAGGGAGGATCGTTAATGTGGGGGCGAGATGCGATGGGGTTTTTAATGCCCTTTTAGGGTTTGACATTCTAAGCTCCGTGCTGTGTGAATTACTGGGTGTCCAGACTGAGCTCTACCAGCACAAAGCTCTCTTCCTTTTCCTCCTCTGGGAAAACTGAGCAGCATCACAACCACTGTGGCCAGGTCAGAGCAGGACCAGTGCCGTGACCCACCCTGCAGCACAGCCAGGGGCCATCCACCACCCCCAGCAGTGATGGCTGCAGCACTTTTCCCTGCCCCTCCAGAAAGAAGCGGGAACCAAAAAACCTCTTTCTAGACATCTTTGCAGCTCTGCCCAGCCCTGTGAGCCTGTTCCCCACCACAGCCCGCTGAGAGAGAACAAGAGGTGGAGGGAAAAAACCGGCACAGCGGGTGCAGGGATGCCAGAGAGCTCCCGCCTCCCCTTCCCAGCCATGTGTGCTGCCCGGGTGGAGGCGAAGCCAGAGGCTGCAGGGCCTTTGCCGGGCTCAGCCACAGCCCTGGTGCTTGCTGGCAAGGCGGGGGAAGGCAAAGAAAATTCAGATCCTGTTTTCTTCCCCNCGTCTGCTCCCTGGGGCAGTGTGGCTTCCCCGGAGCAGACTTGAAAGCAGCTGTGCAAAAAGCACATGGCCATGGCTGAATGTTGCAGACACTGCTCTGCCCCTGCCAATTTGGAGTCTTGCTGGGTGAACCCAGGCTCACACTACTTAAAATTCATGGCATTTTCCTTCCTCTCCTCTTAATCGACCCCCTTGGAGAGCTTGGAAACAGGATGGGTTCAAGCAGAAAAGGCAGCAGCAGGAGGAGAAGACAAACCCCACCATTTCCAGATGCTTTCATGGTGCCTTTTGAAGGCGTACCCATATATTCCTGTCTCGGGACTTGTTTAGAAGGAGCCTGGCAGGGCATCTGTGCCAAAAGTATCTCAGATTTGTTTAGAAAGTTACAAAACCCAGTATTGTTTCAGGGAAAACAGTACGTTTGAGTTTTAAACATCACAGTGCTGGAAACCTAAACAGAGTTGGTGCTGGAAAATCAGAAAGGGAGACTTAGACTATAAAACACTTGAGCAGTTCGGCTGTGAGAAACAAGCCTGTCTCCTCTCTGTTTCCAAGAAGACTGAAGTGCAAATAGGAAATGGTGACAGGTTCCTCACAGTTTTAAAATTCATGTTTAACAAACTCAGATGCTAGCAACAGCACTGAGAACCTGGGAGCTGTTTGGTCTTGGCAGCATCCCACTTAAACCTGCAAGAAGCTCTGTGGAAATCCTTTAACTCATCATTGACCAGAGGTGACTCAACAACAAGGTTCTGACCTGGGATATGGCTCATGTTTCTGCTAAGTCTTCTGCATGTACGGGTCAAACTGAATGATGTTTATTATTTCACACCCCTCTCTTGTGTGGTTTTCCGGGACTGTCATAATGGAAGGGAGGAGTGTGACCAGTGCCACCACCGGCTGGTTATCCCAAACCCTTGTGGCATCAGGCAATTAAAGTCATTGCTCTCCTAGTTGTTATGCTAATATACAGCTTGAGGACGCCTTGGGGTTTGTGTGGCAGAAGGTGCTGTCACTGCAGCCCAACCTGCCCGCACAGCCCCAGGAGAAGCTGGAGGACACATCCCTGGACACGCAGGAGCCACACACCCCACGGCTCAGTAAAG
Organism: Sterrhoptilus dennistouni; assembly: GCA_013397095.1. Classification (NCBI taxonomy): domain Eukaryota; kingdom Metazoa; phylum Chordata; class Aves; order Passeriformes; family Zosteropidae; genus Sterrhoptilus; species Sterrhoptilus dennistouni. The sequence goes on along the minus strand of VWZU01016196.1, from coordinate 1,220,529 downwards.
CATCAGGATACACTACACAAAGCATCCCATCCAGTGAGCAGCTTGCAGAGTCCTGCCTACAGCACTTTCCCTGCTCCAGCTTTTCAGGTGTTGCTTAGAGGGGATGTTTTCAGTAGGAATAAACCCACAGCCTCTTGCTCTTTAAGGAATAACTTGGATGAGGAGATGAACATGAGCTGTGGCTGCCAAGGGACAGAGAGTGCCCTGCTCAACAAACAGCCCCCCAACACCCAGTGCCGGACATACCCTGGTGCTGAGCATCCTCCTCTGCTGCCCTGCCCGGGGTCACACATGACTTTATAAGGTACTGAAATTAAAAAATCCCAACCGAAGGGAGGGCAGGGAAGCCCATCTTCTTCCTCCCTGTGCCTGAAGGGGGAGCGTTCTGCTCTAAGATGTTATCGCTCCACATTTGGCACCCGTCCCCTTCTCGCTGTTTCGCTCAGGGCCCCATATAAGGCCAGATCTCCCAAGGCAGGTGCCCCAGCCTGGGCGGTGTGTGAGCTCAGCCTCCCCGGCCTTTCCCATGGACATTTCCCCAGCCACCCTCATGGCAAATCCCTCATGCTGCTGGGGAGAGACCACAGCTGACAAAGGCCATGGAGGAGAGCAAACACGACCCTTACTCCTCCCTCCCAAGCAGCCTTGCCTGGTCCCCTCTGGCAGAGGCTTTGGCACAGTGGTGCAGGCTCATTTGTACCCTGGCCAAGAAACGATGTTTATTCAATTTCGCATAATCTATTTTCCATCGACTCACAATGGTTCTGTTTTTCAACCGCAGATGACTTAGCATGGAAACAAATCCCTCTCCTGCAGGAACCCAGCTTGGCTCTCCTGGGCTCTGTGAGACATCCCCAGGTCTGGGTGATTCCTCATCCATGACAAAGCAGCCTCCATCTCACACACAGGTGACTTCAACTCCTCCAAGCCGCCTCCCAACCCTCCCCATGATCGTCTTTCAAGGCCTTGGTGCCACTCAAACCAGAGAACAAAATTGCCTTTGTGATCTTGAAACCAACGGTTTCAGAAAGTTAAAGCCAGAAAAAAAATAAAAATCAGAAAACCACCTGGACTAGGACAGCCCCCTCCCATATCCCCCATTTGTTCAGGGACACTTCCCGTGAGGACTCCTGAGTCTGTATGACTGAAAAGCCCCGTTCCTGGGGCAGGCTGTTTCAGGAGTTTATCACCTTTACAAAACACGAGTCTTGGTTCTAAGTGGATTTTATCTGACTTCATTGTAAGGACATAAAAAGAACCAGCGATTTTCTCCAAAGCAGTAAAAGGTCCGTTAGTAACGAGTGTGTTTCCCACAAAGATATTTACACACTGCAATCAAGTCCCTTGTCAATCCTCCAGATAAGCTAAACGGGTTGCACTTTAAAGTTCTCGCTGGAAGGTGTTTGCCCAGCCCCACCATCAGATCTCCCTCCAGCACCCTCGTTTCCTGCACAACCTACCACCCCGACAGGACACGGGGAATAAAGGACACGCTCACAACTCTCCCGAGGTCACCCCTTTAACCAGGACATTGCACTGAGCAGGGAATGAATTGTGACCTTTTCCTGAGCTCCTGGTTTTTGGAAAGCCCTGTGGTCCTCCATTCAACAACACCCCACGGACCAACAAACACACACTCAGGGTTCTGGGGTATCACACCACCCCAGTCCCACTGCTCTGCCCTTGTCATCAGTACACTGCATTACTTGATGTCAAAATTAAGTGTTCAAACACGCACACACCTAACTTTAACAGCATTTAATTATCAGGGCCCTCCTATTCTCCCATTCAGCTGGTGTCAAGTAACCTGGATTTCATTTACCCAAATCAGGCTCTTTCAGAAAACTAGCACAAAACCAGCATTTCATCTATTCTCCTGTAATTCCTGTAACAAAGAGAATTACTGGAAATTAATTTCTGTAAGGAAAAGCCAATTCTTTTAAGACTCTTGAGTGCACGTTCACCAGACCTGTTAATTTTAAAGTGTTCACTGCTAAGCAATGTTTTTTAATATCCTCTTGGTTCCTAACGGGCTGGAAAGTATTTCATCACCCACATGTGATGCAAATACATCATCCCGCGTTTTTCCAAATACATGGATTGAAGTGTAGATGTGCAAGCCTCACACATGCAGTAAAGGGCCTTTTTGGAGAACACAGTAAAACGTAATTACCTTTGGCCTCAGATCTGAGCACCCAGACTTAGGCTCCTAAACACATATTTATTTAAGTAATCTAAATAAACATATTTATGCTGACACCTCAATAGGAAAGGCACGATTCTCCAAGGTGCTAAATACCAGCAACATCTGCCAGCTTCAAGGAGATGTGGGCTGCTCTGCTCACAGGCAGGCAGCAGTTGCCACCAGCATCAAAATGACCCCAAAAGAATTTAAAAAATTAAAAAATTTTAAAAAATCGCATTGCTCCTTAAAAATATGGCACAAGGGATTGCTTCCACTAAGGTTTCAGAAGTCTCAAGTAAAAACAAAGGGAATGAACAGTGTGCTTTGCATCCAGCCCCTTGTGCTGTTGCTGTCCCAGGGGGTGTCTCCATAAGCCCCATCCCTCATGCTGGACCCACATCTTGATGCCCATGAGGGTCGTGAGGTCAGATACAAAAAAGGAATTTTTTTACACTGAGACACTGGCACAGGCTGCCCAGAGAGGTGATGGGTGCCCCAATCCCCGGACACATCCAAGAGATGCCTGCCCATGGATGGGGGGGGTTGGACCTTTAAAGGTTGGACCCCTGTAAAGGGGGTGACCTTTACAGGCCACTCCCAACCCAAATCATTCCGCGATTCAGTTTTATGACACGGATCAGCCGGCGCCTTGTCACACCAGGGAGAGAAAGGAGGGAGTCGGTGCAGCCGTGATGGATGGGATGTCACACGGGATGTCACAGCGCTCCCGCAGCCCCAGCGGGCACCCAGACCCAAGGACCACCTGACCCAGCCCTGGTGAAAGGGTTTGTGCGGGGAGGCAGCGCCGGGCTCTTCCAGCGACCTCCTTTGAACTGTTAATCAAGCACAATCTTTCAGAATAATAGCCTGGTTATTATTGCCTTGTTTGCATAACAAAGAGGCCCAATAAAACTGATTTGACTGTGCTCAGAGGGGGTGTGAAAGATCAGCCCTGAGAAAAGAGCTGCAGGAATGCAGCAAACTGCTCCAAAGCCTCAACCCAGGAAGAAAGACAATGCAATTTGCCATCAAGAAAAGCCCAATAGACCAATAAATTACCCATGTGCAAAGGGATTAGATCAGGTTTCAGTTGCACTGAAGTGGGGGGAGGACCGGGAGGAGGGAACTGAAGGAGAAAAATAAACCTGACTCTCTTAAAGAGCTGGGGCTCACGTTTTGCAAGGGTATGCGTGGGGAGGTTGGCTCGGAGGGGCCACCTTCCACGCTGGGGCCGGGGTGATGTGCTCATTTCCCCCGACAAAAGCCGCAGATACATTAAATCCAGGCAAAGGCCCTACTTTGTGTACAATAAAGTGATCCTAGATGTACCCCAGAGCACACCTCGAACTATGCAGAGCTTGCTTTAACCCAGTCCTTGTCCTGCTCAAGAGGATGCTGGGCAAAGGAAAAACCAGCTCCTTGAAGTCAGAAGAGGGACACAGAAGTGTTTTTCTCCTTTCAGCCCGTGTCCATCGCTAAAGCATCCGGAGGACCTGCCATGGCCAACTCCTTTCTGTCCTCAGCGCTGAGTTCACGGCCCCTCATCTCTCCTCTGCAGGCATTGCAGAGACACGGGGCAAGTACAGGCAGGAAAGCAGCAGAGTCAGTGTCTCCACCAGCTACAGCACAAACTGCTGCTGCACTGCACGCTGCCGAAGGAGCCCTTGATTGCTCCTGTCACTTAGTCAGCTCTTTTGGCTCCAGACTCAGCTCACGGCTGGCCCGGCATGCTCTGCGCCAGCCAGGGCAGCTCTGCCAGCCCCCGGCCAGCGCTGCTCCTCCAGCCTCACCTCGGCATCCTCTGCAGGGAGAAGGGTGAGCAGACACCACCGGAGAGGGCACCAGCCGTGGAGCTGCTCTGAGAATTACCAGCAAAATCCTTGGGGAGTTCAGTGGGCACGGTGGGCTGAGAGGGGGAACCAGTGCAACAGACAACGCAGCAACGGAGTCACAGACTTTGTTCTTGAGTCTTCCTCCTGGGATTCGCTGCCTTAGCGCTGCCTTTGCTGCGGCTGTTGAGCTTTTGCCTGCTCGGAGGAAGTGATGCCAGCGAGTGGTTCAGAAGATGCAGGTTTTACTCCTCCATGAGCTGGTGGATGGAGGACAAGCAGGGAGGGAAGCGACAGGGCAGTGATCTCCCTCTGACTCTTCATCTGCAGAAGGGCACTAACAAAGCTGACTTTCCAGCACAGCATGCTGCAGGCTGGGACGCTGTTCTGGAGCTGCACACCCCATTGGAAGTGCACCTGGACACTTTCCCAAACAGTTCTCAAGAGCAGGTAAATCTCCTCAGGCAAATGGTCCAGTTTAGAGATGAGGACACTGAAGGATATCAAGGCTTTCACCCAAGATGAACGCCGTGGGAAGCAAAGTGAGTGAATTTGCACTCTCATGCCCTGCATGAAGCATCACCATCGCCTTCCTCCTCAGCCACCACCACCCCTGTCCCCATCCTCCCCATCCCCCTGGAGCAGCAGTGCCTGGGTAAGGTCACCTCTGCCAGCCACCCCCAGCGCCGAGTGTTTCAGGTTTCCAGCAGACATCACTCTCCCCACGCCAAAGCTGTTTTCCCAGGGTGCCTTTGAAGGCAGCGCTGCCACCCACCAGTGCCCGGGGGCCCCCCAGGTGTGGCAGCGGGTCCCTCGCCCTCCTCCCCCTCGCCCGGGCCGCGGCAGGGCTGGCAGGGAAACGCTTTCTGCTCACAGGTGTGGATTCCCTCTAGGAATAATCATCCCCGCTGTGCTCTTGTGAAATTTCAACCCTTCAAACGCAGAGGTAAATGAGATACAAAACGAGGAGATGGAGAAAAGCCCGGAGCACATAAATCTGGATGAGGCAAATTTATACAATTAGATGTCTGCCAAAAAATTGCGGCATCTCAATCGGAGGCGTTGGCTTGTGCAGGGTGTGGGGTGGCAGCTGCCCGGCTGGAAGGCAGCAGCCCCACAAGCCCATCAAGACACCTGACTGATGCTGGAGCTCCACTTGGGATTGAAAGCGGACCTTGTAGATCCCTTCCTGCAGCCTGGGCTCCCACCCAGCACCAGGGTCCCACCCCATCACTCATACCCCATGGAAGCCTGTTCATCTTTTACAGCCACAGACCTTCAGAGGTTTATTTATTTATAAATGCTGCCTCTCCTGGGACTTAGGTTTTAATTTTAAAAGGAAAAAGTGACTTTCTAACTGGAACCCACTTCCCTAGTCCCACTGCTCCCCCACTTGTATCCCAGCACAGTGATGCTTTCTCATTGCTGTGGGCTGGCAAAGTTTGGAGTCATGTCCTGCCACATGCCCTTGTCATCTCATAAAGGGCCAGCTGGATTGTGTCACACAGCAAGAGAAAAAGGTAGCTTGTCCAAAACCCAAAATGCCATAGATCATTACTAAGGCTTTGGGGACCAAAGTCAACAGCTGTCCAGGAAGGAGAGGAAACCAAGGGAGGAAAAAATTCTTTGGCCTCAAGTGAAGCTTGCTCTCTGCCTGACCCATAAAACCTGTATGTCAGGGACAGCTCTGTTTGCTGGGAACTGAACGGCCAAACACTTCTGGATGCTTGTGCAGTGCAAAGTGGGACTCGACACCCTTCTAAAGGACCTGCTGTCCCTGCAGCTGTGGGGACATGAGACCCTGGGCACCCCACACAGCAGGGCCAGGCCATCAGACAGAGAGGCTCAGTCTGCGCCTACCAGGGCTGTGTGTGTGTCGGAGCCAGCTTGTTCTCCGCAGTGAGAGCCCGATGACTTCATCAAGGGGATGGCATCTGGTTTTGCAGTTGGCTATAATTCAATTCTCCCCCTTGCTGCAGGAATTTCAGCTGGTGGAGCAGTGATTTACTCAGCCGGGCTGCACTTGAGTGCAAAGCAATCTTGAGGCTACAATCGAAGGCACTGTTATTTTGAGAGCTCATGGACAAGGGAATAAATATCCTCTCTTCTTTTTATCCCAGTAGCTGCCAAGTGCAGGCTACAGAGCTTTTTAAAGGCATTTAGGAGCTCTCCTCTAACAAGTGCACTCTGGATGCTGTGCATGATCAGGCAGGACCCTGACTCCACAGCTCACTCCTGATCTCTGGCATAAGGAAGGGATTTGCCAGGACAGCCAGAAAGATGCCAGGGCACCACCTCACCTGCCTCACCACAGCTGAATCTCCAAGCAAACCCCATCCTCCCCAAAAACCCTCCCCCATCACCCCAGGACACATCATTCCTGGATTCCAGCAGCCCTGAGCTCACTACAGCCCCCTTCAAGCCACCTGGGACCCTGAGGCTCTTCTAGGTTCCTGCACCACCTCTTACTCCAAGTCTGGTGTCTGCTCCAACAGGAAAAGCAAATCAAACCAATCAAACCCCTCACCTTCAACCTTTTTTGCTGTCTCACGACAGCAGTAGGGAGCAATAGGGCTTTGCTGTGGGATCCCCTGAAGGACTGATGGGCTGAGGAGGGGCTGGGCCACACACTGCCAAGCCAGAGCCTACGGATGCTTTATGGGATGTGCCCATCAGGGAGCCAGACGAGAGACCACAAAACTCATTGTCACTGGGGCCGCAGCCTGGCTCTCCAGGGACAGCAGGTCAGTGCAGAGCCCAAGAAGAGCCCTCAGGTCAGGAAGTTTTTATGGCTGCCCAGCCCTGTGAGCACTTTCATGTGCACATCCGACTCAGCACAGCTGTCCAGGCCACAGAGAAAGAAACCTCAGCTGTTCCCATGATAAACCCAAAGTCACTCCTAACACTGCCTTGTCCCCAGTAACCAAGGGCCAAGAATTCCACAATTTTCTGTGGAAAAAAGCAACATATCCACCCCATCTATATTAAAAACAAGGTGCCTCCTTCCAGCCCTGCAACGTGCCTTGCTGGCAATGACAGAGAACTGTTCCAAGTACGAGACCAGTTCCCTGTTCCAAGTACGAGACCAGCTCCAAGCTTGCAACGAAACAGGGAAGCCAAAATATTTCCAGGTTTACGTTTGAATCCCTCCCTTCTCCTCTGCCCTGACAACATCCCGCACAGGCACGTTCCTTCCCAGCCTCCACCTTCCCCAGGAAGGGCTCCCTGTTCACACCACTGCAAGGGTTATTTTAGTCTCTAAGCCCCCCATCTCAATTTTGGCTTAATGCTGCCATCACCTCCCTGCTGCTGAGACAAAAGGCATTTATTGACTACTCTGATATACCTCCAATAGGGTTGGATCCTTATCTGGAATCCACTGCACTGCCTGGATGGACCAAGAGCAGAAAACTCCAAATTTTTATGGAGGCAAGAGTGTATTACAGCCAAAACAGCCAAGATGGAAACAAACAGGGAAAGCCAAAGCAAACCTGAGCCTGCCGCACCTGGGGCAAAAACACCCGGGGCCAGATTTTGGAAGTACAAAAGGATTTGCAAGAAAACTAAGCACAGCCGGTACTGGGAGGCACAGGTTTGGTTCACCCAGGAGACCAGGGTCTCAGCTGGGAGAGCACCCATGAGCATCCAACACTGGGACTTGGCACAAGCTCCAAAGAGGATTTCTGCCAAGGAAACTGTGAGCAGTGCCCTCCTTCCCCAGCTGCCCCACGGTCACCCTGACCCACGGCCAGCAGACCCAGCCCAAGGGCACTGGCCAGTGGGGGCTGCCCAGGAGGCAGCAGGGCGAAGCCACCAGTGTGAGAGCTGCACAAGCAGGAATCCAGCGGGCTGTGAGCGTAAGGGGGGGGGGTTAAGCAAATAAATAAATAGGGCAGGACTCGGCCAGGCACTGATCTGACACGCCAAGCACCCGCTTGGGCAGCCTCCAGCAGCCCTGCTCACCTGGGGCTCCCTCCCAGGAGGGCTCCTTGCTGCTGGGGAACCTGCTGTGAACCCACAAATTCCCAAGAAGCATAGGGAAAAAAGGGGTAAAAGGATATGGCAGGGAATAAATCCCCCTTTTTTCCTACCTTCCCACCCACAAAGCTTTCAAAAAAGCCCCCAGCCTGCTCCCAGCCTGGGGAGCCCCGTCTCCGCCTGCGCCCCGCTCCTGCAGGCTCTGGATCGCCTCGTTCTGCCAGTTCCTTGCACCTTATTTGACTGCTGAAGGGAGAATCAAACAAAGCAGCCAGCCAGATCTCCTATCAAGTTCTTTCTTGCACCGTAAATCTCACAGCCTCGACGCTCTGCAACTCAACCGCTCCGAAAAAAGGGCGTTAAGCAACACATATGGGAGCAGCTCCAGAGTTTCCAGAAAAAAAAACCCAAACAAATAGGGGGTTCAGCTTCCAGCCTGGTGGGAATTTTCATGGGAAAAGTGGGGTCCAGAGAGACACCTCGGTGCTAAGGGCAGCGCTTAAAAAGGTTTTCCTGGAAGAGGGCGAAGAGGGCAAAGATGGGAGGAAGGGCGTAAGGCAGTTATTTATTTATTTCCTGCATGTGTGTGCAAGACTACTTCACCTACGGTTATGCAAAAGAAAGGCAGAGGCGATTTAAAAATTAATACATTAAAATTAAAAAAAAAAAAGGAAAGTTTTACTAAAATTTAAAGAAAGATAGGGGAGATTTAAGCCTTAGAGCTTTTCTTTCTCCCTCCTGCTTTCTCTCCATTTTTTCCCCCCTCTTGCAAGTGAAAAAAAAAAAAAAAAAAAGGAGGTAAAGAAACTGGAGAGTTTTGGAAGGAACAAATCCGCCTCTGTGGACTGGGTTTCCCCTCCCCCAACAAAAACAAGCACTCAGGGCTTGAAGGAATTTGCAGGCAGAGATCTGCCAAAAACATTGTGAAAAACTATGGGGGATTCATTGGAAACAGATGGCGTTTTCAGCTGTAATTCTGAAATTCTCCCCTTTTCTNCTGACACAATACAAACATCGGGGCCGGGGACGGCGGGGTGGGGGCGATGCGGCCCGGCCCGGCCCGGGGGTGCCGATGCTGGCGGGACCATTTGGTTGCCATCCCGCCCTCAGAACAGCACAACAGCT
>VWZU01016196.1:1123993-1203153 GCA_013397095.1 Sterrhoptilus dennistouni | reverse complement strand
CCCGACCCCCAGCACCCCCTCTCCGTGTGCAGGCAGACAGCGCTGGGGGACTGGATGGATGAACAGTTTTCCCGGAGAGGTGGGGATGCTCCACCTGCAGCACGAGGGGATGAAGGGGAAGTGGGGTTTGGGGGCACCCCCATCCAGCCCGAGCTGTGTGTAAGTGCTGAGAGCATCTTTGGGGCAGGAGGAGGACCCTCATCAGGACTGTGTGGTGGGGAAGGGTTGGAGACCCCAGGCTGCCCTAAGAGCCCCTCAGTGTGGTCGCCCACCCCAGCTGCCCCAGCAGTGCCAAGAGCTGGGCAGTGTGGCAGCTCATCCCCAAATCCCCCCACCACTCCTGGGGTGAGCACCCATCTCCTAGAGAGGCCTGTGGGGGCTGGTTTTGGCAGGCACGGGTACCAGGGCGATGGGAAAGCTCTGGGTGCCGGGCTGTGCCAAGCAAAGTGTCAGACACACAATTAATTACTGCAGCCCCAGAGCCACAAACACTAAATATGCTGTCGCCGTAGTGTGTGGATAATAGCAGCCCATTTGCAAAGTGCTTCTTTCTCCTCTTTCTCCTCTGTGTGCAAGAGACAGCGACTGCAGAGAGCAGCTCTCCACTGCTTGATTAAGTCAGCAGTGAAGACAAAATGTGCCTGAACAGCTCAGGCTTAAGGAGGGATTTGAGTGTGTGTAAGGTACAAATTAGAAAATGGATGTGATTTAATCACAACAAATCTAAACAGCCCTGCTACAGAAACCTTGCCATCAAAGAGGGCTTTCTCCTAAATGTGGACACAGTAAATGTACAGTCCTGACAAAGGAACAACGTGTTTGGGGATGAGTTATTAAAGCAGGAACAGAGAGAAGACTGGGGAAAGCCTGATGTATACCAGATAAGTTATCAGTTATAGAAAGAACGGCTTCCTTCCGTAATAATTATTTGCAAATCAGTCCTCAGTTCTGGATACTGTGGTGTCTGGACACCACAGCAGAGACAGAGCAGCTTCTGTCAGGCTTGGGATGCTGCACAGACAGGAAACCAGGCACAGGCCCTGCCTGGGAGAAGGTAAACTGCTTGTTTGGAGGAGCCCAAGTTGAATGCAGCAGACAAAGAGGAGGGGGGAGAAGTGATGGCAAGCCCAGGCCTTCCTGCAGGTGTGCACAGTGGGTCGGGCGTGAGTTCCAGGCTGTAAAATACTGCACACTGGAGCGTTACTAATCCCAGCTCTGGGGACTGTGCCCCTGCTGGCTGGGGGGGCATTGCCACCGCAACCACGGCAGCTTTGGGCTGTGCTGGGGAAGGGCTGCCCTGAGAAGACAAAGCACAAGACAGAAGAATGCTAATGCACAGGGCGCTGAGGTGCCTTGGTAACAGCAGCAGAGCATTGCGGCGGCAGCACTTTGGGGCTGAGCCCGGCTCCTGTGGGGAACCAGGAGCCCCAAAGAGGAGAGGCTCCAGCAAGGCACAGCTGCATCCGTGGGAACTCTCAGAAGTCTCCGCTGGCCACTTCTCCCAGCCCTTATCAGCGTGCCTGTTAATCTTTGGCATCACAACAGGAGTTGGCACCTCCAGCTCCAGGTGCAAGGTGCGTGTCTTTGACCTTGCCATTTCCTCCATAAACACCCTGAGAGGTGCAGGAGCAACAACGGCCCTTCTTGGGCACCTTCTGCCTGAGCTTGGCCCCTGTGTTGACAGCAGCACCCGGCCAGGAGGGCACTGGTGGGGGTGACTGTGGGTCCTGGGGCAAGAGAAGGACTCCGTGGGGAGAGGACTGTTGTCCTTGCAGGGAAACTCCAAGAGTGCTGATGTAAATTGTACTTTACACCATTGTGTAAAGTACAGCCAAATTCAAAATTAGATCCAGCATATTCAGATTTCCTTTTTCTTTACTTGTCTGATGCATCCCCAGTTTAGTGCCTGTGACCAGTTTCTTAATCCTGGAGGTGAATTTGCCACTCTGCCTGTGCAGGGCCCTTCCTGGCTACAAACCAAAGCAAATAGTGCCAGTAGAGTTTGTCCTTCCAGAGATGATTGAGACAACACAAACGAACAGGCAGTTAAAGGAGGAGCTTGGCCATGGGAGAAGAGGAAAAGTAGCATGAGACCCATAATCAGAAGGCAGGTGGCTGTCCTGAGAACCAGGAGGGCTCAGGTGACCTGGGGAATATTGATGGCTTGGGACATGCTGTAGAACCATAGAATGGTTTGGGCTGGAAGGCATTTAAAGATCATCCAGTTCCAGCCCCCCTGACCTGGGATATGTGGCAGAGATCACAACTCACTGACACTGATGGGAATCATTTTCAAGAGTTTGTGGGCACCACCAGGCTGACCTGCAGGTGCATGAGGCACACCAGCTTTTCATCTGCCATTTCCATCCATGCATGAGGATTGCCTAAACCTATTATTTTGAAGGCATTTTCGATGCTGCAGCTATCTTCCTTGACCTCTAAAAGATGTGGCTGATCCTGATCTCAAGATGAAAGATTGCCACCTCACGGGCTGTGAACACCCGTCTGTGAGATTAGGCCCTGAATTATTAATACAATCAATGACTACCTCTTTTCATCCTGGAAGAGGCACAAAGGAAAGCTTCGGGGGCCCTGAAGGGGAGGGAGGATTCTCAAGCAAGGGGGAAGAAGTCACCAGTGGAAACTGGTTTTCTTTGGGTGGAAACGCCTCCTGTGTCTGTTTTATTTTGGAGGCAGGAACAATGGCACCATTCAGGAGGTGACAACCCAGCTGTGCTGGTAGGGCTGATGGTGGCGCTGGGAAAGCTCCTGTGGGGACTGTGTCCCAAGGGAAGGCATCCTTCCTGCCTGCCCCTTTCCTGCATTCAGTGCATCATGGGCTGCACTAAAATGGGGGTTCAGAGAGCCTGAACTGCAGAGCTAAAGCATTTGGAGCCACTGAGGAGAGGAGGAGCTGGGGAGCAGGGGGATGTGTTCATCCATCCAGTGCCACAACACTACCAGCAGCTACACTCACAGGTGAGACCTGGCCTGCAGGCAGGTGACAGAGCCTGTGTTCCTGTGTTTTTTGGGGTGCATGGTGGGGTTCCTCCACCATGGGACACCAGACTGGAGTCAGGGATGGACTGCCAGGCCATGCTTTTGCTGCCTGGAGCATGGTAACCTTTCCTTTCTCCACTTCCCTGTGGAAGCTTCAGTGTGGAGATGTTGTGACTGCTGGATCTCTGTCCTGATCTTTACATTTTTCCTTGGCTCGAGCCTGACCAACCTATTTGGGACATTTTGATTATATTGGTTCCTTTCTCCTTTCCCTGTTGCTTTTGAGAGGAAGGTACCATAGCCCCATCCTCATCAAGGACCAGAGAAAACTCCCCAGTTCTGAGCCCCACATAGAAAATGAAGCTAGTTGGAAACCAAAAATAAAATACTATCTTTACTGCATTTATCAAGAGGTTTAAAAAAAATTATTGTGCTAATGAAGCTATTCTTTCTGGGTAGATAATGCAAAGCATTGCTTCAGTGCTGGCCAAAATGTCTGAGAAAAATTTTTTTCCCCTCCTTTTCATTAAACTTCATATTAACATTGCAAATAAGATAAGAAAAGAAGTGTTCAGTTACAATTATGTAGCGCTTTGTGATCACAAACAGATTCTGTAATCCCTACTCAGGGGGTTTCAGAGCTGAATTTAGCTTATTTCAGAGTACAAAGTTGCGCTCAGCCAAGACTGCTCTCCTACTCTGTATGATCCTCATCTGTGCTCTGGTCACACAAGGGACCCATGGCAAGCCAGGCTGCACAGCCAACATCTCACAGATGCCTCAGCTGCCCTGGCTGGGGACCAAACCTCCTTTTTGCCTATGCAGCTATTTATTAATTTTCTTCTATCTATTAGTTTTAAACTAGTGCTCGTTTCAAGCATCAAAACCTGGTACTGGTTCAGCTGCAGCTGCTGATGGGCTCATTCCCAGAGATGTGAAACTCTTCACTGTGGCTGAAAGTGAGCATTTATGGGCTCTGACCTGGTCAGTGTTGTCCTCTCCTAAGTAGGGCCATGGCCCATGGGCAAAGGCAGGATCCTGAGCAGGTGGAAATATTCCTGCTCCTTCAGCTGTGCTTCTAAACTGTCTGACCTTAAAGTATTTGCAGCAGGCATGGGAGTAGTCTCTTGGCCATCCTGTGTTTAAATTTAGGCATGAGTTGAAATACCTGACTGAGAGCCTTGGAGTGACATTTACAGTAGAGCAACCCGTGGCACTTAATGGACTTTACAGAGCAACACAATCCACAGTGAATGTGAAATTCAGTGCCAGGCTGTGCATGGATAAAGCTACAGAGGCAGAGAGATGGACAGGAGTCAAGTGCATCTGGACTTCTGGAGAGCAGCCCCAGCTGCTCATGGCTTCTGCTGTCATTCCTTGACTTCATGTCACGAGATGGAAGGAGCAGAGGATGGAAGGTCAGTGGCAAGAGTATGCCCTCTCCACAAAAATAGTCCTTTGCTGTGCTACAGAGCTCTACCTCCATTTCCAGGCAGCTGTTAGAGAAACATTTTTGCATCATTATGTCTTCTGGAGTGATCCACAAAGAGGAGCTTAGGGAGGCATTAGGGTTTTATGTGAGTTTAGGTTGTAGTTTGCAAAAGTGCTTTGTTCCTAAAATGCTGATTAGGTTTGCTGCAGACACGGGGGCGTTAGAGGCAAGCCTGGCTAGAAGGTGAGTAAAAAGTCACCTGCCAAGGAGTTTGGAGAGCTCAGACCTCCCCAGATAATTCAGTTCCATCAGGTGGCTGGTGAAGGACACCACCAGAAGAGTCTCCAGTTCAGAAGCTGCATCTGGAAAGTGAGTGAGGAGGTAAAATTAAATTCAATTGAAAAGTTCAGCTAAGGATTTTGGGTTGTTCTGGAGAGATAGTGTTAATTTCACCATCAAACACTAGAAATAAAGACTAAGGAAGATCTGAGCTCCAAAAAGCAAAGGAGCAATGTGGATGCTCTCAATACCAGCAAAACGGCGAGAAGACTCCAGAGAAGCATCAAATAATTTACACAAACGTCTGAAGGCACCTTAGACCTTTCTCCCTATTTCAGGCTATGCGTTGCAGGCAGATTAGCCAAACATCCCAAACCCTTGTGCAGGGCTGATGTCCCCCTGGCCGGGAGCAGCCACCCTCCCCTCTCTATCCCTCCCTGCTCCGCTCCAGCGCCTCCTCACCGGGGGAATACAAATTGGGCAGCACTGAAGCATATGGAGGGGAAGAATGCTCAGCTGTGAATTTCGGGGATGGGTATTATACAAACCCAGCCACCAGCACGTCACCTTTTCAAAGGCTTCAAATCCGCTACAAATTGCTTCTGAATGACAATGGGAATTTCTCGCCCTTCACAAAGCCCCTCGTATTAGCATCTTTATTGGAATAAACTAGCTAATTTCTGCAGTCGAAGGGCTGGCCTGGAGAATCCGTAATTTTAATTAGGTGGATATTCATCAGCACCCTGATGCTTGCGGGGTGTCTGGTCCAGCGAGGGGCTGCCACCTGCCCAAGTGTGGATCAGACAAAGGGAAAGGGGAGCGTTCAGTCCCTGGGGGCAGCAGCAAAGCAGGACATTGCAGGGACCGAGGGGTCCTTGTAATCCTCAATTTGTTCTTTGTGCCATTTGTTAATTCCCAGGCACAGGGTGGGGAGCCCGTACTTGCAGGAATAATGATAAATCTGTGCCCTTCCCTTTCCGTCAGGTCACTGTATGGCAAATAATCCTACAGCTAAGCCAGGCTGACTGACTGAAACACTTCAGGAGTAGAAGGAGATTCAGTCTGTCTGTCTGTCTGTCCATCCTGAATAACTGTGTAACAGCTTGTCATTAAAATCAGCATTTGTCTTGGAGAATGGTTTCTCCAAACCAAGGGCTGATGCCTTGCAGTTGGCAGTGGTGCACAGATCAAATTTCTTCTTTGTTGCTACCAACAGATTCCATAAAGAGAAAGGAAAAAGAGGAGAGATAAGCAAAAATCCATAAACATAAATACCCCAAAAGTAAACCTTGATGATTTTGCAGGGAAGCAGAGCTTATTTCTCACTGTGCATTGAAAATGTGAAGACTTGGGAGGGCTTTTCCTGGACGTGTGCTCCCTGAAGCATTAATGAATTGGGCATTCACAGGGCAGCACTGGCCTGGCTCATAGCCAGGATGGCTCAGGACTGTCCCAGGACTGTACCCACAAAAAATATCCTGATCTATAACCCTGGTACTAGCCATGCTGTAGTAGCTGCAGTGTTACCAAGAGGGAGAATGAGTGATGTGCCTTCCTGCCTGTAGCAGGTATCTTTAATCTCTGTTCTGTTTGGCCAGAAGTGGCTCCGATCGGTTGCATTCAGTGGCTCTCAATGTCAGCAGGGCAATATTTTCCCTTTGTTTTTTATGTTAAACTCTTGGATTTAACCCATGGGGCGTGGCTGTTCAGGAGCATTGAAGTCTCCACGGTGCCATTTGTGGGGGACAGATCCTTCAGATTTTATTCTCTTACAAGGTCAGGCTTGGTGGAGGAATGCTGAAAATGTCTCATCTCTGTGCTGAATAAACACAGCCTGAGGGCAAAGCAGGGCTAGTTTTGACACTGCCTGTCTAATTGTCAGAACAGTGAAGCCCCCCAGATGTGCAGCATCGGGGCAAGCTGGTGGCTCCAGAGTCCCCATAACTGCTGTGCCTCTCCCAGTGTGCTGTGGACCAGGGAAAGCAGCAATCTCATGCCAGGCTGCTGTCCCCATGCTTCCCCCATGGATAAATCTGTGCCCGTGGTGTATCCTGAGAGCAGAGCACCAACCACCCAGTGTGCAAACCCATTCCTTTCTCTGCCTCCCACCTCTCCGAGGGTTAATGGAAACAGGAGATGGGCTGCCGAAATGCCAGTAAACAAGGCTCAGCTGCTGAGGGGGAGAAGGTCAAAGGACAAAAATGAGAACAAGTCTGTGCTCAGCCCGGCGGCTGCTGCTGCCACCTGCCCCGGCCCCAGGATGGAAATTGCTGCTTGACTCTCCCTTCCTCCTGTTGAAGGTGTCACCCTTCATCCAGGCTCTGTTTATATTTCAATGGATTTGCCAGAGGCTTTCCTCTCCCCCAGACCAGTGGCTGAGGGTCCCATGGATGCAAATTGTCTCGTTCTGGGTTTTTCTGAGATGGAGACATGGGGGTTCCTGCTGAGGAGAGGATTTGACCCAAAACGTGCAGAGCAGTGAGGTTTGCTTCCCATCACCCAGAAACTGCCAGGCCACCCCCTGCCTGATGCAACACCTTACACAGGCACATTGCAGAGCCTGAAGCTGCTTTGTGATCACGGGTGAGCCTTACTGCAGACTGATTTATGCTGGAAAAAATATATATTTGAGAATATTTTCCCCAGGCACTGATAGGCAGCCACTGCTGGAGTGGGATCTGGGAGCCTTCATATAGGTTTTCCTATCCCTTGCTAGTGCTCCTATCCCAAGTATCAGCCATCTTTCAGCAGTGCTCTGGTGATGGGATTAACGTGCATTAGGAGGTTTTGTTCTCATCTCTCCCTGGGAGGATCAGATGCAGTGAAATATCTCATTCTGCTGGTTGCTTTTTGAAAAATGTGTGGTATGTGTTAATGTTAGAAAGGCAAGGTCAAAGGAACAGGACCGCAGGACCCAGGGCTGGAAAAACCCTTTTAGGGCAAGGATTTTGGTCCATGTTATCGTAGCTCTGTTTGCACTGTTTTAGAAGCAATGCAGTTGTTTACCCCCAGCACATGTGCTGCAAGGCTGTTCCTGGATCCCAACTGTTTGCTGTGAAGAAATGTGGAAGAAAAGCTGCGGATCTTGTGTCACTTGTCCTTCAACAAGAGAACAAGCCCTGTGCCAACTCAGCACAAGCTCCATCTGCTGCACCTACAGGCATTATCCTGCCTTGGGAGGTTTCTGCTCTACCCAAGAAATACAAGTCGTTGCTGATATTTATCCCAAAGTTTTTCATTGGCCATTTTGGCTAGAGGAATGCGAATTTGAGTTTGAGCAGTTTCGGGAGAAATCAGCCCTGAAAGGAGACTTTCTTCAGTTTCTAGAGAACACTGATGGCATGGTTTAGGAAGGATGTTAAGCAATGTGAGCGAGTTTAAACACCAAAAGCCATTTAGGCAGCATTGATACGTTGCTTCTGGCTTCAGGTACAGCTGTTAACTGAGCCCTTTGATGGACAAAGTGTCAGTGACATCCCCACCACGTATTCCTGCATGCTTGATCTGTGACCCATTTCTCCTGTGGGGCCAATGCCCCCAGCTTGACCTGCTCGAGTCAGAATCACCTCAGCCTGAAACTGTTCCTCATGTGGAAGCAGAAGTGGTTTTAGGTCAGCTGCTTGGGGATGATTTATACCTGTAGTACAGTAGAAGTATGGAAGTATACATCTGTATTTCTAGGCACTCCTAGTTTTGTGGGTATGGTACCAAGAGCTCTGGAGAATTCCCTAATAATGATGCCTCACATATTGCTTTTCTTGGCTTCTCCTTCCTGAAGTTCATCCTCCTTCCTGCACTGCAGTAAGGGATAGGTGTCTGAAGAGGGTTGCACCTTCCTCCAAGCAGATGTGACACAACAACCAAAGGTGACCACTGAGTGCACCTGGGCACACACCTGCCCTATGGCCTGGAATGAGTCCCACACTCAATGGTACAAGTGGCAGGGTTATAAACCCTTTCAGGAAGCAGATTTACAAAGACAGGAGTGTTTTCCCAACGCTGAAGTGAAATAAGTGGTAGCAGTGGCAGAATCGTTGTTTTTGCGGTGCAGAAAACACAGTGTGGCCAATGCCAACACAGCATGACCGGCTTCCTGGAAGAGTCTTTGAGCAATTTGTTTCCCTTTGGCTGTTGGCACCCTTCTCCATTCTGTTCCCTAGGGATTTTAGCTGAGTTGGTATGTTTTCAGAAGTCTCCAAACCCAATGTAGTTGTTGAATCAGAGGAATACTTGCCAGAAATGCCTGGACTCAAACCTGGCTGTGAGCTCTGTCCAAGTCATGCTGGACCAGAGCTGTTGGCCCATCAAAGTCAGCAGCCATGGATGGAGTGGGTGAGGTGCTGTGGTGGTATTGGCTGATATTTTGGCTGCCAGGCTGGAGTGGGAGGGCACAGGTTATGTTTTAGGAGGGATGAGTCTTCTCTCCCCAAGGCATGAGTGTTGCTGGCTCCAGCTCCCTCATGCTGAAAGCTTTAAAGGTTTGACTGCACACGGAATATTAGAATATCCTGAGTTGGAAAAGACCCACAAGGATCATCGAGTCCATCTCTTGAGACATGGGATACTTGACAGGCACCTCTGGACATGAATATTGAACAGATCCTTCTCTGACATTTCTTATAAAAGGGACATACCTTGTGTGTCTTTTATGTTTTTCATCCTCACAGATCCCCAGCTACACCATGGGACCAAAATTACCTGGGGTGAACAGTTCTTGAGGGGATGTGACTGGATCTGGAACAACTCAGCTAACCACACAGTGCTTTAGGGGATGAAAAGGACCTGTGGTCTTGTGGGGGTGGAGTGCCTCCCCAAAACCCTCTGAAGGCAGATGGGGCACTAAAGGGCATTTATCATGATGCTGTGATTAGCAGCCGTGACTCTGCTCGTGAAAATTTTCCATTTACAAAGTTAATAATGCACTGGTAGGAGGCAGAAGGCAACTAAAAGCTGACTTTTTCAACTGTTAATTATCAAGGTCACACTGCATTTATGCTGGATTTTCCTGCTGTTGTGTTTTAATTTCATTACAGTTGTGTTAGGATAGAATCACAGAATGATTTGAGTTGGAAGGGACCTTAGAGACCATCCAGTTCCATCCTCACCACCGTGGGCAGGGCCACCTTTCACTAGATCAGGTTGCTCACAATATAGCTGGGATGAGCATGGATGAGCATTGAGAGAATTCCCCATGCAGAACATTTATTATTTTTCCTTCCCCCAAACAGGCACTGCTTGTTCATAGCAGTATATTTCTCGAAGACAAGTCGTTTTCCTCCCTTTAAAAGGACTTGGGGAAAAAAGGACCATCATTTCCAGGCAGAAATTTTTCTGAGGAGGATATTTTTGTGCCTGGCTAAGGAGAGACGTAAAAAGGTCACAGAAAATTAAAATCACATGCTCAGAATATTTTGGGGCAGGTGTTTTTCCTAAGCCAGAATTCAACATTTGGAGGGTGTATCCTGGGATTTACATTCCTCCTAGCGTTTCACCTGTTGCAGCAGTACAACTGGAGGGCTAATGATTTCATACCCCAAGCAGCCTGGTTTCTCTGGACCCAGCTCAACAGCAGTGCTTTACAACCCTGCAATTCCTGCAGCTCTGACAGTGCCTCAGACCAGCACTCCGCTCTGGCTGCTCATCGCCGCATTTTCACTTTGGCATGTAGGCTACGGATGAGGAATGCACAGAATTTCCTTTTCCACCCCGTCAGATCCTCTGTCTCGAGCCTGGCCCAGCCCCAAGAGCACAACGGATGCAGCTGGAGAAGGGCAGGTCCAATCTTGCTGCTGAGCCCCAGTGACACTTCACCTCCTGTGCTGCGCGAGCCGCCAGCAGCTGGAGGTGGATGCGAGTGAGCGGCCGAGCATCAGCTGCTGCCTGTTGAAACAGCTCTTTTCTGAGGGAAGAGGAGGTTATTTCCCAGGCTGGAGGAGGTGATGGAGCCTAGGGCTCCTGTGGGAGAATAAGGAGGTGGCCTTGAACCCGAATGAAGGTGTTTTCCTGGTTTTGCATCTTGATTTCTCTGTTGCTGTTGGGCTGTGTGAGCAGCTAATGGACCACAGGCCCTGTCTGCTGAAGGTTGCTGCCAGCAGCCCAGGGGGAAAACTGACCACAACTAATTGTAATTCCTTTGTGTCAGCAGTAGCTGGGAATCAATAGGGAGCTTTGAGCTATCAAATAATGAGAGCAGTTAATCCCTGGTGTTGCTCCAGAAAGGTGTTTGTGAGGAGTGTTCGCCCTTTGGGGCAAACACTTCTTGGTGCCACTGATGCTCTGTGAGAGGGAGAGGCTTTCCCACAGGTCTGTTGGCTTGGCCTTTGTTGCAATGGGGGCTGTAAACACGGGATCACATTCTGTCTTATCTCATCCTTAAAAATTATTTTTCTTGGCTTGGGATGGAACATTAACTGGCTTCTTTCCTAAAGCAGCTGTACAGCAAAAATGGGATTGAATGAACCTTTTTCCCTTGAGCTTAGGAACAACTCAGGATGGGTAGAAAGCTGCTATTGCATCACTGGTACAGAAATAACTATAATTCACACCATGTACAAAGATACCAGAGTCTGATTACTACCAGGAATGGCTGTGTTGGCCACAACTCTCTTTATTGCATCAGGAAAGCAAGTTATATCCCGGGGATGTTGCTGAGAAATGAAAAAGGGGTTTTAGTTTGGTCTTTCCTTTTCTTTTTTTTTTTTTTTCCTGCAGTGGAATTATCCCAGAAAACAGTGTATAAATTGCTGGAAGAAAGTCAGACTTCAAAAGACATTAGAAAGTATTCCTCTTCCTCCCCAGACTATAGATTTCCTTTACTGGAAGAACAGTGCCTTGAAAATAGCCTGTAATAAAATTTGCTGTTTAATTAGACTTCATTTAATTTATGTATTTAATTTTGCTAGAATGGTTAAAGACTGCTGATGTTGAGGGAATTTCCTTTTTGTTTTTCCTATGTCTTTCCTTATCTTAGAATTTTTAGGACTGTCAAATGTTCTCTTCTGGTTTTGCTAGGAGGTCTTCCTTAGCTGTGTAAAGGCAAGTTTGCCTAATAATATTTATTAACTTAATCAAAATATTAACAAAGACCTCTTTTAAACAAAGTGTTGGCTAGACATTGGAATGAAATAACTGTTAACAAAAACTATGAGTTTAAACTAGAAAGGAACTTTCTGCATTCAGCTTTATGTTCCTAATAGTGTCATTATTTTGCTATTTAGTAACCATATAAAGCTCAACTCTCACTTGAATTTTTCACATCAAAAATTACAGAGAAATGAAAGGTAATTTCTACAGAGAAGTTTTTCAGGCTTCTCTTGCCAGCAAAAAGAAATCTAAGCTTAATCCTACATATTGATGTCTCTGGCCTCTTGGCCAATTGGGTTGGATTTAGTTTAACCCAAAGCAATCACCAGGTCATGGTGACTCTGGAAACAATTTTTTTTTTTTTAACTTAACTACTTTGTTCTTGTCTCTTCCCTCCAGTTGCTATGAAGCAAAAGGCTTCAGTTATCTTTTCTCCAGAGATTTCAGCAGCAGCAGAACAAGTGCTGTGCTAATGAAATCCTGTCTTGGTTCAATCTAAGCAGGGATTTGGGATAAACTCTGTTTATTCAGTGACCCCCCAGCACAGGAGTGCCCTGGGGATGGCTCAGGCTGTGGGACAGACCTTTGGAGAGCCAGTCTGGGGGCTGAACCCAAGCAGTGCTTTGCAGTTATCCCCAGCTCCTCGTGCTCTGTGGCTATCCCAGGGATAGAGTGGAGAGGGAAAGGTAACTCTGGTCTCCTCTGTATCACCGGGAATTTCTTTGTAAGGTGATCAGTCACCAAAGCAGTCTCTTGTCACCCTTCTCACTGTGCTGGGGATGTGAGCACTGATGGTGAGGAGGAAGAACATTCCCATCCTGCTGCCTGGCAGAGCATCCCAGGGCCCTGAGCCACCTGTGCAGGCTGTACATGATGTACCAAATTGTCTGCAGCAGGCAGGTAAGGGCACCTGAGCAGTGTGTGGTGTGGAAAATTCCCTCCCAGCCTCTGAAGCACGTTGCAATGATGCAGGATGTAGAAAATGGACAGCATTTGAAGTGTTTCCTTATAGGATAATCAGAGGAAGTCATTGTATTAAATATCCATTTGTGTCATTAGCCTTTTATTTGGTGCTTTGTCCAGACATCCTGTTTGCTTCCCCTTTGAAGTAATGAATATATTTCCCATGTGCCGGGTCCCATCCAAAGCTCCGATGGAAAAGCGAAGTGAGCTGAGACCAGACGTGTCCTCAGTGGGGAAGGACATCTCCAGACTCACCTTGTGTGAGGAGTTTTGGATAAATGTGGAGCATTGTGTTCATTGGTTGTCCTTAAACCACACTCCTGCCCTGCCCAGAGGTCACAGGTCATTGCGCTACAGGGAAGGAGTTTCTGGCATTTGGGACCTCATGCTGCTGTGGTGGGACATCGCAGCAACATCATTGGGTCATCCTGGCTGGCCCAGAGATCTGCTCCAGCTCCCAGGGTGCACAGAGCAAATGCTGAACCAGAATTCTGTACATTAGGAGGTAGCAGGTGCAAAGAGTTTTCACCTCTCAATCTGTAAACTTGGAGAGTCACAAAACTGCTCTACATCCCTCTCCCTGTTCACCTTCCAGTCCTCGCTGAGGAGGCTCCCACCACCTTTCAGGCAGGCAGGATCAGTGTCCAGCTCCTTGTCTGCAGTGATTGTTCCATACCTGCTGCCTTAGCCATCCCCAGGGGTTGAACCAGCTGGCAGCAAAAGCTGCTGTTTCTAAATTCCTGTCTGGAAAAAGAGATGAAGGTTTTGTACAAAAGGGGCCTGGAGGAGGGGACATGACATCACCTAATGAATAGTGTGTAGCCACATCCAAGGTGCACCTTAAATACCATGAGGAATGTTGTGCCAGCACATAGGATCCTGCCCAACAAACAACTGGAAGAGCTGCAGAACCCCTTTGAGGGCCTCACCAACTCTTTGTACCTATCATACAAGTGCAAGCCTCTTTTGGGCTGGGTCGGGAAGGGTTAACCGGGGAAGCACAGCCCCTGAGGACCCGGGGCTGTTGTTCTATGCAGATTGGCTTGTTCTTGTTTCTTCTATCGATCGAAATCACTCAGAGCTGTGCCTGTAACAAACTGCCTTAAATCACTGCAATCATAATAAGCACACCTTGGTAAATAATGCATGAGATGTCCGTAAGCCTATATTCATTAGGAGGAAGGTGCATATGGACCTTGGTAATAATCAGGGCTTGAGATGGGGCTTGGCTGGTTGGATTGAGATGTAGTAGCTGCTAAGGATGAGCCCTGAACTGAGCTGGGTTTCAGAAAGGCTCCCCAGCCCCTCAAGATGTTGGAAACATAGACAGGCTCCTTTTCACACTCATGAATTTTGCAGGAGATGTTTAAAATGCCTCCAAGGTTCACAGCATAATACAGGTTGGGCGGAAGCAGGCTTGTGGCAAGTCTCCAAATAGCATAATAGCAAGGCATCACAATTAATAGTGTTTAATATACCTTAGTGACAACAAAACATGCAGTGGGTAACAAGTTTTGCTGTGAAAGCCTCGTAGCCAAGTTAATGGTCTGGATATTAGAAGCCTTTGTTTTAAAATGCAAATTAAAAATGCTTAGTTTTCCATTTGTCTTGAGGAGTGGCGTTAGGGCGTGGAGCTTCTTTAGGACAATTTTGCTTGGGCTGGGGGTTAGTGCAGTGCTTTGGCCAGACCTCAGAGCAGGGCAGGCTCGGGTGCTGTAGCCTTCATTAAAAGGTTTCACAGGGCAATTTGCGGGGAAAAAATTGGTTGTGCAGTAATTTCCACCTCCTTTTCATTCTGGGCAGATGACTTTTTTTTTTTTTTAATTTGTGTTAAGTGGCAATGATAAGTTTGGCTTTTGTATGGTTAGAGGAGACAGAGGAGGAGGCAGAAACATTCCTGGTTGTATCAGACAGCTGTGGATGCTGATGGGTCATTTCACTCCATTATGGTTTCTGGCAAGTGAGTATTAAAGGGGGTGTGAGGGCATCGTGTCTCAGCGATGACTTCATTTGGCTCTCTAAACAAACAGCCGTTCCTCACCAGGTGCAAAAGGTCTTGTATTTGTTTTTTTCCTCCATGAAGGGAAGAGAAATACCTCAAGTTAAAATAGCACCAGTGGGTCGTGTCTGCTGGACAGCCATGGTGGTCCTGCAAAGCCTCACTGATGTGAGCAGGGAAAACCTCACTCATCTGTGCTGAGCCCCCGTGGGGTTCCTGCATGGACAGATGGGGGGGTTCAAAAGCCCAGAGCCCCAAATTCAGGCCTTGTGCTCACACTGGTTGGCTCTAGGCTGTCTGTATCCAACATGCTGAGAGCACCCAGAGCAGGCTGTGTGAGGTCTGAGCTTGCACAGGACATGAAGGGCAGTGGTCACTAAGCCTCTGGAGGTTTGTGCTGGTGGAGGGATGAGCTTCTGGTGTGCTTGATCTACCTGAGATTAATTGGCTTCTCCTGGAACACGAGTGTGGGGACTGATCTTGTGCATGGTCAATGGGTCTGGCCTGGAAAATGGGTGAACCTGTCTGGTAACTCAATTTGCAGCCCACTTCCAGCTGTCCTCCTGCCCCATCCTTCACTGGTACTCAGAGAATCACACCATGGTTTCAGCTGGAAGGGACCTTAAAATTCACCTATTTCCACTGTCCTGCCTTGGGCAGAGATACCTCCCACTAGAGCAAGTTGCTTAATGCCCCATCCAAGCTGGTCTCGAAAGCATCTGGATTTACCTCACCATGAATCAAACCTCAGCAATCCCACTTTTCTTTAAGTCAGGAAGCAGGAAATTTAGAAGTGCTGAGAAGTCCACAGTCCCTGTAAAATGTCCTCGTTGAGAGTACCAGGAGATCAGCTGGTTTGGAAGAACACCTCAGCTTCACTTCTTCCTGAACCAAACCAGAGCACTTTAGAGATGTAAATCATTTAAACTTATGTCAGACCCCTAAGTGTCATCTCAGATAAAATTAAAACCCCATCTCTCCTGTTGGCAGTCACTTCTTAAACTTTCATTAAACAGCTCCACCTTCATCTCCAAAGCTGTATTTTCGTCCTTGATACTGTTCCCAGAAGGCCGTTGCAAAAATTCACAGCTGGTGGCTATGGTTAAATATAAGGAAGAATAGCAGAATTTTTCCTCTCTGAAAGTACATTTCTGAGTGCCAAGCTCAGCCTTATCTCCAGGAACAGTCTGAGGAGCTTGAGATGATTTTTGAGTTCAGGGTTGTTTTTCCACAATCAATTCTTTTTGCTTCTTTCTGATGTAATTAAAGAAATAAATCCCCCAGCAGCTCAGCCCACGTAAAGCAGAGTTCCCCACAGAAAAGTGATGATCCTAGCTAGTTTGTACTTAAACTATATTTTTTCCTATATTTTTTAGCTCCTTCATTTGTCACGGAGAGTTTTAGAACGACAAAGAGAGAAATAATCAGTAAATTTTCAGCTGCCCCGGTTGGACTGGAGAAGAAAGATCAGCAAACCTAAGGAAAAATAATGGGGAAATATTTCCCAGCTTTTGGGTGCTGCTGGCCTTTGCACCGGCAATTTGTAGCCGTGAAACTGTCAGTGTGGCCAAGTTCCCCGGGAAAGTGGAGATCCTCTGCAGGGCTGAGGGATGCTGGGGCAGGGTGGGCAGCACATCTGCCCGCTCGGCTGCTCGGGGAGGGAGGAGCGCATCAGAATCGCTTCCTTTGGTAACCTGAGCCCAGCTCTGAGCCACGGCCTGCAGAGGTGAAAGGCTAATTCTCAGTGCCTCCCTCCCTGCCACTGAGCTGCCCTTCTGCTTTGTTAAAGTGATGCTCTAACTTTGGGAAATCACTGCTGCGACCCGCAGCCGATGGAGAGAACGCCCTGCTCGGGGATAACGTGGGCTCTTTGCTCTGGGATGCTCTGAGATTCCCTTGCAGCAAACAGGCTGCAGGGGAATCTCAGCCCCATCCTGGACAAATCAACTGGAAAACTTGCTGGGTTCAATCACAGGCTGGCTGCCCTCACCCCCAACCATTCCCACTCACCCCCTCCCCACCAAAGTCAGCCTCACGAGTAGTTTTCTCTGAGGTCTCAGCACAGCATGTTGTGTATTAGCCCCATAAAGGGTTTCTCATTCACACAAAGTCCTGTGGATACCATGGAGGCTTGCACAGATTCCTTCTGGGTGAGGCCACAGTGCTGGGGCTGGGATGTTCTTAAGGCTGGGAAATTCAGGCTGCAAAGAAAAGAAGGGTAGTTAAAGCCCATAAATAGTTCTCAGCTAATGAAATTGCTGGGTGGAGAAAAGGGGAAAATAGTTCTTTTTTTTTAAAGCAGATGGGGCAAACATGCCTCCCAACATATTTCCTGCTCATAAAACTCAGCCTGGGTTTCTAGGTAACTAGTGGAGATACCCCAGGGAGAAGTCTCTGAGGGTTTCCCACAGTTGCCAGCTTTGAATAACCAAGTGCTGGCTGTCCAGTTAATTTGGCACAGAGCTTGGCTCACCCCATCCCACCTCTCCTGAGACTCACTTGTGTATGGAGCAAACCTGAAATCTGGGGGTCCTTCACCCACTGTTGGGATCCAACATTCACCAAGTGCAAGAGCAAGAGAGATCATTTCTATATGACCCAATCTGACTTCCTGGCTAGCTCTGCTGAAATTACAATTTTGTTCTCTGTCTGAGCATTGTCCTGGCTCCTGGGACTGCTCACCCTCTCACAGAGCCACGTCCCTTGGATGCTCATTCACTTGCTAAACCAGAAGCTGGATCCCACTCTGAATCTTACTGTTTCTTTCTTTATATTGTTTGACTTCTAAATTACTTTCTAATATTTCATTTTACTTCTAAATGGCTTTATTTCTAAGCAGCTGTTACTTTCTGGAGCTCAAATTCTCTGTTGATCTCAGACTCCCCTTCAGTTTTGCCTACAGTCCTACTGTGCTTTGTAATGAGGCAGTGAGTCAAGTCAGTTATCAAAGGCATGGAGAGGTTCAGATGTGGGCAGGGATGTTTTTTCCTTGCTGGCCATGCTTTTCTTGCAAGAGCTGGTTGCAAACAGTGGGAGTTAAGCAAGGAAAAGAGTTCCTTCCTTCCAACGTGAGCAATGGAGCTGGGAGTGACCAGTGCATTATTAAAATTATTTTGAATGTTTCTCCCTGACTATTTGGGTTTACCCCAGTCAGTGGAAATAAGCTGTCAAATCCCAGCTGAGACTTGACACGAGCTGAGACATTAAAAACAAATCAAACTGGATGAACATTTGGCTTACATGGGGCTTTTTACATACTGGTTCCTCATCTTTACTGGGATTCAGACAAGCTAATTCAGTGTGTGAATGATTATCTGGTATAAAGCAGTTTAGTGCAAAACAGTTTAAGGCTCTTACCTGTCATAAACTGAGTCCTGAGTCCAGGGAAGCCCCGAATGGCAAAGAGGAGAATCCAGGTGGGTTAAATGCACCAGTGCTGCTTTGTGCACTGGGACAATTTAAATCTGGGTAACGTGTTTTATGTATTAGAAAGCAACTATAGAGAAAGTAAAGAGTTGGCTGATCACCACTGTGATATAAGAGGGTCTTGGGCTGCAAAAGACACAGATACTTTTCCTGTGGCAGGGACAGCGATCCTTTACCCTGGTGTTTGAATTCAGTATTACTCATATGCCTGTGCACAGGGGTGGCCACACAGTGAAGTTTCCAGGCAGTGCCTGTTCCCTTCCCCTCATGTGCAGAAAGGTGAGCTGCTGATTTGTGTGGGTGGGTTAGGAGGGCAGAGATGACATAAGCCTGCTTCCAGAGGGCCAAGCTAGAGGCTGGGTGGCTGAATATGACTGCAGTGAAATCTGGTGATAAGAGCATTAAATTGTTTTTCTGCAGATGCAGAGGTCAGGTGTGACTACAAAGGCTGAGAAAATTCTCAGCATCTCAGGATTAATTAACACATTCTGCCAGTCTCTGCAAACACAAGCTGCTCTCCTGTTTGCAGAGTAGAAGGAGCTGTAAATGAAACAACAAATTTGTGCACTGACAAGTGAAGAGAATTTTTGACTTAACCAAAGTCTCAAAAAGATTTTCTGGTGAACGAGTTCCAGACCAATCTTGCCACGCCTGGGACTGGCCAGTCTGTGGCTGGCATAGGTGCTGGGCACTCCCACCAGCTGCTCTCACCTTTCCAAAGTGCCCTGTGCTGTAGCAGTGCCCTGTGCTGTAGCAGTCCCTCTGGGTCTTGTTCCTGCTCGTTTTGCCCCACTGGCCAGTTTCTGTTTCCTGACATGTCTGTCCTTGTCCTTGTCCCTGCTCCCAGCCACTGTCCCAGGCCAGGACAGGCTTCATGGTTCAGGCCTGTCATTCCCTCCCAAAAGCCAAGGAATTCACAGGATGGTGTGGTGTGGCTGAGCCTGTCTCTCACCTCTCTCTTGCTCTGCAACACCTGCTCTCTCTCTATTTCCTTGACTCTTGGCTCGTCTGAGCATCCTTTAGCACAAGCTTGCAGTTCAGTATAATCCCAGATTATTGTTTTCTGATATCTGCTCTAAAACCAGTTCTAGTTGGGCTCTAACCACTTAGGCATAATTTTCTAGCTTGCATGATAATTTGGAGCCCACAGGAGTTAAGTGTTAAGGCCTGTTCAGGTATTCAGCAGAGGCTGATGTGTGTGGGGAGTGGAGGACTGTGTGTTCTGTACATCCTTCCCACCCCGAAGCCATTGTTTTTATCCTCAGATCTATTTTATTCTTCCCACTAGACACTTTGGGAGGACAGATATAAATTAAAAGCAAATTATGCAACCCGATACCATCAGTCAACAGACACCTATCTCTGCCCACATACCCCAAATAAATGAAACAACCATCATATCTGACTGCAGACTATGGAAAAGCTGAGAGAGAGGTTTGAAGGTCAGAACACTCAGGCACTGTATCCATCATGTGTTTGGGCATATTTTGAATAGTGCTGCATCAAGCAACTGTCTCTCTTTGTGGTTGTGCTCAGAAGCACTGGCTGTTTCAGGTGACAGCTACTGGATCAAAAAGCAGAAGCAGTGGCATGAAATTCCCTTCAGAGGGAAGATGGATGGTGTGCATTTCTGTTCAATGCATGGAGCAGCTGATGCAGTCTGGGATCTGCTTCCGCTATGTGGAATTTTCTCTGCAGGTGGAGAGTGCTGACAGCCAGGTGAGGGGGTGCAGGACACCCAGAGCTTCTTTATCCTGGGAAGAGGGTGCAGGATGCCACTTTTCTTTGCACTGTAGCTCCCAAGGAGCTCAGTTTTACCTGTGCTAGCAATCAGGGTTGGCAGTATTCTGACCAGTGAGAGATCCAGTGTCTCTGGATCCATCCCACAGCGTGCACTCCATCCATCCAGGCATCCACCACTTGCTCCCAGCTGCAGCTCAGCCTCACTTGTGGAAATGTGTTTCCTTGTTAGGGCTGTGCTTGCAAAGCTTGCAAAGACTCCAGACATGGAAACCCAAGTGCTCTGGGCTGTGCTGCAACCAGCTGGGTGCTTTTTATTGTCCCCGAAGCTCTCTGTAATTGCAGGAGCTGGGCAGGGCCAGGCTGCAGGCTCCTGTTTCATGGGAGGCAGATGAGCACAGCAGTTGTGCTCTTACGCTTTATTCAACACGAGTATTTTGTGTCTCTGCAGGAGGTACGGGTCTGGCTGCTCAGTGTGAGCTCACAGAGCTTGGCAAGAGCCCCTGGCCCTGCTTCATCTCTGCCCAGCCTTTCCTCATGGGTAGTGAAGGGGTAACCCCTGTGTTGGAGGGAGGCTCCAGCTGTTGTCCATAAAAGACATCCCACATTTTGTGTTTCTGTCCTGTTCCCTGCAGAGCTGAAGAGGCAATTCTTCCTCTGCAAACCCACTGTTCTGCTGGAGAAGGGTAAGGCCAGGCCTGCCCTGATTGACTCTGCTCTCCCATGGTGGAAGGTGAGGCATAAAATCAGGCATTTGGAAGGGGATAAGGGAAGATAAGGGTGAGCCCAGAGGTGCAGCTTGAGGGGCCCATGGAGCAGAGACCTGGAAAACTGTGTCCTTGGCACTGAGGACAGCCTTCTCCATGGTCTGCTCTCCATTGCTACCTTCCAAACTTCTCCATTCTTGATTTAGCTGATGACACAAGCAGCTGCCATTGTCACAATTTCTGGAGATGTCATTCCTTTCCTCACACCTGCTCCTGTGGCTGTGCAGTGGAGGAGCAGGAGGATATTTCTTCTACTTGGTTGAGAAAACCATCCAAGCTGTCTCCTTGGTATTACTGCATTTCCCAGGAGCATCCAGCTTTTGAAATGCCATTTCCCCTGGTGTTAGGAGTTCTAGAAGCTGCAGGCAGCCAGAAGATCAGTATCTTTAACCATATCATGAGGACTTCTTTTGGGAAAAGGCAGCTGTATAAGGAATTATTCATGGGTGAGTGAATGAAGTGTTGAAAATCAGATGAGGGGCAGAGTTTACAGGGAAAGGTGTGTCTTTGGGTGTGCTGAAAGGAAATGTTATCTCCAAATTGCTAATTAAAAATCTTCATTTTAATGTCCTGATTCAGATCCTGTTTATTCCAGTGCAATCAGGAGGAGCAAAGCTGATGCCAGGGACGTGGCAGTCCCCAGGTGGTGCAGCAGGAGGAATTTGGGAGCAGAGGCAATCCCTGCATCTTGGACTCTTTACTCTGTTGGAGCACACAGCAACTAAAACTCGACCTCAAAATCCACCCCTTTTTGAGGGAATTTTGCTGTCAGCATTGAACACAAGCCCCAGCTGCTGAGTCTTTGGTCTACCTGGCTCTGTCCATCAGTGAGTCAGTCCTTGCTCTGCTGCTCTGGAGCTCCAGAAATGCTGTGTTGGCAGATTTTCGAGGCACTTCACGGGTAGTCATCCAGACATTGTTCAAAATTCTCATGTAATAAGTTAGTAGTAGCAAGGCAGCTCCCAGATCTGTGCTCTATTCCAGCCAGCCAGAAATTACACTATTTTCCAACTTCATTATTAACTCTGTTTTTTATTATAGCATCGTTATAGTGAGAAAACTGGAAAGGAAGCGGGGATTGTATAATGCAGGAAATAGTGAATTAATACCTCTACCATATGATAGAACAGTGCAGAGCTGTGACTGTGTCAGGAAAATATAAAGCAAATAAAGATCATGCTGGCTGGGTGAGGATGGGACTTTTCCACTTGCTCAGAGGAGTATTAAGTTGCAAAAAAGAATTATTTCTCAGGAATGCAAGATCTGCATTTTCTCCTCTCATGCACGTGCTCTTGCTTTTGATTAAAGCCATCGTAGGGATATTGAATGTGGAGAGGAAAAAGAAGCTTTTATGGTATGTAGATGGGCTTTAGCACATCAGCAAAAGAAAGCTGATTTATTGCTTGAAAAATCGTGTCAGGGCATTTTAAGGACGGGGCTATGTATGGTAATAACAAATAATTGTCTATTCCTTATCATGTGCTTCTCCAGGGCTAAATCCTGAGGAGTGTTTATTGGCTCTAGAGCATTTATAACTACTGGCTTTGGTGGGCTGGGATCTGAATAAGAAAGTGCAGCTTCTGACAGCCAGGAATGTAGAGGAGTTAGTCTTTTTTATTCTGAAAGAGTAGGCAGCACTAAATAGTGCAAAGCATCTTTTTTTTCTTTTCCCTGACACTTTTCGAATCACATTTGTGTTTTCAGGCTCGCTGACCTTACAGTGACATACACAAATCAGACAAATAACCTGCTATTTGCTGTGTCCCCCTGAAATTTCTGTTGGAACATGGAAATTCCGCTGCTATAATAGATGGAAATGGCTTTGTCTGCAGTTTCTCTGGATGCTCGGCTAAAATCCTTCTTAAAATATATCCCTTAAAACCCCCATTTTGTTTGTAGCAACACCAGCAGGTAATTAAATTTGCACATGTATCATTTTTATTTTGACACTGTCTTTGGAGAAGTGCAGGGATAACTTAGGGTAACCAGCTCTGCAGACAAGCCCTGTGTGTTCTGTGGTGCAGAATTGTCAGACCAAAAGCAAAAGTGCTTTTGCAACAGCAGCTTGTTACTCCCCTCGCCAGGCTGCAAAGAGATGCAGCTTTTAGAAACTATTTCTTATTTATGTATCTGATGATCGTTCCAAACGCCTGACAGCGCCGGGATAGAGATGCCACTGAGCTGAGTAAACGCCTTCCTTGGGAAGGGCTGCAGGCAAAGCGATGGATATCAGGAGGGAAGAGCACAGATATCAGTCGGGAAGAAGCATCAGCGGGTGAGGAACTATGAATTTTTAAAGGATAAAATCCGGATTATACATTTCTAGAGGCTCTGGAAGGTTTAAATTCTTTACAGCCTGTTGAGAGCAGAATGATCTCTGACTTCCTGCGGGGAGGCCAGCGCAGGGGTGGAGGGATGCAGCTGTGTCACCGGCCTGGAGCAGCTGGACAAGGCTGGGAGGGATGCAGGGAGGAACTTTACATCACCTGAAAAGGCGGGGAGGAGGTGGAAAGGAGTGACTTAACCTGCCTTGGGTCCCTGGAAAGGCAGCATCTCATGGGCACATTCCTGCTGCCAACAGGACCAGCACAGAGGGCTGGGGCAACCCCCAGCGACGCCTTCGCAGTCCAAGAGTTATAGAGGAAAAATATGGGATGTGAAATAAAATACTAGGTGATCGATGAAAAACATACATTTATTGAGATGTAACAGTCAATTGCATGGCCGTTAAAACAGCTATAACTGCGTATTAAATAATCAGTTCAGCTGGTATTTATTTAATATAATCGCAGCCTATTAAACCTGAATTAAGTACAGAGTTAAGTGTCTCTGGGACACACAGCTGAAAATGGTGCCAGGAATATTTTATGTTGCCTGAAACCCTCTGTGGAAAACTCCCACAAACATGGACTCTGCTGAACTACCCTTTGCTTGATGAAGGAAATAAAAGATGAGATTTTTAATTTTGACCTGGACTGTAGGAGAAATATCTGCAACTGTCACCTAGACCCAGACTTGATGTAGATGCTTAATTTCTTCAGCTCAAAAATATTTGAGTGATTTTTTGGAACTGCTCCTTTCCAGATTTTTGTATAGTTTATTTTGCTTTACTTGCACATCTTTGCTCCCCAGATTGCCTGATACTTCTGCAGTTATTCACACCAGCACAAAGTGAGTCCAAGGTAAATGTAAAATGCTGCTAAATCAACACGGGATTTGCTCTGACCTGGCTGGGCTTACAAATGTGAGATGTGGATAAGGAGAGGCTCACACTGTGGAAATGTGAGGTCAGAGGACCCGAGGGGATGTAGAGCCCTCAATCCCCAGCAACTTCCCTTTCTGTTTCCAGCAGCTCCCGGGGGTTTGTGCCCATCTCCTGGGCTCGGGCATGGTTTGCTCCATGAGCGTTCAGGGGCTGGTCAGAAGGGAGATGGTGCCAAACACCTCGGGGCAAGCACACACCAATACCTGGGATGAAACTTGTATCCCTTGCTTTGTGGAATTGATGCTATAGGTATCCTGGGTTTGGATCAAAGTTTTCCCAGTTTTGCTTATTTTATGCCTCTTCTTTCTCTTTTTAGTGACAAACGAAACCAAGTGGAGACTCTTGTCTTTCAAAATAAATATCCAGACCGACTGTCACGTAAACTGCATATGGTGTGCATTATGGATTTATTTTCACGAGAGCTTACAAAGAAAAACTGCTGAAGTCAGGGCAGACCCTCACTCATTAACCCTCGATGCCAGGGCTGTCTGTGGTGTTTTTATGTGCGGATTATTTGCGTTTCTTTTACAGGACTTTGTCTTTCCCTGGCTTCCTGAGCCAATATGTCATTTCACCATTCCCAGGGTGTGGAACTGCTATGAAGAGATGATGGCAACTCATTCTCTCCATCAGAGATGTCTTCCCTGATTGTGGCAAACACAAGGGGACAGGAGCTGAGCCAACTCACTCCAGGCGTGATCCTGCCTCCCCAAACCTCTCCTCCCTTGCAGCAGAGAGGGGCAGAAAGAAGCCCCTAAGAGGGGCAGATTGCGGTTCCTGCAGGACCTGAATGTCTCTCTGTGTAAAAAATGCTCCCTCTGCAATGCCCGTTCTCCTCCCTGTGGATAATTATCCCGTGTTGAACACCAGGACAAAACCCCGCTGCACCTGCACGGCCCGGGGGAGCACAATGCCAACAAAGCAGCGAGGCAGGGATCCCACTGAAAGCCCCTCCGAGCACTACTCAGAAAAAGGATAAGAGAAAAGGGAGGAAAAAAAAGAAAAAAAAAGAAAAAAAAAAAAAAAAAAAAGAGGAGGAGGAGATTCGCTCGCTTGGACTTTTTCACTGTTGGAGAGAATGAGTGAAAAGCCCCACAAAAGCGGCTTAATAAAGAGGAGAAGGAGAACAAGGCGAGAGGGGAAGTGCAGGGCAGGCTGAAAGGAAGGAGGGCTTCTCCAGGTTGTATTGTTCCCTCCGCAGAGCCTCAGTCAGTGCCTCAAAAGCCGTCGATGACATCAAGTTGATTGGTTTTGCCGCAGCGTTAAAAGTGGGCTGGAGAATCAATGTGTCCCTCTGCCACACGGGACTCACTTGTTTGGAGGACAAAACGGGTCTCATTCATGGCACTACAAAGCGGGGAGCTCTGCTTTGATGTGCTGGTGGATGGATGGCCCCTTCACCTGTTCCTTTCCTTGGGAGGAACTGGGCGAGGTATTTTTGTCTGCCTCTTTAGCCAAGCTCTTCCTAAATATCGTTGAAGTTCAGCGATGGGTGAAGTAAATAATCTGTTTTTAAAAAATTTAAAAAAAAATCTAATGAGAAGAATATAAATATTTTTTTTTTTATTTTCCAGCCAAAAGCGTAAATTTGTTCCTCCCTGGTCCATATGCATATGAAAGGAAACCCTTTGTTTTTTTAAGGGATGGGTCGGATGACCATTTGGCTGTTTTAGGACACAACTCTTAGAAAATTCAGGGGAGATTCAGGCTCTCATGCTGATATAGGGCAGCTCAGGAGGGAGCAAAGTGGGGTGCATCACAGTCACCCGAGAGGCAACCTGAACTGCCACAATTATTTTTTTTTGTGCTAGATGAGCTGTGCTGCAGGAGGGACACCAGAGAGGGCATGGTTAAATATCTTTCCTGAGATTGCTGAAAGAGTGAGTGTTGAGGATGGCCATAGATCTCAGGACATTCTTACTTCCAGGCCAGGGTGGCCATATCTTTAGTCACTTTTTCTTGTTGTGATCTGTAGAGGATGGAAATAATGGAGCCCACAGAGCCCAGATGAGCTCCCAGATCTGTTGTGCGAGGCATTTCTCCTCGGCTGAGTTAGCATTCCCTGACCCACAGTTTGGTGCAGAATTCCTGAGACAGATCTTACAGGGGAGAGTCTGTTCTCTGTGAATGAGCTCGCTGATGTAAGGATCCACTGCTGTTTGTGCTGGGGAGGTCTGGCACACCCTGAGCACACCCACATCACCTTCACAGCATCCCCAGGAATGCCAGGCATGGGGGACACAGGTGGGCTCTGTGTGACTGACCAGTCCTGGGGTGGTGCTGCTGGTGGGCTCTGGCACCTGGGACTGCAGGGCAGTCAATTAGGAGATTGCTCATAAGAGCAGCAGTACAGTCATTAAGGGCTTCAGGCATAGCATGGCTGATCTCAAAACATGAGCAGAATACAATCAGGCTTAAATAGGAGAGTGATCAGAAGGTCAGTCCTGACAAGAATCCCTAGGAGTCTAATATGCTGGACATAAATTAGTATCATCAGCTCAAACACCTCAAAAATGGGAAGTAAATTACTTCAGACACTCAAGACAGATGGTATCCATGCAGCAGGCAGGGGCAGAGCCCATCTCTCAGAGCAGAGCCTCCCTCTCCTGTGGGCTGGAGAGCAGCAGGGAGATGGGACCATTGCTTGATGCTGATGTGAATTCCCTGCACCTCCTGGAAAGCCAAGGAGGGAAAGGGCAAAGAAAAGCAATTTTCTCCTGTGAACAGATAATTTTTCTGGAAGTACTGCTTCAATTCATCCAGAACATGAGCAGCAGAGAGAAAAACTAGTTCACTAACCCAGTCTCCTGCTGGGTCCTCCTACAGTGATAAAAATGTGGCTGGAAAATGTCTGTTCTGTTTATTACTTTGAAGTCGAATGTGCGCCGGTTATTTTCAGAAACAAGGGAGAAGAAAATGCTTTCTGGCTGGCTCTGAGCTGCAAGGCCATGTGACAAATTTCCCTTTCCCTGTCCCCCTGCTTTTATACACACATGGAGATGCCGACATGGATATTTTCACGTGTCTATTAAAAGTAGACCAGAGCTGGGTGTGCTGTTTGGAGATGTGTGGCACGGGAATAAATCACAGAGGAGAGCAAGGGAGGAACACATGCTGCAGCCTGGCAGCTTGGGCTGGCTCAGGGCTGCACAACTGGAAGAGACAGGTGGATGTAGATCAAACCATGTGGGTCTGAGAGAAGATTTAAAGGGTGTTTAGGGTGTAGCTGGGGGGGTTCAGCACAATGCTGACAGCTTCAAGTGGGGAGAGGGTTCAGGCAAGGAGGGGAGAGAAGAAAGCTGGTTTCAGCTCGTTTCTCTGGTTCTCATGGTACCAGGTTTAAGAGGGGCTGCAGCCTTGAGAGACTCTATGGAAGTGGTGGAGGAGAGGACACAGAAAATAACTGGGCCAGCCCTCTGCCTCATCCAACCACTTGAACGTGTCCCGGGACATCAGCTCCAAACAGCCAAGCAAAGTCAATCCAGACTTTAAAGAAAGCACAAGGTTAAAGAAGATTATGGAGCTCTTTTGTTTCCTGCATGTCGGGTAGCTGCTATTTGCTTTGTGACCCTTGTGATTAGATGAAAGGAAAAAAGCCCTTGGAAAGGTGACTTAGGTGTATTCAGGGCTATGAAAATTAGAGCTGCCGTTCTGACAAGCATGAGATAGTGGATCTAGTGCTTAGCAGAGGGCACCAGGGACTAATCCCCCACCTGATGCCACCAAGAGCAAGGCAGCTCTGCCTGGGGCACCCCACAATTCCCAAATCTCCTCCTTTCCCTCAAAAAGCTGCTGCTGTCCTGCCTGTGACATGGGGGCAAGGCTAATTGCATGGCCCCAGTGCTGGAGA
Organism: Sterrhoptilus dennistouni; assembly: GCA_013397095.1. Lineage (NCBI taxonomy): Eukaryota > Metazoa > Chordata > Aves > Passeriformes > Zosteropidae > Sterrhoptilus > Sterrhoptilus dennistouni. The sequence continues at coordinate 1,175,349 of VWZU01016196.1, read as the reverse complement.
ACAGAGCAGAGCTCCCCGAGAGCGCTGCCTGCTCATTACACTCATTATCATTATCCCTGCCTTTCCTGACGGGATGGATGGACAACCCCACTGCCTCGAGAGGATTTTGTCCCCAGGCCTGTGCACTGATAGAGAGGAGAGGAGGAGGAGGGCAGGGCCTGGGCTTGTCTTGATAGAGTGTTAATGGGTCCCAACAGGGACATAGGCTCAGCTGGGTGCCAATTACCCTAATTGATAAGAAATTCTGATGGGAGCCTTGGAGGAAGCTGGCTTCTCACCGAACCTACTAAAGGGATGCTGGAAAAGGAAATAGCTGTTGTTGGAAAGGGGGGGAGGCTTTGCTTATTGATTTCTTTCTTCTGTTTTTGTTTCCTTGGTATTGGGGTTTTTTGTCGTGATTTGGAAAGGTGCTATGAGGCAAGTGGAAAAATTGAAAAAAAGAATCAAGAGAAATGTGTTGCGGGTTGAGGTTGCAATGAAATAATGAAAATACCCAGAAGAAGGTTTCCCAAAAGCAGGTAGGAGAAGGGAGCCTTGGCAGGGCTTCTTGATGGGTGTCTGTTTGTTCAACTACTGGTAAGGAAAAACCAGAGCAGCATCTTTCTTCTTCTGCTCTGCTTCTTTCCCAACAAGTGAGTGGGGCTGGGAGAGGAATGTATGGAAGCTCAGGCTGTGAGGAGATGGTTCTGTGGCTCTGTCTCCCCCTTTGCTGGGTCACAGCTGTGAGATGCAGAGCTGCCTGCAGGGATGGCAGGGGCTGGTGTGATGGAAGGTGGGATCCCTGGGGGCCTGCAGGAGGATGTGGCTCACCCCTGTGCTCAGATGGGGGTGTCTCTTTGAGCTTGGGGTAGCTCTGTGCTCGCTGCTGTCTCAGGCCCTGTCTCAGGGTTGTGTGGGGAAAAGGGGTCAGGGAGAGCAGCTTTTTGTTCTGTGTCTCTGGGCCTACTGGCAACGCTGATGTGAGTGATGGCTTTTGCCTGATGGTTTCCTTCCTCCTGGGACCTGGTTATTACCGTTGGAATAGATGGAAACAGGAGGAAATAGGAACTTCTGGTTGTATTGGAGTCAGAGTTAACCCTTTGTAAATAAGAAGGAAACTGAGGCATGGAGAGGCTCTGCACCAAATGCAGTCCAACAAGCCTAAATTAGCTCTGCTCTGCCAGGTAAATTTAGACTGTAAACACACATCTGGTGCTGAAGACTCTTTGCTGTTTATTTTGATGCTGGTTTGCTGAGAACACCTGAAACTTTTCCTTTACCTGCCAAACTCCATGGCCCTGACTCTCTACAGAGAGGTGACACCTTTAAATCCTTCCCACAAAGGGTTTTCCTTTCCTGTAGGAGGAAGGAGTGCAGCAGGCATTGTACAGCCTGGCTGTACTGCCAGACACTGGTAACAGCCTCATTAGAGGATCTCCTCTTCCTCTTTCTTCCTCTCTAGGACCATAAAGCACTTGCAGATGTGAACCAGCTCCCAAGCATGGCTCACCTGCTCCTTGCAGTGCTTGGGCTTGATGCAGCTCCAGGGAGCTCTTTACAAAGCCCTGTAAAAGTATCAAAGGGATGACTGGATGTTTTAAAACCCTTGGACAGGGTTTTCTGGCCCAGGCTTGTGAAAGTTTTGTTTTCCTATGATCAGCCAAGGTACCTGAGCAGACCAAAGGTGTGGTTTGCCCAGCACTCTGTCTCTGAGGGTGTGTTTTGTACTCATTGGTACTGGCTTTGTGCATTGCACTAGTCACTGATGCTCCTGATCTCATAATCTTTGCCATGTTTGCACTGGTTTTACCCTTGCACGCTGAGGAAGAAGACATGTAGGGAGTTGGATGCTATTTAACACAATACAGGCACCTAAGCTGTCAGAATTAACCTGCCAATAGATTTGGAGCTGGAAAACTGCATTTTTGCTGAAATAGTGTGTAACACTATTTTATTTTTTTTATTATGTCTTTGAGCTATAACTGCACAACAAATTATGGACTTAATGTAGCCTTTTTGAATCCCAGCCTATGATCAATATTAGAGGCTTTTGGAAAGAGGGTCAGGAGGGGGCAAGCAAGAAGTGATTCTCCTAATTTTATTCTCTCAGGTGCTGTTAAGCAAACAATGCTGCCCATAACCATACGAATTTTATCTGTCTCTGCTGGTGAAAAAGGCAAAGCACAACAGACATCGAGGGAAGCAGCACAGCCTCATCCCCAAGTGCGTGCTGCTGACTTATCAGCTTTTAAATTGCTGACAAATGACAAGCTCCTGTAATGATCTAGTTCAGAGGGTACCTTCTTGGAGAAACACAGGGATGCTCCTGGCAGGGTCATTACTGGAAGTCGTTAATCACTGATTTGATATTCAAAGCTGATGGCGAAGTCAAAGCAGGTCAGCATGCTAATGGCCATCAGCGGTGGCAACGACCAATTTCCACAGAATTATTGTCAGTGCAGGCAGCAATAAGCAGCTCAGGAAAGGCAATCTTTTATTTTTAAATGGGAGCCAGTATGGGGTGGGCTGCAGGGGCAGAATGAACTGCTGCCTGACAGGAGGCAGATTTGCTCCTAATTGGGAGAGGGGAGCAGTCAGGAGAGGTAGGGCTGTAACTCCAGGGACAAGCAACATTTCCCAGCTGAGACCATCTGCTGTCATTTTTGACAGGGGAATTAAACATGGTGATGCTTCTGGATAGAGTGAGGGAGCTGGTGTGTGTCATGGGTGAGCATTAGCTGGGGGTCAGTCTGTCCTAGGGACTGGAGAGCAGCCCTGCCCTGCTGGGGGAGATGGGCAGAGCTGTGAGCTGTCCAGTTCAAAACAAATGCTGGGAGTGCTTGAAGTCATTGCTCAGCTGTTGGCTGTGGGAGCACCCTGTCCTGGAGGAAAACAAAAATATCCTTTTGTATGTACAACCCTAAAGACTCACCAGAAACACCTAAGGCAGGTTTTGGTGTGTTTTCCCCTAGTCTCAAGTGGTGCTATGGAGGAACCATCTAGAGCACAATTGGTTTGCCAACATGGACAATTTGTTTTTATTTGTGTCCCATAGTTTCCTGCTCTGTCAAAACAGCTGAGTCATTTTTCCATGATTTTTTTTTCAAGTATATTGATGTTTCACTTTCTGTTTTAAATATCTTAGTGAGTGGCTTTCCCTCAGAAGTTTTCATTTGCTTTCTTTGAAGAAGAACACTGGTTCTCACCGGGAGCACAACAGAGCTGACTGGTTGTGCTTCAGAGCAGTGAGGGATTCTTGGTCCTGTGCTCATGAGGGAGGGATTGTTGTGCTGATGGCTGTGAAAAATTTCCATGAAAAGTCTGTCCCTGCCCTATAAATCTCCATGTCTAACTTCATCCTGTTATCTCAGACATTTTTCCCTTGGAAAAGAAAGGTTCCAAGATCATGATAGGCATGCTCATGACTCTGAATTATTGACTTGACGTATGTGAATCTGAGAAATCTCAAAGTTATTTCTCTGCAAAGGCACATATGGTGTGAGAGTAACAGCTCTGGAAGTGGAGAGAGCAGGAGAAGCACTGTTTGATCACCCTGACCTTCTCCACAGGGGGGTTTCCAGCTGGGAATGAGGCAGGAGCTTCCCCACCCCTCACTTCTCTGCCCTTGTGCTCCAGTGGCTGGTGCAAGTTTTACTGAAGTAGACACACATGTACTAGGAATTGGACTTGAGAGCAGCAATTAATTTCACATAATACCTTTGCTGTCCCTGGCTTGGACCAGATTTGAACTACTGACCTGGAGATGAAAGTCACCATAGTCCCCTAATAGTCCCCCGAGGCGGGTGGGTGAGCAGATTTCTTGCTGCCTGTGCTAAAAACCCATGGCCAGGCTGTTCCCTGCCTCCCTCAGGTTTAACCCTCTCCCAACCCTCTTCCTCCTCCCCACCTCCTCCAGCTCTCTGCCTGCTGGGCATGACCAGGATAAAAGGAAGAGCAATGAGAGCCATATGTGGAGCCTTTTAACCCCTCTGCTGTGCCCTGTGGTGAGCCTGGCTGGGGGTGAGTTGTGCAAATCCTGGGCTCCTCTGGGTTGCTTGAGCCTCCAGACGTGGCTTTCAGGGCACTGCATCAAGTGGAAATGTGTTTGCTGGGGGAGAATTGGGAGTGTTCAGGAGTAGAAGACCTGTAACTGGCATCCAGTTGTAGAAGCTCAAGGCTGTATCTGATTCCTTTCATCTTCATTTGATCCTCATGCACCTTTACCCTTCTCTGGTCCCCTGCATCTCCCCATGTGGTGACAATGACTGCTGGGATGTACTGGAAAGCAAATTCCCAGCATCTCTGGTGCTGCAAACAAATGGAATTATCCTTTCCCATAACACCACCTACAATCCTCTTCCTGATGTAGACCAGGAAAACCCCTCTGATCTTGAGTCTTTCAGACAAGATGCAAGATCATCCATTTTCCTGTCCTTCGTGCTGCTGAGCCATAAACCTGAAACTCCAGAAGCCAGTCTAAGACTGACATGCCCTCGGGTGGGGAGGTAAATTGAGCGTGGTTAAGTTTCACTCTGTAGCCAGAGGTTTGGAGCTGAAGCTGTCTTGCCTCGAGGACCTTCAGAAACGAGGCTTGAAATGGATTTCTGAAAGGGGATTAACCAAACCTGAAAGTATTCCTGAACAGCTCCACCTGAACGGAGCAGGCAGGGAGTGTCTCATGCCTCTCACCTTGTCTCTGGCTGGTCTCCTTGGCTCCTTTTGATGTCCCAGGGCTCTTGCTCTGGCCCTTACTTGGCTGTGATGCCCTGACTGGGATCTAGGCTGGGTAAGGAGCAAAACACAAAAGTGTTCCCATCTGATGGCCAAGAACTGTGAATAATCAGTAGCTTTCCATCCTGTCCCCAGCAATCTCCAGCAGCCCCTGGGATGAGCAGAAACCCCTCAGCCCTGGTGACTGCTCTGGTTCTCACATGCAGCAGAGGTGCCACGATTTGGATCTGCACAGTGCCAAGTCTTGTCATGGTGGTTGCATGGAGGGGAGATGGGCTTCTCTGAGGTGTGCTTTATGAAGCCTAAAAGCCACGTGAGAGGAAGGAGAAGTGAACTACACCCTGGTAAAATAGTCTGATTTGGTGCTGCCCATGAAGTGCCGTGCTGTGGTCTGGTGAGCACCAAGAAGTGACAGGCGTGCTCTGGCAGCAGTGGGGTTTGTGCTGCAGAGAACTCCCACCCTGGAATGCAAGGGATTTTATGGGCACTAATAAATTAAACCACATGTGTTGACTCTAAAAATGTGGTGGTAATGAACCAGCCTGGATTTACAGATAAGGGGAGCAGGGCACAGAGTAATGTGCTCATTTCCCTGTGCTTGCAAGGCCTTCCAGCAGTGTGGGTGGGATGACACCCAGGAGTCCATCTCTCCTGCACAATGGGCTCTTACTCCTTGTCAAAATGCACCCAAATATTCTCTTCCAAAATCCTCCCTCTGATTTTCATCTAGTAGTACACGGGGTACTTGTGACTGGCCTTGGATATATTCCTCAGAAAAACAGGCTTGTTGTTAACATTCTCTGTCCAGGAATGCCTTACCACTGGAGGAGAAAAAAAAAACAAGAGTTCTGGAGATCAGAAAAATGCTGACGACTCCATAGGTCCCTGTGTCTCTGTTTTCCAGAGCTGTGGCTGCTTGGCCATCCCCCTTTGGAGGGCTGGCTGCCAGATTAGTGACAGAGCTCCTGAGGAGGGGAAACACGTTTCTGCAGGTCCCACTGAGGAGTGCACAGGGCGGGAGCTCTGCAAACCTTCCACAGCTGACACACAAACACAAGAGGCACCCTTTCCCCAGCTATTTTTAATTTTTTTTCCTCAGTTCTCTCCCCCTTTCACAGATGTCTTAAGGACTTGACTAAGTCTTGCATTCAGGCTCTTGGCCCTGATGGAAGCAGAAGGTGCCTGCAGGCAGCTTTTGGACAGCTGGATGAAGATATCACTCGTCAAGCATCAGCCCTCTCCAGGTAACAAATCTTTTGCTCCTGCTTTGCAGGAATGTCTCAGTCACAGGCTCACACCTGAGGCTGTCAGCCTTCAAAGCCCCTCTCCTGGGCTGACCCCCTCCCTGCCCGTGGGAGGTGAGTGGTGCACACACGTGCTGCCCTGGGGCTTGGCCCCGTGAGCCTGAGCAGGCTCCAGTCCCAGCCAAACAACTCCCAGTTCACCCAGGGCACTGGGGAAATGCAGGCCAGGAGGAATTTCATCCCTTAGGAAGGGAAAAAGCTTCTGCTTCCACGTTGGAAAGGCTCATTGGGGTCCAGCACTGTCCCCTCTATGAGCTGCTCTCCAAGCTCCCTGCAGACCCCTAATCCTTCCTGCCACCTCCCATCCACCCAGCTGGGATGTTCCACTCAGCCCCCACTGCTGCCTCAGTCTTCTCCTCTCCCCTACTGTACAACAATGATATTAATAATAAACACTCCAAACTAACCTTTTTGTCCCTCAGGGTCAGAAAGTGAAATGGGAGAGCACAAGAAAGGATTTACATGGACGTGAAGGACGTTGGTTCAGGAGGTTGGTCCTGGTCAGTGAATTAGTGTCCCTTGGTGTCTTGTACAGGGAGGTGATGAGATGACAGCCTGGTCATCCTGCTGTCATATAGGAGAAAAATGAGAGTGTATTTGGAGCAGGAGTGAAGCTGACAGTCCTGGGAGGGACATCCCTACACTGCTTGACAGCAGGACATGGGGCCTGCTATGGGGGTTGTGACTGAACTGCCTGCTCAGATACAGGTTTGGGGGTTAGGTCCATGTCCAGTGAATTTTGGCTGCTATGCTCCCTGAGGGATCAGGCAGGAAGGTCATATTCCCCTTGTGAAACAGCATAAATGTAGTAACAAGGAGAATATTTTGCCTTAGAAATGGTGTTGCAGAGGATATGATGACTTGGTTCTGCTTTCTGGGTCTCTGTAGGGCTTTTGGTTTGTGTAGTGTCAAAAGCAAACTCTGAGCACTGCATCTGCCTCGTGTGCTGGGCTGAGCATGGGGAATGGGGGCTTTGAAGCTCTGTAATGTGTTTTTGCTAGGGAAGCCTCTCCTAGGACCAACAGGAAATATTTCTGCAGTCTTTGCCATGTGTCCCAAAGCATAAATTCCCTCCAGCACATGGGGAGAGTGCTGAAAATAGCAGCATCCAGGCCTTCTTTGGGGGAAAAAAATTATATATATATAAAGTAATGGACACATGGTAGGCAGCAGGAGAAAGGCAGTGATGGAGCCCTTCCAGGGAAAACAACTCTGTTATGGGTCGTGGAGTAAACACAGATGTCTGGAATTGCAAGTAGCTGGAGGGAGCAGAGCAGAGCCCTGGTGTGCTGCAGAGGATTTGCCTCGGGGGCAGCCTGGTGGGTGCTGCCTGCAGGGTGAGACAGCAAATCCCTGCTGAGGAGTGAGCTCTGGGAGAGGCACCAGCCCTGCCTGGGTCTCACCAGGTGTCTTGGCCTCTTGGCTGCCTGGGTGTGGGCTTGAGTATTTTGTTAGGGGAGGGAATCTATGGAACAGGAAGAAAGCCATCAGCTTGGCCGAAGTCATTGTTGGGTGTTTTTATCAGAGTGAAGAGTCAAGATTTGATCTGCCATGTGTCACTGGGCAGTAACTTTTGCTCACAGCTTTAAACCACGAGAAAAAGGACCCTGAAAATCAAATGCATTGTGAGTGAGAACTGGGAATGTGCCCTGAGAGGGGAACAGAGAGGAACTATCCTTCTCAGACAAATCTGGATCCTGCCACTGAGCTGGAGGAAAAGTTACTTATATTTCAGTTACTTAGATATGGAAAACAAAAGGAAGGAAAAAACAACAATTATTTAAAAAGAAAAATAACAAAGCTGTGACAAATAGCTGATCTACTTATTCACTTCTGGGTGAGCAGACTGGGAGGAACACCAGGATGGGCTGTAAGGGCATGGCACAATTCTCCCTCTTCTGTGATCTCCCAGCTCTGAAGGTTTGGCCAGCAGAAACCTGTCCATCAGTTTTTAGGAATTCTCCATCACTATTTCTTGCATCCATCGTAATGGCTGAAAAAGAAGTGAAAACAAATATTGAAAAATACAGCTGAGAAATGTTATAAGGGCATCATCCTTTGGTTAGGTCTGTACTTGGAGATATTTTAGCAGGGTTTCCTTTTGAAACTGAATTTGACTGTGTTTCTCAGGGAAGGAAAAGCAGAGCTGCATCTGCAGAAGTGCTGTGCAATGAGACCTAGAGCAGCTCAGCTTCCTGCAGTGCAAATGGACCTGGATTCTGACCTCACCCAGGCTGATGGCAGTTGCAGGAGGAATAAAAAGTAAATCTGGGCTTGTTGCCATGAATAATATGATGTCTTTACATCCTGACCTAATTGTATTAATTCTTCATGGCAAATATCATATGGAAGTGGCTGATTAGTAGCTAGAAATGAGAGTGGTATTGGCCATCTGGTGTGCTTGGCTTGGAAGGGGAAAAAAAAATCAGGATGAAACAAAACTGAAGCACATGAGTCTTTCAGATAATGAATTAGCCAGATTCATTAAATTTCAGTTCAGATTTGTCTCTGCTGACACTTGTGTATGGGCAGGGCACAAGGCAGTGGAGTCTAGGAGGAAAGTGATCCCTTCAAGCTGATGGTGTGCAGTGAATTGTGGTTATTTTTCAAGTAAGAGCCCCTAAGAAACAGTGATGTCAGCTCTGTTTTACCTGAGCTGCTCACAGGTTTGCTTTTGTTAACCTTATGTTAAGTTTCAATGAGCTTTACCTAGGGAGTGCAGCTCATTCATGAACAAAATTAATGAAAATCAAGCTGGTTTTTCTTCTGTGAGTAAAAGAAGAGCGGGAAACTGATCTTTTTTCTTATGTCTTACCTTGGCAAAAGCATCTGAGCTTTGTCTGGCAAGGCAGTCATATAAATCCTTCCTTTAAACTCTGCTCACCTCTGGCTGCACAGTGACAGGCAGCTCAGAGACAAAAGACCTGTCTGTGATTTTGCTCTTGTTGATTTTTTAAATATTTTTTTTTTTTCCTTTCCCTGCAGCCCTGGGAGAAGGTTGGTCTGATGGAAAGGCACTCTGCACTGACCTGAGGAATGCTGCAGCTTCTCCTGAGGTTTTGGCAGCAAAGATCTTCCATGAGATCTGAGGGTCTTCTGTGCACATTTACTGAGTGAGACTTGGCTTCACACACCAAGATATTGGGACTTTTGCTGAAGAATTTTTTTGTTGTTTTTGTTGGAATTAGCCAGGAGGATCCCATCTTAGTTTGGAAAACAGGGTGGGAAGCAAGAAATGAGTACTCAAGGGCTCCAGGGGGATGACAAAGTGGCCTGGTTCCTTGGCTGGGCGGGGAGAGCAGCCAGGGAACCTGGGGTTGAGTCAGAGGTTTCCATCTGTGGAAGGGTTGTCCAGAGGTGAGCTTGAACTCACTCTTGGGCCAAATGTCCTTTCTGGACTGGTCACTGAAAGACCTGGGTGTGCCAGAAGTTTGCTGTGCTCTGCAGTGCTTCCTCCTGGAAGGCTTTGGGGGAAGAAAAGTTTGATTTATTTTTGTTACCAGGGAATTTTCTGCAGTGCACCTGTGAGGGCTGGAAACAAGAGAGTGGTGGCAAGTTTATTTGGATGAAGAGGGTGGAGGAAAGGGGATAAAACTTCTTGGTTTAGATTCCAGAGACCATGCCTGTATGTTTCAAAGCCAGAACTCTGCTAATCCCATGCTACATCTCTGGAATCAAGGAGGTCTTGAAGGCAACATTAAGGAAGGTAAAAAGAGGTGGATACATTTCTCAAGCAATTGAATTTGAAATACTATTCAAAGACAACAGCACTGTGAATTGGCAGGAGAGCCCTGATCCCTTGGTGCCAGGTATGGTTACAGGGAGGAGCTGTGTGCCTTTGTCTTTATTCCATGTTTATTATGTACCTAATGAGCTCTGGTTTTGCTTTTAATTAAAGCCAGCCCTTCTTCCCCTCTCTCCTCCCCAATAATTAATGATCAACACCATAATCCAACCTGATTGCCCTATAGACAAGGAGTACTCTACAACTGTGGCCTTTTTAACAGGTTCCTTATTAAACATTCTTACTGGATAAACAAGCTGGGGGGAGGCTGCTGGGGGTAATAGATTTCCCAAACACTCCAGAGTTGCCAAAGCTCTGGGCCAAAGTATGTGTGCTCAGAGCTGTGAGAGTGGTTTGTCAGTGGCTTTACTGACAGATGCTCCTAAATTGTGTGTGCCTTTCTCTGAGGGATGAGTCATGGGCTGCTGAGAGCAACAAGAGGTTCCAGAGCAACTCTGAGCAGTAGATGGGCATGATTATTGCAAGAAGCCCTAAATTTGGGATGCTCTTGGAGGAGCCAGGCTCCTGGGACACAGCCATCACCTTGCCTCCCTTTTTAAAGATTGGATTCAAAGATGTTAAAGGTCTTTTCCAGCTTCAATTACTCTGTTTAGGCAGGTGCTGGAGGATCTGACCTGATGATGTTGCAGGATAAAGGCTGATGTGCTGTGGGTTAGGAGTGTGCAAGCATCCCCTTCCCAGGAGGAAAGACCTTCCCAGTCCTGGTCCAACTTGACTAGATGGGATCTTTCCCTGGAATTATTTAATTTTGATTTTAATGACAGATTCCAAACTTCTGTAGATAATAGAGGTGGTTCCAGGGAAGTATTTCATGGCTGTGGCTGGGTATGGTGACCCCAGAATGTCTCACTTGGACTGCAGGGTTTATTCTTCTCCTGGAGAAGAACTGCTGCTGGAAATCTTGCATCTGAGCACTGAAGGGTGGCTGTTGCCAGCTAAGAGCTGGAGTAAGACTTTGCTATTTGTCTTACTTAAGGACACAGATGGGAATCACTCTTGATCATTCACAAAATCTGTCTGGGTTTGGAGCCAGTGACCTGCAGGTCAAAGGCTTTGTGCCCTTTACAGTCCCTGGAGAGCTGAGGACATTGAACTGCAGCCACACCTGTTTTTCAGGGACTGCTGCTTTGTGAGCCAGGTGTGCAGCTCCTGAGAGTCCTCTCCTTGTCACACTTCAGCTTTTCACGCTGTATTTTTTGGGGCTAACAGAGTGGCATGGAGACCAGCAAGCCACGTGGCTTGTGATGGATCAGAGCAGGTTCTTTCCTCCCTCACCTTCTTCCCAAATAGTTGTGGCTTCTGTAAAGCTTAACCTAATGGTGGATCAGCACATCACCTCCTGCAATCTCTCTGAGATCATCTCATGAAATACAGACCGTGGATGCTCTCCACTCCCTGCCAGCCTTTTCCTTGTGTAGCTCCTCTCTGTGAACTGGTGATTTCGTGCCCTGAGGCAGCATCTTGGCGATACCATGCCCAAAGGGGGATGGTCTGTGAGGGCAAACTCGTATGTAATTCCATTTTTTGGCTGGATGGTGTGATTTAATGAGCAGTAGGTGTTGTGTCCACAATTCCAGCAGCAGCTCTAGGATCACTCTGTTTCCCAGAGAAGTGGCTCTTTATTTCTCCTATGGACTCCTGGTGTTTATTCATTACTAATCTAAAAATAAGCAGCATCTTGCTTAGAAGCAAGTCTTTGCCAGCTGATTATGGGGAGCCTAAAATATACTGAACTCTGATTCATCAGGGCATGATAAGATTTGATCCTTTTATAACTGGCATGTGGAGGACTGCTTTATAAATAATAATATCACATGATTAATATGACACAGGAGTTATAATTAACAGCAACATCCCATGTGATGGGAAGGGTGAATGCAGGCAGACACCTTTCCCACCCTTTCTGAAACATGTTGAGGCACTAAAGCAAGTGTTAAAATACACCTGGCAGGGCACTGCATTTAACAACTGCTACAGGATGAATCTCAAAGAAAAATACAAGCTTCCATTGATGAAAAAATTGGGATAATGATAATAAGCAAGTGACCTCAGCTGCAATGGATGGCACTGTGCAAATACACATAATTATGCAAGTGATTTGCTTAGCATTGATGGTGTCTGCTGTGAGGTAAAATCATCCTGGAGTGGTGTGGGAAGGTCCATGCAAAGCAAAACAGGGCCAGCACTTGCTCACTTGATTTAGAGTTTCACAGAGCTTTGGATGGTATCCTCAACTTCTCATCCTCTGGGGGCCTGGAATGGTTTCTGCTACCTGCATTTTCCACATGTTTGCTGAGACCAAGGCAGAGAGAACTCCCACCTCCAGGGATCACCAGACTATACAAATAATATGCTTGCAACCACCTCATACCAACCTCAATGTATGTTTGTTCATTTGTTCCAGTGTTAGCAAGACCCAAATGTATTGTTTTCAAAACATCCTTGTTTCTCTCCAGCAGTTTTACTGCCTCCAAATATGTTCTGTGCCCCTGCTCAGCAGTGGGTAGTTATTTAAAACAATACATTTCTCTTCTCTGCAGTGCTTTCTCAGAGGTCTTGGCTTGTTCAGGCTTTAACTAGGCTTTAGCATGCAAATTTAATGTGTCATTGTGGCATACTTAGGAATAATTAATATAGAGGCGTTACTGGTAAATTGGTGCTGGGGACAGATTTGTGAGGCCAACCCCAGCAGAGGTTTTCTTTAAATGCTCAAGCTGATGACAGTCTTGATGTGAGAGTGTCAAGTGACATTTACTAGTGGGAGGAGGCCAAGAGTATTTATATTTTGGATGTGTGTGGTGGGAAGTTTTTTTTTTTTGGTGGTTTTTTTTTTTTTTTTTTTTTTTTTTTTTTTTTTTTTTTTTTTTTTTTTTTTTTTTTTTTTTTTTTTTTTTTTTTGTTTTGTTTTGTTTTGTTTTGTTTTGTTTTTCCCTCTTCACTTTTTTCTGTTCCCAAGTTCTGCAGCTGTGATTTGATTTACACAAAGCAAGTTTGCAGTGTTCCAGTTCCTTCCCTCATCAGGGACCAGAATGGCAATTCCAGCAACACCCTGGGAAAGGGGCTGGGCTATTTCATGTGTATGACAGGGAGGCAGATGAACTTATCAAATCTTGGCTGAGATGTGGCAAATATTGATGTATCTGCTATAGCATGAAGCCTCGGTTAAACTTGTTACAGAAGTGACTGGAAATACTTTGGGGCTGCAAGAGTCAGCTCTTTTGCTACCCACAAAAGCTGGCTGACCTTTGTTCACTGCAGTCCCCTTCTGGAAGCACAGTGAAAAATATTTAGGAATTTTAAAAAAACCCAAATTTGGAAAGCTGCAAATTCCCTTTTAAACCTCAAAGAGGAGGGAAGCCCTCCTGTTTTGGGATGCAAACTGGTTTGTTGCAGAAAGGGATTGGGAACAAACCTTCCCTGAAACAGCTGGGGCTGATCCCCATCAGAGTCAGGATGCAGGACCAGATGGTCAGCTCTCCTGTGACAATTCTATTTTTTATTTACATTAAAACACACTTTTAGTTAGGGAAAAAAATGTAGCCAATTCTGCTGTGAAGAAATGTAATGAAAATGGAGAACTCCTCTATTCTGCATGTTTGAATGCTGTGCCAATGGGAATATCAAACGAGGAGTAAGAAGATCAAGAAGGGCAAGCATCAGCTCTTTTTTGGCTTTTGGGGACCAGCAGAAATGCAGAGAAAATTTGCTGGTAGCTGATATATTGACCAGTTTTCATTATAACTTCAGTGTTTCTTTCAGCTGAAAGAGAAGATATGATAAGTCTTGATTAAATGAAATGTCATCTATCTCAGTGTTGAATTAATTACGTAGAACACGGGCAAGGACTTGGTATTGTATTAATTTGGCTGCTCTGGAGAAAACATCAATAGGCTGTTTGTGGATGACAGCTTCATACTGTCAGCTTCTGCCTAGGATCTCACAGCTCCTTGCAAGTTCTGGTGTGTTAAGCTTGGTAGAGGCAGTGAAGTCATTACAATTTTCCTTTTGTACAAGCTAGAGCAGCACTAAGAAAACTTTCAGGCTTTTCCTCTGCAGTTCAAAGCAATGTGAGTTTGTTACACACTGGCATGGAGGACTGGACCCTAAATAAGCTACTGAAAGCTTTTCTGGTCCCTGCCAACTTGCACAGGATTGGCCTCAGAGATGGAAAGAAAAGGCCAGAATTCCATGTTATTCAGTGCTGAGGATTCTAAATTCATTTAAATGAATGTTGAGTTGCTCCCTGCCTGGTGCCTGATTAAGAGCCGGCCACAGCCAGGGGTTGGCAGAGATCAAGATTGGTTTTACAAGCAGAGATTGACTCAAGTGGGTTGTCACAGTCTGCTTTTCTGGGAAAAAGCAATTATAACTCAGGAAGTTCTGATGTGAAAATTATTTTGGCAGATATGCTCCTTTTTTAATGGTTTATGCATGCAAAAAAAAAAAAAAAAAGCAGTGGTGAAGATAAGGTGATGGGAAAGGTGAATCAAAGCAAAAATCTCTTTGTGTGGGGTCATGTTTTGTTTCCGAGGTGCGCTCAAAGAATATTTAAAGATACTCTCTGGATTTGCCACCACATTTAATAGGTCATTTCAGGCTTGAGGAGAGGATTCCTGGGACTTTGTAGAAGGGCTTAAGACCTGCCTTTATGAAAGACCCCATGGGCAGAGATACAATGACAGATCTGATTTGGGTTACACTTGGGGCAAGGCAGGATAATAGTGGGGGTTCACTCCCTGCTCAGCCCCTCACCCTCCCATAGGGATGGCCAAAAAGGTTCTGTTCCTTACCAAGGTGCAGAGCTCTCCCTTCCATGCAGTGTCTGAAATCACCAAGGTCGTTGCTGGCCGTCGCTGGGGGAGGTTTTACAGCACAGACGTAGTTTTATGGTTTTTATTTATTTTTTACGGTTCATTGGATCAAGGCCCTCAGTTTGCTTCATGGCTCTCCAAAGTCAACAATTATCAGGCAGCTGCTAATTGGGGCTGGATCAGAAAATCAGCAGCCTCCTATCAATGAAGATCCCTGTGGGTGACATTTCTGACACCTCCAAAATCAATGGCAACAAGCCCAACGACACTGAGGAAACCAGGAACGCATCCAGCTCTCCTCTGCCCATCTCCAGTGACAGGTCTGCAAACTCAGAATTAAACCTGATTTCCACACTGATAAAAGCTAATGAAGCATGGAGGAGCATCATTAAGCCATAAGCAGTTTTTGCATTAGGAAGGATCCATTGGGTTTGTTCGGTTGTGGTTTTTTTTGTTTGTTTGTTTTTGTTTTGGTTTTTTTTGTTTTGTTTTGTTAGTGGTTGTGTAACTGAGTGACTGTTTTGGAGAATTCAACATTTGTATAAGGATGAGAGAAAAGGAGAGACAGACAAAAGATAAGGGGAGAAGAAAGAATGACAGCATTCTTAGAAGAAAAAGGAAAAGGGTAAAAGGATTAACATTTCAGACAACATTTCTTAAATTTCAAATTCTTGCAAAAGTAGCAATTGGGAAATAAAATGAAGACTAGTCATAGTTTGGTTCCAAACCTCTGCCCCCTCAATGACAAAAAAAAAAAGGTCAGACGTAATTTTTGGTCTCAAAATTTTAAGACTTTTAAGTTCTGGTTGAGTTTAAGCCTTTAAGTGAAATTAACCTTTTAAGCTAAATTTCGTTTTCTATCCATTTCTATGAGGCAAAATCTTAAAAAATAGCATTTTGCACCTGCTCCAACAGTGGTAGAGACCAAAATGTGCTCCATGATCCTTGCTGTCCTTGCTGCCACCTGTCCCATGGCTTCCAGGTGGCGGCAGATCCTGCAAACCTCGTGACAGCTGTAGTGTAGGAGGGGCAGGAGTTGGATAAATCCAACCTGTTTATTCCTCAGGCTTGGATGGCAGGTCACGGGCATCTCTCTGAGCTGAGCAAACAATTGACATATGTGCACTGAGAATAATTTAAAAGTGTGCATTTGATAGATTTTAAATAATAAGGCACTGATGTTTTGTGCTGTTTTTTCTGAGAAACCACTAAATCTGTCGTGCTCTGCTCATGTGCCAGGCAGGGAAGTTGTAACTCCTCACCCAAGCTGATTCCCCAGCCCTATATTTCACCTTCCTTTTGATGGCTCTGTCATTTAAAGCCTTCAGATAATAGGCCATCATTCTCAGAGTTGCTATTATATTTTATTAATAGGAAGGAGGGGGGAATTATTGTCACAAACTCTGAAAGATTTGCACTTGGAGCACTCACAGCTCTCGAAAAGGGCAATTCCATTGGCTGCCTTGCTTGATGGATGCAGATCCCATCTCTTCCTCCCTACTTTTCCAGCTCCTACCAGACTTTGAGAGCCATGGGGACAGATCCCATCCCAGGCTGGTGGCAGGACCAGCAGTTTCGTCTCCCAAGAATTATCCAGAGTGGGATCAGTGCCAGCTGCAGCTGTGGGTGATGGGGATGGAGGCTGGGTGAGGGCTGGTGGCTGCAGCCCAGAGGAGCTGAGCTCTCCTCTCCCATCTGTGCGTGTGGGTGTGTGTACACGTACAGACAGCCAGAACAAGTCTGTTCCTGTTTGGGAGATCAGTGTCAAAAGTGTATTTTGTAAGAGCTGGCCAGGCTCCTGTTTCCATATTACTAACCAAAAGCAGTTAGATTTGTTTTTTGGTTTTTTTTTGAGGTGCCTCTGCTTTTCCAAATCACTGCATGGCTGTGTCTGTCCCTGTAGAAAAGGGAAGGATGTGCTCCAGAGCCCCCCTGGAGGTATGTCAGCAGCTCATCCTGGTGTGGTGGGGCTGGGCATCACATAACAGGGTGGCCAAGGTGTGACTGCAGCAAGAAGGGAAGGAAAAACCTGTGCTGGGGGGTGGGGACCAGCTTGCAGAAAGGTTTCTGCTCCCCTGGTGCTTACAAGAAAGGGATGAGTACAGACATGTTGGATCCAGCTGTGTCTCTCCCTTTGTGTCTGTACAAATTGTGCCTTCTCCAACCTTTCAGAAACACAGGACAAGGCTGGGGTTTTTTTACCCTGAAGAGTGCCTGAACACCTGAGGCTGAAAATCCTCTTCTCTCTCTCTCCTGCCTCCCCTTTTTCTCCTTCATTCATTATCCTTGGTGGGGACTCAGCTGCTAATTGCAGTGTCCATCATTGCCCAGTGAAAAGCATCTTCTGAGGGTGTTCTAAGCACTATTATACAGCTGGGATGGGGAAAGAAGTAAAGTGTGGTGGAGGAAAGTGGCTTTGTGTCGGGTCTCTCTCTGCAGCAGGAGGAGGAGGAGGAGGGGGAAAGGAAGGGGAGCATGGCTTGCTCCAGTCTGTGCACTAACCCATCCTGCTGGAGCTGTAGCATCTGGGGAGAGGGGGACACAAACAGCAAGAGGTGGCCCTGGGGGGAAATAAGACACCTGTGGTGGGAATCAGCTTTTAGTTACTAGCCATTGCCTGACTGGTTTGGGCCTTTTTTTCTGTTTGACACATTTTTCTCCAGCTCCCTTTTCTGTCAGACCCAGAACAAATGGTGTTTAATCTGCAGATACAGCCCACAGCTGGGATAAATGTATGCATTCCTGCACCTTTGACTAGCTTCAGGTATTTGTCTGGGGGAGCAGAAGTGCTTCCATATTCTTGGATAAGGGTCGTGCATTTTATGCAAAGGAGGAATAGAAATTCATAGCCACCTATTACAGCAGTAGCAGCTGGTCTTATTAGACTTGCTTGTATCCTGAACTGTCTGCTGCAACCAAGGTGCTGGTTTAGAGTCTGAAAGAGGATGCTGCAGTCTGGTCTGTGGCAGCAGGAGCACAGGTGGGCTGTAAAAATCCCCTATGGCCAAACTCTGGGGTGGTGGGTGCTGGAAAATTTCACCCAGTCCACGCTCTGACTACAGGGGGTTGGTTCTGCCTTTACCTCATGGTGAAGTGGGGAATCACCATCCCTGGAAATGTGCAAAAACCACACAGATGTGGTGCTTGGGAATGTGGGTGAGTGGTGAATGTGGCAGTGCTGGGCTAATGGTTGGACTTGATGATCCTTGAGGTCGTTTCCAGCCTAAACGATTCCATGATTGTTAATGCAAAGACTTCACTGCCATAAACCAACACTGACAAATTGATATCCAGTATGGAAGGATTTGAAGATGATCTTTCCTAGAAGAAACACTCCCAAACATCATTACTGATGGAGTTGGAAATAGAAATGGGATTTCTTGACTCCCTGTTCAATCTGCAACCAACAGATTCAGCTGTTGAAAGAAATCAGTTGGGAAGTCAGTGAGTACTTTGATATTTTAGCTGTTCATTTTCAGTGTTTTTTTTGTCATGTCCTTTTAAATAATGAACTTCAAAAATTCCTGGTTGGCTACGAACAGTATGGTCTGGTTTTCAAAGCTGCTGAACTATTAAGAACATTTTGAAAATTAGGATAAGGACTCTGGATGCCCAAATATATCCTCAGGAGCCCAGGTTTAAGCACTTGGGATTTGAATACTTTGTTTATATTATCTGTACCTTTGAAATAGGAAAACAAATACAATTGCTGCTCACTACTATCATCAATCAAAGCAATTTGAAGGTAGTTTATTTTGTTATGAATTAGTCAATTAATTCTGTTTGTTAATTCCCTCTGTTGCAAAATATTAGGCTGAATATTTTCTGTACATTAACACAATGAATCTTAATTTGTTACTGTTGTTTTCTGAGTAACCCACAGCCAGCAGAAGTCACATTTATTTATTTGGTCCATTTTCTCTGGTTAAGTCCAATTCTTATACAGTTTCTTCTGTCTCTCTGTTGTTTCTTCAATTTCTAAGATCCCATCACTTCTGGGGATGAGGTTCAAAAGGCCTTTGGGGAGAGCTGGTTTGTATCCTGAACTCAGGACCAAGTGTTGCAGGTCCCAGTTTGAAAAAAGGAATTGCTGATACTAATTTTTTTTTTTTTTGCCTGTTTATCTCTTGATAGCTCCTACAATCCAATTAAAATCATTGCTGTTCCTTGCAGGTGGCATGGATCTTCATTTGGATTTCAGGAGACATAAACAACAGCAGCTTGTGAAGACAATGCTTCTGTGAAGGGTAAATTCACTTTTGAAAATTCACCATCAAATTCACTTTTGTTCCAAAAAAATAAAATGAAAAGAAATGCAGAGACTGTGAAGTGATCACAAGCCTCCAGCAGTGAAGATTTAAGATGGCAAATATTGTAAAGCTTTTAATAACCCTTATATCATTACTCTGTTTTAATGATATCGAATGAATTTGGCCTTGAATTACCAATAATTTCTGAGAAAACTGTCAAGAGAACATGTCTAAAAATCTGCTTTTAGAAAAAACAAAACGTGCTCTAGAAAAAATACAGTTAAAAAAAAATCACCAAACCTCAAATGGCTCCCTGAGAAAAAACTATCTTTAAATGGCTGAGGGCAATTGGCATAATGATTTAAAGCTGGGCTGGAGGGCTGCAGGCTGCATGTGGGTCCTTGCAGTGAAATGGGAGGGAAGGTGGAGGCTGAGCTGTGAGACAGAGATTGCTCTAATGAAAGGCGTCACCGTGACACTGCACCAACTCAATATTTAGCCAGTGACGTTTGCACTCCACAAAGAACCCAAGGGAGGCAATTAGGAGGGCTTGCAGAAGGAGGGAATAATTTTACCTGTCAGGTTTGTAAGTGGGCAGCTCTGTGAGTGTGTGTGAATAGTTGTGTGTGTGTGTGTGAATGATCCAGAAACTAATGAAGTAGAGAGGTTTGGCGGGGACTGTCAAGCCTGTGGTTAGAGGTGGGGAAAGAGCTGTTTCCAAACCCACAAGATTTATTTCTGGAGCTGGTGGGTAGGTGGGAGGCAAGGTTAGCAGGCTTTACCCTTCAGGGCTTTCATCTGCTTTAAATTCAGTTGAAAATATTGCTAAGTGTAGCAGCAAGCAGGCAAGGTACCCATGTACGTCTTACAGGTGACTTCTTTACATTTTTATTTAAATTTTTTCTCTGATTTTTTTTTTCCCTTCCTTGATTTCTCAGGGTATGACTAAGGAGCCATAGGTAGAGAAGGCTCCAAATTCAGTGCTTGGAGCTCACAGGCCTCCCAATGGTGCAGCACTACCCAGAATTAACCTGACAAACCAGAGCTTTCCTTTCGGGATGGAAATTTGAATGGTGCTAAGCTGCTGTTAAGAGCTGTACAAAAATGGTCCTTGCTCCAGGATCTTGCTGGTACCAGCACTGGTGCAGTGCATGAATGTTCCTGCGCTCACAGGAAGGTTTGGCTGAAGTCTGATCTCAGCTTTGTGATCAACGTGGTCTTCAGTGAGTGATGAACCCCAGATCTTTCATCTCATTGCTTTTAGGAGATCTACAGTATTTTATATCCAAGGCAGGTAAAGCTCATGAGTGTCACCAGAACTCCAAATCCTGAGTCCTTTTATTGTCAAATTCTTAATGATTTTCCATTTGGATGAGTGGGGGTGATATTTTTCTTTTTTTTTCCCCTTCCCCCCTGCAACAAACTCTTCACCCTATTTCAGTGCTTCCTTGAGGCATGTCTGTGTTCCTTGAAGAGGGCAATGGGGACAGGACCTTGGACATAAACAAGACTTCAAACAAGCCTGAACCATCTGAGGTCCCTCCCTGATTGCTTCTAGGACAAACCCCTGCTGCAGGCACTGGAAGGAATTTCAAATTAGCAGCCAAACATTTCAGGAACTTGGTTCTGGTGCCCTGAATCAAGCAGCAGTGATGGGTACAGGTGCCACTGCTTCTCCTCAGTGCCCACATAGGCACTTGCCCTGCCTCTGCCAGAAATTATTGGCCAAAACCAGTTCAGAGAGTCATGGAATATCCTGAGTTGGAAGGGACCCACAAGCTGTTGGTGTGAATATGTGGATCAACTGCTGCAGCAAGGGAAATTTATCATCAAGCAGTTCTTTGAGCAGACACACTCCTGTGACTCTGAGGCAGTTATTTTGGGGGGAATATATATGAACTAGGGCTTAAAAACTTGGCTTGAGCTGAGGGCAGAGAAGACTCCTCACTTAGCCTGAGGAATGCTTTTGACAGAGACACGTTGTCGCCACATCTCTTGGCTGGGAATAAGTTGTACCTTTCCTGCAAATGGAAATATTTCTCTGAAGTTCAACAGCTGCAGGAACAGCAACTTGTCTCTTGATCACGTTTTCAGTTTTAAAACCCATTTCTAGTGCAGCAGCAAGGAGAAAACCCAAAGCTCATTCAAATGAGCTTTTTAATGGAAAAAGTCACATTAAATCTAAGCCAATTTCATGATCTTGTCTGAGTCATGACTTTTTAAAGACTGGGGGCTGAGGCTGCAGTTAACATTGCCTTAGCAATGCTCAGTACTTATCTGTGAGTAGAAACGTAATGGTGGGGAAGGGCTTGCGGTGTTATTTTTCTAAGGGCCTGATCATTTAGCTATCTAATTTGGGAAGCAGGACTATCTCTGGCTGACTCTTATCACCCTTTCAGCGAGGCAGATAGCAGCCAGCACATTACTCAGCCTTACCCCATGGATATCTGGTGTCTGAGTATGTGTTACAAAACGTGGCAGCCAGAACAGTGAAACCTCTCACTGCTGGGCACAGAGAAGTGGCTCCAGCCCCACATGGTAAAAGGTGGATGGATTTGTCCTCTGGGCTTGTCCTCATCACCTGAGAGACCCTCAGTTGGCTCTGCTCTGTTGTCACTCAATTCTTTACTTCTCCTGGAGAATGAAGGATGGGGAGGGGATATAATGTGATATAGGAGACTTTCCTAACTTGCTTTATAACTGCAGTAATAATATGGGCAACTTTATTTATAGTTAGAGAAGGACTTTCATTTCTTCCTATCTCCTGCTGTCTTCTCCCTGACAGCTGGTTGTGAGGCACCAGGGAGAGATTTAACCTCTTACTGGTGCTTTGCAGCTTTGTCTTCCCCACAGGGTTTCAATGTGGGTAGCTTCTGAGGGAATTTGTTTCTTCTGTTTTGCAGATGGAAAAGAGAGACATGCAGTTCAGAGGAGTTTGTAGGGAGCCTTCTGACTTGAAACAAAACCCTCAGACCCCTCCAAAATAACTTGTCAATGTTATTCTGGTGGACCTCATGAATTTTCAGATGCTTGTGATGTATAAAAGTAAAAATGGTCACTGCAGAGGTTGGAAAGTCTGGAGAGACACGAGGCTGGGTTGGCAGGAAGAAGGCCCAGGTTGCCTTTACTCACTGGGATCTGACACAACCCACAGTGACCAGGGTGACTGAGAAGCACCCATGGCTTTGTACCATCACCCTTAAATCTGTCCCAGTGCAAACTGGCCCTTTAACAGGAACCCACTGGTTTGTGTGTAAAGGGGAGCAGAGACAGAAAGGAAGTAATATTGAGTCACAGCAGTCAAGGAGGATCAAAGATTGGCTATTTTTGACACACAAAAGGGTAAGTGATGCTGAACTCTCTCTAGGCTGATTCCAGCTGAACACAAAGCATTTTAACCTCTTAATCCTCACTTCTGAGTTACAGCCCCAGCACTGAGGGGTTTGTGGCTTTTTGGAGATTCTCTGCTGTGTGTGACCCTCATCCCAAGCAAATAACACACAGCTCTGGCTGCTGCACAGCATGTGCTGAGTGTTGAGCATGGTGTTAATCCTGCAAACTCTGTGTTTTTTTGCCTCCCTCACTGACCAGAAGTGGAATTCCTGGGAATTCTTACTGAGAAAAGCAATCAGGTTGGATGAGGCTTGGAGCACCCTATGGAAAGTGTCTCTGCACATGGCAGAGAGGTTGGAACAAGGTGATCTTTAAGGTCACTACCAACCCAAACCATTTTCATAGTGATCTATAAACTGTGGATGTACTACTGCATTTCCCATTTTGATTTGTGGAAGCAGAACCCCAGTTTCACCTCACTGTCCTGAGGATAGCCCTCACCTCCCTGAGATTCCCCTCAGAGAAGCTGTTCCTGGGCTCTCCTCTCACACCTTGGCCATTCATGTATCCCCTCTCCAAATCCTGAAAGATTCCTCCACGCTTCCCAGCACATGGACTGGTGTTCTCTATGAATCCACATCCACTGATTGTAGATATCAAAGCACTATTTTGGTTTGAGCCTTGTTTGTATTATTTTTGGTTTGCATATTTGGGCTTGACATAAAACCCAGCAGAGAGACTCTTGCTTAGCCAAGGCCATTTCTGCATTCACTGCAGATGAGTGTGGTGCTCCAGGGAACCAGTTTTATTCCAGGCTTTGCCAGTGATTCATTTCTGGATGCTGCCTGCCTGATTCCCTCTGGGCCTCAGTTTCCTGTTCTGTAAAATGGAGATAATACCCTTTTAGGGCACAGGGCTGCTTTGAAGCCTTTACACAATTACTCTGATGTGTTTGGATGAAAGTTTCTATGAAGCAGATTTAAAAAAGCATGCAGCTCTCATTGAGGGGTTTGTATGGAGTGATCAGGACCCCAGAATTACTTCCCAGGATGAATGTGTCTGTGTTGAACCCTCAGACAATGCTGAACACTGAAACAATATTCATGTAACTCTTCTAAAAGCATCCACTGTTGGTGCCCATGGCAGAGTTTGCTGCTATTCATTCTTTTTGTTTATTTTATGTAAATCCTTCTTCCTTCTCATTGAAAACACAAACAAAAAAAGGGATGACCAAGAAAAAAAAAAAGAGAAGAAGTTTGCTCTATAAGCCCCACAAAATTGATTCATCTTGAAGAAGTTTTTAGCAGGACCAGCCCTCTCTGGCTAGCTGTGTGATTTTAAAAGAAACTCTCCTCTTTCTCCTGACTGTCATATTATGGGGAGGAAAAAATACCCTGAAAGCAGAAATGAAAGAGATGCAGAATTTTTGTCTCTGTGCCTTTCTCACTCGGGTCCCTTTATGTGCTCTCCCACCGCCCCCTCCTCCATGGCCCTCCCTCCTGCTCTGCCTCAGTTCCCATTGAAATGTCAAATGCAGCAGTTGT
This sequence comes from Sterrhoptilus dennistouni, assembly GCA_013397095.1. Lineage (NCBI taxonomy): Eukaryota > Metazoa > Chordata > Aves > Passeriformes > Zosteropidae > Sterrhoptilus > Sterrhoptilus dennistouni. Next base: position 1,151,592 of record VWZU01016196.1, on the reverse strand, counting down.
CTGCGAGTGAAAGAGGGACTCCCTGGTGGGAACAGGCTGCCCTTCTAACCTGAAGGCCTCGGCTGTTCTCTTCTCCCCTTTTTGGTGTTTCCCATCCCACTTTCTCAGCAGATGTTGTGTGGGGCAGCACAGGCTGTAAAGGAATGAGTTTCTTTTCACCTGGCCATGTGAATGGGCTGGCACAGAAACCCTGGCTTATTCTCTCAGACTCTGGCAACAGCTTACACAGAAAGAGATTGTTTCGAAGAGCTGTCTCCTTTCTTTCTTTTTTTTTTTTAGACGAAGATAGAGAAAAAAGGCTGAGAGATGCTGGCTGTATTTTAAGCTTCCTCCTTGGGTGCCAAAGGAGTCCTTGGAGTTTTGTTGCTGCTACTTTTGTTCCTTTTATAGTTTCCATTCAAGCCCCAGGCTTTCAGCTTCCTTTTGTCTTAGTCCTACTTTTCCCAAGCAGTTGACATGAGAATTAGTTCAGAAAGATGGTGGAGGTTCATCCAGGAGCGTTGCCCCGTTTTAGTCCACGGCTGTAGTTTTTGACTCTTTGGTGGAAATTTGGAAAAGAGTGACATTTCCCATGCTTCTGAAGGGAAAATATTTAGTTTCAGTTGAGCTCTGTCTGAAAACATGCGACAATGGTGGGCAAAAATGCACAAATTCAATCCTAATGTTGAGTTTTGTCACTGCACTCCTTAAGATTGGAGAGGCACCTTAAAAGCGGAAGAAATACGGAGTGCATGAGTTTTCACCTTTTCTCCCTTTTTTTGGCTCCCTGTTTGTCTGTTTAATGTGGCTGGTTGTTTTCTGCAGCCTGCTCTCTCTCCCTTATCAGGACCTCAGGCATCTTAGAGTTGGTTAATTGAACCACCTGAGAAAGGGACCCAGAACAGATATTCCCTCCCTTGCAGGGAGGTCTTTCCTTGGCACCTTCAGAGCACTGTCACTTATCCAGCTCAATTTTGGCCACGTCTCTGTGCTCTGAGCCCAACCCATTATATCTAAACTTTATATATATATCTATATTTTCAAGAGCAAATTATGGCTTGTGAATAATTTGATTGCCGGCGTGAGAAATGCACACGCTGCTGATGCTGAGAAATAAAGCTGTCGTTTGCTGATTTAATGAGTAAATAATGAGTTATTCTGAAATACTGTGGGGATATTATGCCAGTGGTTCTCTTTGGGTCGTTATAAACATTTTTAACTCCAGTTGGTTTTTTGTTGTGTGTGCGTGTGGTTTTTTAAAAATCTGAAGTTTATTTTTGCAGTGGTGCTTGGAAAGCTGTAAATGATCCACAAGGAATTAACAGACAAAAGTCCCTGGCTCTGCTCCACCCTATTGAAGTCAATGGCAAAACTCCCATTGAATTTGATGGAAGTAACAACTAGGCTCTGTGAGAGTAAACAATAAATCAGTTTTATAATCACAATATTTCTCTACATCCTGTTCTTATGTGCTTTATGTGGCAGAGGTGTTAGGGGCTTGTATGATGATGAAAGTCACAGAGAAATCACTAACATCTCAGGTGAAATACAGGCTTGAGAAGGTGAAATTTCTAAATTTGAAAGCTTTGGGTAGGCTTCACCTTTCAGGCAGTATTTTGGAAACCTGCACTCCAATTCCGTTAATGAGAATTCATTGTGAGAGGTTGAACTGCCTCTCCATCCATCATGTAGCCAGCAGGTGCAGGAGAACATTTCCCCTTTCTAGTTCGTAAAAATTGCAGTTTTTAGAGACATGAGAGTGTAAGAATTGGCAAATTGATTCTCCTGCCGGGACAAGTGGACATGTCACAAATCCCATTTAAAAACTAATCAGGAGGAGATGGATCATCTTATGTCAGATATCCTGCAAACGCAGTGCCTGTGGTTAGAAGTTTGCAGAAGCTTTTATCCCTGTCTGCTCTGGCACATCTCAGTGCTAAAACTATTCTGTTAAATAATAGGAAGGTATGAATAGCTCAGAGGTTTAGTTCTTATTCAGCCTGTTCTGTCAGTGGACTCCAAATTATTTGATTAAGGAAACAAATATCAGTATCTTAGATTTTTCATGGGGGAACCCATGAATCTGTGGCATGGTCAGATATTCAAGAATGGAGTTCAGTCTTTTCCTAAGTCCTAGTCTAGCATCTTATCCCCTGCCTTTTAAAGGCTTTATCCCTAAAACGTGTCTTGAGTTAAGGGCTCTGCATTGTAAAGTTTTCCTATTGATTCCTTCCCTGGAGTTTGTGCCTTTTGGAGGAGATGGGGCATTGATAATTGCTTCAGCTGTTCTTGACTGTTACAGGGCACTTTAGCAGAACCGTGTAGCCTGAGTGCTTGTGCTTTGTAAAATAACCCTTTGGCCCTGCAGAATGGGAGGATTTACAGGTTTAGCCTCCTTGATTTGTTTTGAATTATTTTGTATGAGCTATTCATGGAGGGCACAACAGAGCTGAAGGTAAGGCAAGGCTGTCACTAGACTATCCGAAGATGAGAGCCATGGAAATAAAGTGCCTTTGTTGCTCTTCAAGCAATGACACTGACTGAAATAAAAGACATCTGGGTAGGAAATAGCAGCCTGCTTCCAGGCAGCATCCATGGTGTACCTCCTCTTGCCATGAATGCTGGCCCTGCTAGGCAACCAGGAAAGGGATCCCCAGGCAGCCGTGAGCCAAGCCAAAGAGAGAAAAAGAAAAAAAAGCCTAACCCTGAGAAAAAAAGGGGTGCATTCTTCCTAATTGTGCTTTGGAATGGAAATCTTTTTATTCTTGCCTTTTGTTGCATTTTTCCTCTTCCATTTCATGCCCCAGCAGCAGCCAGTGGGTCTCGGCACTAGAAAGTGCTGGGTGGCTGTATCCCACCCTCCCAGCTCTGCTGGGCCTCCAAATGGGTTTGGGGGTCATGTGGGAGAACTGCAGCACCTCTGCACATTCATCTCACAGTCTGTGCCCTGGGAGCTGGGTCAGACTGCAGTGTTGGCCATGACCCTTAGGAAGGGAGGGTGAAGCCTGCCTGAATGTGCAGAAGAACAGAGTCTGGCTGTGGGTGATGGCAGAACTGCAGTTTCAGCTCAGGATAAACATCCAGCCAAAACTGACAGGATTTTTTGGAGTGGCTGGTGGCTGACATCAAGTTCAGAGTGTTTGGAACATTTAAGAGATATCTCTGAGGAGTTCTTTGAAGAAGGGAGTTGTGGACAGGAAAGGGTGTGAAATAGGATGTTCAGGGTTAGGTAAGAAGTCAGTGGCAGAGAGAACTTAATGTGGATCTCCCCTGCCCAGGCTGTCACCCTCCCTCCTGGGCCATCCTTTCTCTCAGCAGTTTGGGCAAGTAGACTAAACCTCACTCAAAATCAAAGTGTGAAGGACAAAAGAAAGGGGGGCAGCGCTGCTCAGGGGAAAGAAAAATGGCTTTGGGCAAGAGCTGAGAGAAGCTGAGGCAGCACAGGGCAGCGATGGCAGCACCAGTGAAAAAAAAAATGCTTTAAGGTTGTGAGGAAGCAGGACCAGGAGCTGTTTGGGTGAGGAGAGAGGTTCCCCATGGGGATGGTCTCGCCTCTCACACACATCTCTTGTTGTCTGTTTTGCCTTTGATGTTTCCCTGTTCTCCCTTTATTATTAGATGTGCACTGGAAGCAAATGGGTTCTCAAATATTTATCAAAATTCTTTACTTGATTAATCAAAATTTATCGTGTATGCCTCCCATCTTTAAACAACGAAGCTGTGATACCCTCTGGAGACCCGGAGGTGCTGGAAGTAACCTAAGGCATCCTCTCCCTTCCAGCACGGGCTCAGGGTTGAAATGCAGGGAAAGCTGCTGGCAGGGCCAGCTGTAGCTCAGGCAGCAGCCTCAAGAGGGAGAGAAGGCTTTCTCACAGGCTTTTATGACCAGTGTTCAAAGGGAAATGCCTTTAGAGAAGAAAAGGCTGGGCTTTCTGGCTGTACACAACTCAGACCTGCAAATCCGTTCTGTGGCTTTGTTTTCCCTGACGCTACTCTTCTACCTAATCCTTCCCTTTTGCTCTTGCTGGTGGCTGGGGACTGCTTTAGTCAGCCTGTGGACTTTAAAGCTTAGCCTGGGATGAGGAGTCTCACCTAAACAGATTCAAGTCTGCACCTTTTCTCCTCTGTAAGAGATGCATCATCCCCGTGTATGACAGGACAAATAGCCTGGGCAGGAGGGGAACAAACTGATTATTTCCCTTGAACTGAAGGATGCTCTGGCACTGTGTGGTTGATCACTGGACAAGAGCAGCACAATTGGACAAATGACCAATATAATAGCTAACAAATGGAAAACACCACTGCCAGCAAAGGAGCTGGGGCTATTTAAAGGCAGCAAGAGGTTTGCAGCACCAGCCCTAGCAACAAGGACAAAAGTTATTCCAAACACATGAGGCAAAGCCACCATGAACCCACTGCAGCATGCTATTAATAGGAAGGGGGCCTGCATTAATTTCTTAAAGGGTGATGCCAAAACATCAGAAGAAATTTGTGGTGCACATAAAGGAGCAGCACGTTGCACTGTATCTAATTGCCAGAGTAATTATTTTCTGCTATGCAAATTACCAGGAGCAAATCCACTGCAGTACATCTATGTGTATTTAATTATCATCAAGAGCTGGAGTTGAGGGACTAGATTTAATATGTTCATAATGAAATAGCCAGAATTTGTGTGTGCATTTGCAGAGAACTCGTTATTTTACCACAGCTGGATTTGTTTATTTTAAATAAATCATTATGGCAGATACAGTTTCTGCGTGCTTGCCCATCTGCTGATTTATCGTAAAAATTGTGGTTCCATTTATATGGGTGGTTTCTATCAAACACACATCACCCCTCTTGCTTGCAAGCTGCATGTTTCTGTAGGATTTAAGGAGCAGCTCAATGCAAAGAAAAGCCATTTTTGGATAAACAAAGGCTGGAGGAATAGGAGGAATTAGGACGACCTGGGTGGGTTAAGGTTTTGTAAGGTTTTGGGTCCTCATGCTTATGAGCTTGTTGTGGTTTAAAACCAAGACAAGGATGAAAACTGGAATTCTAGCAACACCCATTTGCAAGCCAAACCTCTTATTGTTCAATGTCTATTTGATGGTGTGCATGAGGCAAGTTAATGCTTTTGGTTTCTAGGGAATATTTTATATTTTCTCATCATAGCAAGAAACAATAGAAGTGCACACAGGATGCAGGATTACCACTCTGAACCTGAGATGGTTCTTCCCCCCTTCAGCTTCAGACTTGCTGGGCCAGAGCTTTACTAAAGGTATTGGGGTATCATTTCAAGGCTCAAGTTATAAGAAAAATATTAAAACTGGGAAGAAATACTTTTGCCACTTTGTCATGTTTTGGTGGTTTTCTGTTAATGGAACTCTTGGAAAAAAAATAAAAATCTGTAAGCCAGCAGCGTAGGTGGTTGTTCAGCCAAGAAAAATCACATTGTGTAGTCCCCAGGAGTGGTGTGTGTGACATGATCCTGTTAAAAACTTGGAATCTGCAGCTCTGGAGGAGATGCTCCCTATCAGTCCAAGCTCCAGTCAGGAAAAGTGATCGGTAAGGACAGATTTATTTCCTGTATCTCCCGCCTTGTAGCTTTGTAGCTTTGCTTACCTTGATCTGGCAGCACCAACCTGGATGCAGTTGGCCTCTACTTAACACCCAACTGTTTGTTGTGGTCACTGTTTCAAAAAGCAGGAGGGAGGCTCCAGGCTGTCCCGCTCCTGACATGCCAGGGGAGTGCCAGGTGAAAACGTGGTTGCAATGCAATTAGAAACACAAACCACTGCCAAGCCTTTGTGTTCCTTTGTTTCCTCTTGTGGATACCAACTCGAGTTACAAAGCACAATGAGCCGGGGGTAACAAAGGGTCACGAAGGTACCGTGCTGTGTCACCGGCGGTGGGTTGGGGACAGCTCCTGGTGACATTCCCGTGATGGTGCCCACAGGACCCTTTTTCACAGTGTCCCCGAGCTGGTTTGTGCATAATTGATGGGTACCCTGAGGTTCTGCCTCCTCCTCCTCCTCCCCAGGACGTCCTTTTCTGTGTTAGTTTATTTTTTAAATAATTAACAGACTTTGTGACTGCCTGTCTATCTGTCCCGCTGGAATTCCTCTCCAGCTGCTCTCATCCCTTTCCACAGCCCCTCCCTTTCCTCCCCAACTCGCTTCTCCTTTCACTGTATTTTAAAAAGGTGTCTTTTATGTCTGCTTTGTGCAATGAAACTGCTGGGTACCTTTTGAACTAGATGCCCCTTGCTGCCTTCTGGTGCCCTGAGATCTTTCCTGCCCAGATTCCCTCTCTCCTTCCCATTGAAGGAATCCTTTGATGCAGAGTAACTCTGGCCCGATGGGCACCTTTTCTCTCTGCAGACCACAGTTATAAATTTCCTGTCCCTGTGGCATGAAGGGGTGTGTGCAGCTGGGCATGGACAGGGGACCCCATTCCCACCTTGTTTGTCCCCTCCTGGGGCCCTTGGTGGCTGTTGTGGTCTGACCCATGCCTGAGTGGATATCACGTTATTCAAATAACACTCCATGCATTTGCTGAAGATATTGGGAGCAGGGATATGAGTCTGTTCCCTCTCTCTTCCTAGAGCATTCATTTCACTGTGGTGCCAAGCAGCAGAGAGGCTGTGGCACATCTTAATGCTACTGGGAAAATCGGCTCTTGAAGGTGTTGGCTTCCCTTCTGCTGCCATGATTGCCCCTATCCCCAGAGGAAAGTCCTCCAAGTAGAAGAAGAGAAGCCTCAAAGCACAGTGCAGCTGCTGGAGATATTTGCTCGATGTTTTGGGCTTTGTGAAAGTGGTCTGCATCAATAGTGGGTGATGTGGCCCTGGTAGAAATTGTGGTTTTTGTGTAAAAGCCCAAGATCTCAGGGCAACACTGGTTTCTGGGCATGTATTTGGGAGTGAGAAATGCTCAGACTCTTGTTGAACTTGAACCTCTTTTCATTGTCAACAGAAGATTTTATCAAGTTATTCCTCTCTCGACCTCATGTGAAGACCATCCACCTATTTTAATCACTTAATAAACTTGCTCCCCATCTCTGCTTGCCTGGGCTTGCTGCTCTCCAGATCATCCCCGTTTTAATTGACACCCAGCTTGTGGTGTGGCTGGGGGCTGTGCCAAGAGCTCACATATTCCAGGCATGGCAGGCAGATCGGCCCCCTCCCTCCAACACCATCACTCCAAGCAAACATCAGACGAGCACCCAGCTTTGATGTGGCTCCTGGGCTTGCAGCCTCAAAAGAGGAATCTTTGGAACCCCGTTTGCACTGCTCCTCATGCCAGAAATTGCAGCAATGTCACAGCAGCCAAGCAACTGGGTGCTCAGCATGGCGGAGGGAATATTTTGCAGCTCCTCAGCAGACACGGTTGTGCTGGAGAATAATCAAGAGCAGCAGCCTGAGGTCGGCAGGGATTTGGGCTGTGAAAATAATAATAATCAGGGATGGGGAATGGGTGATAGGGCTGTTGTTGGACCATCTGAGGCACTTGTCAGAGGACATTAGCCCTGCAATTAGGAGAAGCTGGGGAGGAGGGAAGGGAAGACAGCAAGAACAGTGCTGCAGCAGGGAGGGCTTTGTGTCAGCATACAAAGCTTTTTTCTCAGCAGGGCTGCTGGGATTTGCTCAGGTCTCCTCCCAGATAAATTAACTCAGTACAACACCTGCTCCTTTAATATGACCAAGCAAACTCCACTGAAGACCTGGCCTTTCCTTCTCTTTATTTTTCTCTCTCGCTTTTTTTTTTTTTTTTTAAGTGACATTGAAGCAGGCTGTGAACTCCCTTCTCTTGTTTTCTTCCACCTCCAAATCACCTTTTCTCATGAAGGGTGAGAATGTTTCCCTCCACTAGAAGGGCTGGGAAAAAAACCCAAAAAAAGGTGGAAAGATTTAGAACAAAACTCCCCCCTCCCCCCGCAAAAAGAAAAAAGCCCAAGCTGGTAAGAGGTGAAGGATATGTAATTGCTATTCCTTCTGCAGCTCACTAAAGCTGCATGTTTTAACCATCTGAGGACAGCAGGGAATTTTCTCTTCCAAGAGAGTAAAATGTGGGGTTTGCATTTTCTTTCTTTGCAGGAGGGGCGTGGGGTGGAAGAGGTGGGCTTCATTTTCCTTGGGATTAGCTAAAGCTCCTTCCACTTTCATGTTGGCAACATGAGGTTTCATCAGACCTCTGATCCTGCCCTGAATAAAAATATAGCATTACTGTCAAGCAGAGGAGAGGGCTTGAACTTAACTGGATTAAGGCACTGGATTTGAGGCAGTGTTCTTGGCTTCATGGAGGGAGGTGTGGGGGTTCCTTTGCTCCCAAATTCAGCTCAGGCATAGGAGGGGACTCCTATCTGTGCTGCTGACTGAAAAACTTCAGCCTGAATTTTCCTCCAGGATGTTTGACTTGATGCTCAGCTGTCTCCTCGATGCAATTCTGTGGATTTATCCTCGACAATGCCCCATTGGCAGCCGACTCCCTGTCAGTGGGGTGCACCTCATATTCATGGAGATGTATGCACCAGTTTAACTGCAAATAAACGCAACATTTGCTTATAGCTCGGTGTTTGCTTTTCCCATATGAATAAACATCCCTGGCAGCTCCTCTCTGTCCTGCCCACACCCTTGAGAACACTTTCACAGCCTGTTTGCTGCCCTTGGCTCTCAGTTTGCTCTTTGGACACTTTTCTTGCCAGATTTTGCAGGTTTTTCCTGACCTCTGCTGATGGTCCAATGTGTTGTGGTTTAATGGCGTGTTTTACAAGGTAGCAGAACCCTCAGAGCATCTACTCCTCCTGCCTTGTTTTGTGTTGTGCCTCCCATGTTGGTGAGCTTGGATGTATCCCCACATGTCCAGTAATGAGCATGGGCTAATTGCCTAGGCAGATAGAAAAATAGATAGGTAATTTGTAGCTATTTAATTTTACATTAGGTGGAGGGATGTAGGGGCAGAGGCTAATGTTGTTGGCATTTCTTTTCAGGGTTGTTAACCAGATATGCTGCCTCTGGGGCATAACAATGCCTCCCTCGGTAGAGCTCTAATACTTTTATTACATTCTTATTAATTTAGCCATGGCCTAAAGTCTGTGGAGGCACCTTCCAAGGCATGATCCCTGCCCTAAGGACCTTCCAGACTAATTCCAAGGCATGATATAACCAGGGATTACTCAGTGAGAGCAAGGGCCTAATGGAGTAAGAAATGGTTTGTATTAGATAAATGGATAAGGATGAATCAGTGCAAGAGTTAATCACGTTGTTCCTTCCAGGCACGTGGGGATAAAGCAGCTCCTCAGGAGATCTGTGGTGTCTTTCAAGCAGGGACCAGAGCTGAAGGTGGCTCCTGTCTCCCAGATCCACAGGGGTGGCTGCTCTGGGAAGCAAAGTGCTCCATGTGCAAGCAGCTCTCTGAGGAAATGCTCTGTCAACAAAAGCCTTGGCTGTGACCTCCAAAATTGGCCACATCCTGTCCCCCAGAAACACCAACAGCTTTCACTCTTAGCCCTTTGGGGGCGGAGGGCTGGGGGAGATTTTTTTTATTTGGAGTGAAATCATAAAAGCTGCACCTTCTTGCCACAGATTTCAGCTCTTGGGAAGCCACAAAATGCTGTTCCCAAACAAAAGAGCGATTGCAGGGAGCTGAGGAAAGGGCTGGAGGGCAGCAGGGGCTGGAAAAAGGCTTATGCTCAGGGGTGGCCAAGGGTCCCCTGCTCCCCCCAGCACCTGTCCTCCCTGTCTGCAGCCTGGGAGCTGCCCAGCACGGCTCGGGGCTCTGATGGCTCTGCAACAGCTGAGGGAGCTCAGGGCAGGCGGGATGAAAGCCAGACAAGGAGCCCTCCCCTCTGCAGAGTGGGGCTGGTGTGAGCCAGTGAGGAACATTTGGTGTCCATGTGGCATCTGGCAACAGAGTTTGCTTCTCTGGCATTTCCTTTGGTGAAAGGAAGAGCAAAGCAACTCCTTTCCAAGCAGCTGCTCCGCTCCGCTGGGAGGGAATGGCATCCTCCTTCTCCTCCTCTCTTCCCTGGCCCTTTGGCAGGGTGCTGCATCCCAGCCCCCTAAATTAACACCCCGAGCCCCAGGTAATCATCCTTTACATTCATTTACTCGCTCATATTTTTTCTGCTACTGAGAAAAGAAAACCTCTCTGCATCACTTATTTTAAAAACGAGTTGCTGTGGCAACTGGACGCCGCCCTTAAAGTGCTCAGTTCTGTCTTCCTGACATCATTGTTTGACTTCCAGTTGCTGGAGCAACAGATCTCTGGGAAGAACTACTGAGGCTGAGGCTTTTCTTTCTTTCTTTCTTTCTTTCTTTCTTTCTTTCTTTCTTTCTTTCTTTCTTTCTTTCTTTCTTTCTTTCTCTCTTTCTCTCTTTCTCTCTTTCTCTCTTTCTTTCCTTTCTTTCCTTTCTTTCCTTTCTTTCTTTTCTTCCTCCACGTTGCTTTTCTTTGGGGCCTGAGAGCACCAGCAATGGTTTGCTTTTCACTGAAGACACACACACTGTTAACATATGATGGGAAGATGTCAGGCAGTGGTAGAAGGAATGGGGGTAAGGTCAAGGGCTCCTTACAATGGGGGAATTCCTAAAAAACTGAAAAAAAACAGAGAGAGAATGAATGAGCCGTTATGTGTCCCAAGATCAGAGGGTCAGAAAAGTGCCTCCAGCACACTCAGTGTCAGGCATTTACCATGTAATACTTTTCTGCTGGTGGTTCTGAGCCCCAGGTTTTCCCAAAGCAGAGACACAGCTGGGGTGACAAGCAGAGAATGTGAAATGCCATCAGATATAACTGTATAAGTCAATACCACAGTGTAGCTCCTTCATTTCCTCTCAATGAAATATTAGACTTACAGCTTCCTTCCAAAAACTTTTTCTTGCTGTCAGTGTTGTCTCTGGCCAAAGAGCAGCTGTGTAACCCATCCCAGATAACTTTCTGCTGCAGTGGGATGCAGGAGGGCATATGGGACAGCTGTTTACATAATTATTGCTCTCTAAAAGCTCGCTGTCCCCCATGGCAACTGCTCAGGGCTCTGGCTGTAGCCACCCAGGGTGGTTGGGGGTGCTGCCCATCGGGTGCCCCAATGTCACTGTGTGCCAGCAGCACAGAGGGACATGGCCCCCCTGGCACAGGGGTATCTTGGTGATGCACACTGGGGCTTCAGGAACCAGAATAATGTTCTTTGTCAAGATGCTTACAGCCAGCAATGCTCAGCTCCATTTTCCCAGGCTGGGACTCCCCACTGGGTTTATGCACTGTGGTGGCTGATGACATCCAGGTCCTACCTCAGCATCCTGGGTGAACTGACACTGTGGTCCTGCACAGAGCTCGTGGTGAAATGTGACTGGTTTTCACACAGTCATGGATTCCTAGAACTGAGTTTGGAGAATTGGTTTGAATTGGAAAGGAGGTTTGAGATCATCTAGTTCCACCCCCCCTGCCATGGGGTGGGGGTTTTCTCTGGAGTCAGTGTTAGCAGAGTTTGAGGTGACAACAGCTGCTGACTCTTAGCCTGATGCTGAATTCCCAGTTCTCCAGGTCTGAGTTTGGAATTTCTCCCTGGCAGGAGCCTGACCAGGTGTGGTTTAAAGGCCAGGGTGAGAGGCAGGCTGGAGGTGGGATGATTGATGCACTGGAATAAACTTCTGGCATTATGCATTAATGAGTAATAAGTGAAATGTCAAAGCAGGGATTGTTTTTTGGCAAACATTTTAACCTTAAAACCTTCATTATAAACTACTGCACTTTTAGCAGGCTAAACATTTCTTTGATTACCTGATAACACAACCATAGGATTTAAATTTGTATCAGTAAATTAGGAGAGGCCTTAAGTGATGCTGTTGGATGGGCTGGGATCCGTGAAATTTAAAGTGCAATTTTTAATTGAAACGGGTTTGAAGTTAAATGTTAATTTTGAAGACAAAAATTGAGAAGTAGTAATAAAAAAATGTTAAATCTCTTGGTGTCAAGATCAAGGTAAAGGGAACTGTCATTAAAAGATACTTTCACTCATGGATCATTAAGGTTGGAAAAGACCTCTAGGGTCATCAAGGCCCATTTTAACCCAGCACTGCCAAGTCCACCACTTGTGGACTTGTCCCTCAATGCCACAAAATTGCTTAAAAATCTGAGTTTTTCTTGTTCTGAGAATTCTCGCTAAGGTATCTGGCTGTCCAGCTCATACCATATTTCCCTATATATACAAAAATGCAAACTTTTTCACAATGAAGTTATGGTTTCAGTATTACACCCTCAATGCCCACAAAATACACAGAATTCAAATTAACAAATATACATGCCTCAAAGTCTACACAATGTCAGCCACAAATATGCAGGCAAGAATGCTGGTTGCTAGAGCTTGGAGTTAGCTATTAGTGAACATTTGTATGGTGCTCAGATAATTTGTTCTTAAATGCCACACATGCACCACATGGTTCAGATGTGGTTTGAGGAGCTATAAAATGGGATTTCAAACTGGTTCTGTCCCTACTCTTAAGGCCATGGCTCAATTAGGGCTCAGATGCATCTCAGCTCTAGGGCTGGCATCCTGAGTCAGGGATTTGTGACTGGCTGGGGTTTGCGGGAGCTGAAAGGCACGGATACAGCTGCTTATTAGTGAATTTGTGCACGTGCCAGTCTGCAGTGAAATGTACTTGAAATAACCTATCCTAGATGCCTCTATGAGGATGATGGCCCTGATGATTTAGCTATTTCGGTTCCAGCTTGAATTATTCATGTATTTGAAAACACTCATGAATTATTTGTGTTTTTCGCTAAATATATAATTTAAAACCCCAAATCCTTTCCAACAAAATATAATATTTATTTATTTCTCACTGCTCTGATGTGCTGCCCCTATCCTGAGAAAGCCCTTCAGCCAGAGGCTCGTGGGGAGATGTGGAGTCAGGGCACAGTGAAGGCATCAGCATCCCTGCCTTGACCTGTGCCAACGGAATCAGCCCCAGCTGCAGCAAGAAAAAGGAAGACTTATAAAAGTTAGATTTAGCCTCAACTAATTTTAACTTCTGGGCACTGGGTTTTGGGGAATGGTGACTATCTTGCACACATGGGTTCAGGATTTAGAAGCTGCTTTCACAAGCTGACACACCTGGATTTAAGGTGTCCAGCAGCGGATCAAAGGAGCTTGATCCCTGTGATGGAAACTCTTGATCTGGTACAAATTCACCCCCTGGTTCAAATGCATTCAACAGCTTTGTGGCATACCTTGATCCTGGGAACCTTTTTTGCCAAGTCCAGAGCTGTGTGCCAGCTTCAGATCGACATAATGTGGCCAGCTAACTCAGAGCTGGAGCACATCACATCACGTGCTCGGGCTAATTCAGCAAAAATGTGTTTGTGCTTGATCCAGATCGAATCTGTCCTGCCACGAAAAAACCTCAGAGTACAGCAGATGTGATATTAATAGATGTGCAACCACAGCCTGAGCCTCTCCCCCTCCCCAAACATCTGCAGAGAGGGGGTAAGCAGTGCTGGGAGGAGGCATCCTGCAGGGACAGCACTTCTGCTCTCGTTTCACTGTGTGAACTTCCCAGAGCTTACATTAATTTTAAAGAAAGCACTTTGGCATAACTGACTAAAAAAAAATCTCGTCCCTTCACCTCGGGGGATGTGTTTCTTCCAGGGAAAGTTTGAGTACCTGCTCTCTAATGAAGCATCTTAATACACCATGTAGTTTTTCTCTTTTTTCTTTTCCCTCACAGCTCTTCCTTCTACTGCAGTAAAACTGCCCTATCTAATCACAACAATAGTAATCTTTGGGCTTCATATTATCTTAATGATCTTGAATTCACCTGGACATAATGTTGCCCTGAACTGCCCAGTGCCACTGCTGAGCCCTTGAAAAAATGTCCTTTCCATTTTGTTGCTTCTGAGAGAACAAGATCTGTGTTCTTCCTTAGTTTAAAAAAAAAAAAAGCCTCAAGGTTTTCCATGAGATTCCCTCCCTGGTCTTTTTGCTTTTGCATTGACTGTACATTCCAGAAGAAATCTTTCATTTTCGTGGCTTCTGTCATAAGAATTTAGATTTCCCCCCCTTCCCTATTAGCTGATTAATGTGCTTTCATTTTGTCTAAAGTGTGTGTGTGAGTGTGTGTGCGTGTCCTCAACAAAAGCCTTTTCTCTCTTCATCTCTCTGTTCTGGGACTGAGGCCAAGTTGTGATTGTAATAATGTAATCTCTCCTGAATACTTGAAGTGATGGGAAAAAATGAGATTTTGAAAATGAAATAGATTAATCTATACAGCTAGAGGGGGGAAATAATGCATTTTAATTAGCTCTTGAGAGTAATTTTCCTTAAAGTAGTACAAGCCAGGTGTGCAAAAGTATTCTCCTGCCTTAAGAGTCTTGTTTCTCCTTCTGGAGTCCTTGGAAAAGATGGTGACAAGTGACAAGTTCATTTGGGATGCTTCTGTTGAGGGGTTTGAACATAAGGTAACTTGATGGGACCTGATTTTTTAGAGGCTGCACTTAAGGATCTATCTGAAAATCAAGCTCCTCTCCCCCTAAAAATGCCTCAAACCCTGCAGCAGCTGCTCACTTCAGCTCACAGGAGGACTCTGGTTTTTTGTGTGCTTGTGCACATGAGGGAACGGTGATTTATCAAGTTGTTTTATTTAACTTTTGTTCAGGATGAGATCATTCCCTAAAAGGTGTTCACAGTTGATTCCCTTGCTGGCTGGGGCTGCTGTCTGTTCTGCAGGGAATGAGGGTGTTTTTCACCAGACAGGGGCCCAGGGCTGTAACTGGAAGAGAAAAGCTGACCTGCTGTAACTCACTGTGTACCTGCCCCTGCTCTGCCTGCTTGGCAAGTGAAAATCACTTGTCCATGGTGTGGTGGCTGTGCCCTTTCTCACAGTCTGGGCTGGGAGAAGACACCCAAGCAGTGGCTGGTGAACACCTTCTATACAGCCAACATCCTCCAGTGACTTTTCATCATCAGACAGTGCTCATTAAACCCCTTAGTTATGAACTCACCTCTTTTTTTTTAATGGTGAAGGAGCAGTTTTCTGATGGTACAGAAAATAAAGTGTCGTGACTGGGGCTGGAGAAGTGTTTGATTCATTGATAAAGATGTTTAGTCACAGAAACATGGAATGGTTTTGTTTGGAAGAGATTTTAAAGATCACCCACTTCCAACCCTTGTGCCATGGGCAGGGACACCTTCCACTAGACCAGGTTGCTCAGAGCTCCATCCAACCCGGCCCTGAACATTTCCAGGGATGAAAATTTGGGCAGTTTTTGGCTGATTGAGTCTGGTCTTTTCCCAGAACCACCCCCACTTCTCCTGTTCCATCTGCATAGCAAAAATCTCCCATCCTGGAGTCCTAACAAGCTCCTCAACCTCCTCTTTCAGCCCTGGTCTACAACCAGCTGCAAAGGACACATGATTTTAGAGAATGTGCTGTTTTACCTCAGTGTGAGTTTTATATCCCAGCCAGGCACACTGAAATTTTTCAAACTTCCTTTTCAATCAGTCACTTTGGCATCGTAATGGCTTGGGTTGCTCTTTTCTTAAGTCTGTTTTAATTCTTTGCCTTTGTATTTTAGCAGCAAGTTGCCTTGAATTTACAGTTCCTGTTGAATTCCTCTATGAATAGCACCTAGGTTTCCTACTCTGCAGCTGCAAACAAGGTTTAAAAGCTTTTGGGATTTCTTGGCAGCTAATAGCTCCCAGACTCCAGCATAGTTCATTTTCAAAATGTTTCTCATGCTTCAATCTGGACAGCGTTATGCAGGTCGGGGAATCCTGTCAGACTGGGGGCCAGGGGAGGATGTTCCATCAAAAGCCTTTTTGGCAAATTAAATGAAAAAAAAAAAAAAAAAAAGGCCAAAAGGACCTTTAGGAATACTGCTTAATATCCTTTCCATCCAAAATAGGAAAAGCACCTGTAACTGATGCCAAGCACAGGACAAAATAAATAAAAAAAAAATTAAAAATCCCCAAGCAAAGACCTCCAACTGGAAATATTTCCTGAATGATCTCACTGAGAATCCCGTAAGTGGCTGGATCAGTTTTCGGGAAAAAGGAACATGGGCTTGAGCTCCATACTGAAAGACAAGAAAAAGCTTCAGGAAAAAAAATGGAGCCAAACCCAGATGCAAGCTGTCACAGGTGCTGGGATTTTTTTCATTCCTGATTGGGACCTTTTGACATTTGCATGTAAAATGTCACAGGGATACAGCAAGACTTGAGGTGAGGAAGCGGGGCTGAAAATTGACACAAAATGATGCTTGTGGCTTTCAGCTTGTGCCCAGCCTGGCACAGAGGCAGGGGCAGAGCTTGAAGGGTGAATATTGTCTTTCCAGACCTGTATCAGTGTGTGAGGGATGTGGCAGGTGATGGGTTGAGCAGCAGAGAACTTGTCTAGTGTCACCTTGGACTTGAGCAGTTCATTCAGCTGTGCTGTGTGGTAAATGTGGATGGGTGTGGTGACAGAACACTTCTAGGCTCATGCCTCAGCTAAATTTCAGGCTTCTCATTATTACAAACTGGCACTTTTAGCAAGAGCATCAAGCTCGTCACCAAGTTGGGGTTTGTCTTTAATTCTGAGTGGATCTTTGCTTGTGTCTGACCTAGAGTCAGATAGTGTCTCTCCTTTTTAATGATGTGTCTGCAATTAGTATTTATTTTAGATTTAATCAGACAGTGCCTGTCAGCTAAAACCTCAATAATTATGATTTTGTTGTCAGGGAGAAAGGAAATTAAATCTCAGGAGGTCACATCAAGGCTGTGAGTCCTCTCCCAGTGTATTTGGGATCCTGGGCAGGACTGAGTGTATTTAGGGTCATGACCCAGAGAAAAATGCACAACTTTTTTCCTGTATATTTGGGACAAACTGAGGCACTAAGACACATTTGGGTGGGTATTTTCACTTAGCAAAAACACCTGCTCAGAGCTGGATTTCACTGCTCAAAATTTTTGTGACTCATGCTTGGTTTCACTTCTGTTCTTCCTCATTTATCCCTCCAAAGAAGTTAAGCTGGATGTATCCTGAGATACGAAGTCCACCAGTCTTTGCTTCCAGCTACACTGGAAATGTTGCAAGGCATTTTCTTTCACAGGTTAAGAAATAAAAGACGACTGGATCATCCAGATCCAATGTTTGCAACCTGTAAATGGCAAAGGAATAGGAGAGGCCTCCCTCCTGTTTTAGCTGCCAGGAAAAAGAATCTTGGAATCTTTCTTTTCCATTGCAACACAGGCTTATGAGATAGAAGAGACTGAAACCTGCCAAAGTAAATCCTCAACAGGAGCCTGCTTGGAGCTTTGGAAAAGATCTGAAGAACTTCTCTGAGTTGAATTAGTTTGCCTAATCCTAGTGATAATTTGGCTGGAGGTGTTCACTCCCCTCACACACTGCAGGCTGCATGCTGTAGTACTTAGGGACAGATTTAACAAGAACAGAGAGCCTCAGGGAACTTCCACACCACCATGTGAACACCTTCAGCTAGCCAGACTGATGCACTTCATCAAAGTGGACTTTTGTGTCACAATGTGATGGCTGGATGTGAGGTACAAGTCTGCTGAGCAGGAGAAGTAATGCATGTGCCATATGGTAGAAATTGATGTCTGGTAATAGATGTCTCATATATTCCAAGAACAACATTTGCTCCAAATGAAAATTCATACTCTTTAACTCTTTTTTCACCTACAACTTGGTTTTTAGTTGAGCTTTCTGCTTGACTTAAGGTTCTGCTTTCTCTGAGATTCCACAGCACCCATAAACAAGTACTACACCTTTCCTCTACAAATAACTCTGTAGGCTCTGCTTCACATGTCCCCTGATTCCTGGTGCCCTGCTGGGAGGGCTGCACAGTGCTGACAGCTTTTAATGAGCTGCAGAAACCCAGGGCAGGGAGGGCTGCTTTCCATGGGCGAGGGCAAGCTTATCTCTTCATTTCCAATCTCAGAAATACTCTGGGGTCCTGGCAGATGAAGGGCCTGTGTGTGTAAATGTAAATGATAATTACAGCAGTGTTTCTGGCAAGTGGAGATGATGGAAACACCGTGACAGAACCACCCCATGGCACAGATCTGGTTGGAGAGGGTGTTTCTGTCCCAGGCTCAGTGTGCTCCAGGACTGTGCACATCCCATTGAATGCTTATTTGGGTGAGACAGAGGAAAGAGGCTCCAGCATTACTGAGTATTTTTGCGCATTTGGGGTTTCATGGTGAGATAGTTAATTAAAAAAACCCAAACAAATAAACAACTTTTTTTATATATAAATTACAGTATTTAGTGGTAAAACAATTAAGTTACTTGTTGGGGAAATTAAAGGAAACAAAAAGAAAAATTACTAAACAATTTGTAAGCCTCAGAGTAAGGCTGAATCTCATTTTCAGGAGAGATGTAATCCTTAAGTACTTCATAAGAATGACCCTGATAAGTTCTTTCTGCATAATTTAAACCTGACTTGGTTCAGCAATAGCAGTGCTTCACTCTTTGGGTATCTTCAGTGAAAATCACCTCTAAATCATCCTTTAGGAACAAATGTGGAAATGCAGTAATGTCTGGGGCGGAGGATGAACTGTGTTCAAACAATGCTGGCATTGCTCAGCACTGAGCTTTCCTGGTCTGGAAATTAACAAAAATACAATATTTCTCTGAAGCTTTTAGGGGCATGCAAGGTACCAGAACATGCTCAGTGGGTTTAGGAATAACCATGCAAACCCTGACTGTAGGACTGACTGGGGTCTCCTCAGAGCTTCATACAGTGATTTATCAAGGGGAAAGCATTCCCCACTGCTCCCTGACCTCTCCAAGCCTGTCCAGGATAAAAGGGTATCTACCAAACCCCCATCCTAGGATCTGCAGGATACATGGAAATGTGGATATCTTCAAAAACAGCTGGGCTCTGGGTATGTGGGCTCTGCCTGGTCTTCACCTAGGCACATCAGCCTGCTCCACATGATATTAAATATATATATATAATCTAGAACACATCTAATATAACATATAAAATACAAAATAATAATATAAGTAGTATCTATATGTCCTGGACACAGTTACAATTTTCTCCCTGGCACGTTTCCTTTTCTTCCTCCCCATACATGACTCTGATCCAGCTGTGCCACTTGAAGTGCATTTGTGTGCGTCCTGTGAGGCATTTTAATTCCAGTGGGGCATAGGACTCCACGTGGTTATGAGAGTCCCATCACAGAGTGGCAGAAGTTGTATCTGGTGAAGTCCAGGGGGTCACATCATCGGTTCAAAATGAGGGAACAAAAACAGAGCAGAGAATTGCAGCCAATGTGTTGGGAAAGGCTCCAAGAAAACAGCAAAGCTGCCTTTTTGTGTGGACAAGACGTGTTAACTGGACAATGGAGTGCAGAAACACCAGGAAACAGACCTTCCTTTGCAGAGACAGACTTTATCCAGCGTTGTCTCCTTTCTCCTGGGCTGGCACATTCCTGTTCTGGCTGATGCCAAGAGAAGATGCAGGACAGGTTCTGGGCTTCTGTGACAACCCTGAAGACTATAACTATCTGTACTTTGTGATACACAAATCACATATGGCAACAGAGAGAGGTTTTCAAGTCTCCTTTTGCACCATTTAATGTGACTCTGGCTGCAGCAAAGGGAGCAGAGTCCTGGGGCCTCTCCCCTGTATGGATGTTTTGCTGGAATAATATTTGTGATACACAGACCCATTTATTTTCCCAGGTATAAGGGAAAGAGAAATGTAAGGAGAGAGGGGACTGCTGGTAAGAAGGAGAAAGCCTGCATATTCTTCCTTCATGATCATATAAGCAGCCCACACTTATACAGGTTATAGGTGTTGGCTCCTCAATTTTAATTTGATGGAAGGGTGCCTAGAATGATGGATGACCTCCTTCAGTGGAAGAATGCTTTGTGTAACTGTAGTCATAAATTCATATCCAAATCAACAAACCGAAAGGCACTTTCATCTGCCTGTGGAAGATGATGTTGGTTTAAGTATTTTTTTTCCTGAACTGTACTGTTTCCTATCAATATAAAATATCTACAGAGAAGGAGGCTGTGAGGAGAGTTGCTTGTGCTGAAATACAGTTCTGTGGGAGCGATTTCATATTCTCCTGAAACTGGACAGGACTACCATGCAGAAACTAGCTGCTGGAAAATACTCACTCCCCAAATCACCAGCTGGTGCGTCCTTCTGCAATCCCTCTCCAATTTCTACCTTGACTCAACCAGTCAGTCCAGTCAATGCTGGCAGGCTGCATTTTCCTGTTGCTTTTCTCAGCCCTGGGATGAGATGAGTATCTGCCTGACAGTGGCACAGGGAAGAGGAGGTTCCAGGACCCACAGCCTGCAGATGCACAGATAAAGATGAGAGGACATCTGGTCTCACCCGCAGCCTGTGAGGCAGGCTCTTGGCAGAGGTTTCTGAAGTGGCTTGAAGTGGGGAGGAGGGAGGGGCCGCTGAGGATCATACGCCCTTCTTTTGAAAAATCAGGAGGGTCCTGGGGAGAGGGTTGGGTGGGGGAAGCTGCCAGATGTGAAGGGATGCTCAGCCAAAGGAAAACTTCCAAAGGCTGAACCTGATTTTCAGGCGCGCAGGGATGTTCCCATGCAAAGCTTTCAGGCTGGTCTCTCTCCTCAGCATTGCTCCCAATCAGAATTATTTTCAGGCTAGTGGTACACTGCCCCACCCTCGACCCCCACAGCTCGCACGTATCAACCAAAGATACACAAGTTTTGGGTTTTTTTCAGGTTCTTGTTATTTAAAGAAAGAATAATCTCAAATAAGCACAATCTGTGATCAGCCCATAAAGACATTTCAAGGTTGTGCTGCCTGATAAGCACAAATGGAGATTGACTATCTAAAATTCATATATCCCCCCCGAAGCCCCCCAGCTCACAAGTACTAATATCTCTCACATACAGAATCACCTAGGGTCAAATTCTCTGCTGGTGTAAACTGGCAGAAATCCATTGACTTCTCCCATAAATCAATTTAATTAAAAGTGTCTTCTGATGTGTCTTTGTTTAGCAATAATGTTCATTTGAGAAGGTGTGATGGCAAGAAAACAAATCCCTTTACATCCCCTCCCTCCAACCCTCTGGCTAAAGTCTATTTGTAAAGAAAATATTTATTTTTTAAAACTGGAACAATAAACGTATTGTTCACAAGGAGTCTTTTGTTCTGCCAATACATTCACTCAGAAGAAGATTATCCGAGGTTGTGTATTGGAGAGGGAGGAGAGAAAGGGCCAATTCACAGGTATAAATTGCCCATAAACGTTGGGACAATGAGTTCACCTGATAAAATCAGACCACCCTCCCTGCAAAACTATACCTGAAGCATAAAAAAATTAGTACTTTTTGAACTTCTGCAATGCTGTGATTTATTTAAGAACTCTTTCCTCTTATCTTTTCTACAAATCTGCCTATTCCACCGGGACTACCCCATTAGGCTCAATTCAGCAAAATGCTCCCGAGCTTAAATTCACCCGGCAAATCACTTAAACACACGCTTAACTTTAGGCAAAAGCTTAAGTCTCAGGTATTCAAACTATTCACGTGTGATTTATTCCTGTCCTTTTGGACAGCGGAAGGAATGTAACTTGGCCAATCCACAGCCGATAAGGAGTCAAAACCGAAGTGACAGACCGAGGTGTTGGGAAATATTTGCTTGGCTCTGAACTTGTGTATTGGCTGGAACGGGTTCGGATGTTTCCTTGAACTCTGTAAGGAATCCTCGCGGGTTTTTTCCTGCTTTTCACATGGGCTTTAGACAACACGAGGGCTCCTAAGCCCCAGGTGCTGTTGCTCAGCTCTTGACAGCATGTAGCACTTCAGGATTGCTTTGAGAAAAAAATTGGGACAGATGGTCAGCCTGCTGGATTGCTACGGCTGTCAAGGGTCAGCTCTCAAGTAGGTCTCTCCCAGCCCTCAGTGCATCTGTGATTTTAGATTGCTTAAACTGTATGGAATATCCGTCACGAGCATTTTCTCACATTTGTGTCCCGCGGGATCTCCCAAAACGCTGGAATGAAAGGTGTCACTATGCCAGTCTTGTTTGTCATGTACCGAGACAGCCGCAAGAGCCGATCGTGCCGGGGACTGTCACCACAGTCATTCTTCCCAGCAGCCTTGTGGTCACCTCATTTCCTCCGGTGAAGGGGCCATCCCAGCTGTGCCCTCAGGCCCAGGTTACAGCACTCGTGCCTCTGCACCAGTGACACAGGATGTTTGCACTGCACTTTGTGCTGGTTTTAGCCTACCCTGAATCTCTCCCACCAGGGAGGAGCTCTCTCTCAGCCTTCCTTTCCCTGCAGAGCATCCCACGGCAGATGCTGTCACCAACGGTATCATTCAGTGGTTTCCAGCAAGAAAGTCCTGGGGACTAAAGGAGAAACCTGGGAGGAAACCCAGACATTGAATATATACTTTGTTCAGGAAACTAAAGACATAGTGAGCTAATGTAATGGTTTTCTTGGAAGTGCAGGAGGCTTCAGTTCCCCCGTGGCTGACTCTGGTGGATGGGCTCCAGTCCCACCTCACAGCTCATCACCTCCTGCCTGCTCCCGGGGAGATAAGGGCTACAATTCCCCGATCTTCACTTCTGCAATCCTCCCTGAATACAAGGCTGCAGTTCTTCCATGCATGAAGAAGAAGCCTCTGTCAGTGCTGCTACAGTGAGGCCATCCACTGAAATCATATTTGCTTTATTAAATCAATTTTTCTCGGAGGTTTCCCCACATTTTGCTGGATGTGTTGAGCTGATGAGTCTTGTTCACTTCCTGAAATGTTTTTAGGCTTTAATAAAGAATCTGATGGGCAATTTCGTCCTTTGAGGGCAAGGATTTAAATTTTAGCCTGTATTAACTGAGGATATATTGGAGAATAAACTAATATTTCTTACATAGAGGTCTTTAATTTGATCCAAAGCACCTTATTTTACAGAGTTTAACATATTTGCTGGAAATCATTTCAGATTTGCACAACATTGAATCCTAAGAATAGTTCTGAATTGAACTTAAAACTTGTGTGGACTGAGAACTTTTGGGGAATGAAAGAGGGAAAAGAATCAGAAAGGGATAAAAGAGAAAAGACTGCAGGAGCTAAACTAAAGAAGGACAATCCCTTCATCACCTGAATAAAACCCACTAAGTGTTGAAATGAGGTCGAAAGATATTCGTTGAGACTGTGAAGTAGAAAGGCAGCAATTATTTCTTTGGAAAGTTTCTTTTAAGGACTTAAGCAGAAGCCTGGAGGGGGCTGCCTCCAGCTAGAAGGAATTGCCCCGTGGCTTTACCAGGACAGAGGGAAAGAAAGGAAGCAATTACCCACTGAACAATGGGGCGTTAAGAAGCTCCTTTCTGTTTTCAAACCCAAGCTCCCTCCCCAGTGTGATTTCCAGCTGGGAGAGAGGAGGAGAGAGCCCCGTGGGAGGCAGCAGCTGCAGGCGGGGAGCTCCTCTCTGCCGGCTGGGACAGCCCCGATGGATAGAGAGGAGATGGAAGGGAGATGGAAATCCTGGGTGACCTCTGAGGATGCTCGTTCCTTCAGGGATGGGTAGCTGGAATAGGGTTGTACTGTGGACCCACTTTTTGCAAGCCTTCCTTCATCAGATGGTAACAGAGGAGGTTGAGATTGGAAATTAGGAAAAAGTTATTCACAGAAAGGGCTGTCAGGATGCCCAGGGAAGTAGTGGAGTCACCATCCCTGCAGTGATTTAAAAGACACGTAGATGTGACACTTGGGGACATGGTTTTGTGGTGAGCTTGGCTGTGCAGGGTTAGTGGCTGAATCTGGTGATCTTAGAGGTCTTTTCCAACCTGAATGATTCTGTAATTCCTGTTCCTGTCCGCATTGTCTCCTCTGCACCTGCTGATTCCCTCAGCTGTCCTTCATAGTCAAAACTCATCCCTTTGCTCCTCTGGAAGTCAGAAGGAGTTGGGGACAATTAGTCAAACAACAAAAAAGTGGAAATCCTGGGCCCATTTAGAAAAACCTTTTTTAACTAAACCCCAAATCAAACCATTGCAGGCTCCGTCTCAATCTTGCCTTGCCATCAGGGCACATTGCAGAGCATCTTGCATGCAGCAGAAACTTGCTGGGGTTTAAGACATTGTGACAGTGAGAGCCCTGGTGGGTGAAATAAATCAGCAGCACACATGGGCCAGTGTGAAGGGCAGAGAGAGGAGTTAGAGTCAGGAGGCCCTTCAAAGCTCCACCACCCTTCCAGGGCAGGGGGAAGGAGGGACTGCTCTGTTCACTGCCCACCTGGGAGCACTAAGAGGGTTTCAACACAGACACACACATTCTCCTGATGCCTGTGTTGCACCTTGGCCTTCCAGGAGCAGGGGATTCACCCATCTCCATTATTCCCCAGCTCCTGTATGTGCAGGAACAGCCCATGGCATCTGTGTGCCAGGCTGAGTACAGGGAACAGCCACAGCCTGCTCTGTTTTATGAGGTCTGTAAAGCTCTTGTAGGTGCTGGCAGCCCCTCTGCCCCTCCTCTCCCACTCCAGCCACATCTCTCCCTCCTCCCACAGCCAGGCACGCACCCAGCCTTGGCCTCTGGCCTCAGGGCTGTGCACAGCTGGACAATATTTTTGAGCTGCTTGAAACAGCCGATTCCCACTGCCTTTCTCAGCCAGCCTTGTTTCTCTCTATGTATGACCTTAAACCCTTCTTCCTGTTCTTCCTTTTCTGCCTTTTTCTTATGCTTTGCCTTCCTTGACCTGTTTCTGCACTTTTCCTCTCCACATCCTTTTGCAATTAGGTCAGAAAGATGTTTTCTCATCTCTAGGACACTTATTTCTAGTTGTCATCTGTGACACGATTCTGTTCCCAGATCCATATTTTTGTCAAGGTTGGATGAAGGCATTTCTGCAGCCACAGGTTGGCCTGAGTTTGCTTATCTGGGTGAAAACCACCCCAATGCCTCGGTGGTCTGTGTTCTCCACTCCTGTCAGGCTCCTGGAAGCTGCTCTCACATGTGTTGGAGGGTGTTATTCCCCTTTCATTCTTCTCTGGATAGAACTGACTTCAAAGAGATTTTGTTCTTCATATCTGCAGGTCAAAACACTTGAGAAAATGATGTGAGCAGGGTTTTCCCTGCAATGTCTGTGGGTCAGGAGGTCACCAAGGAGACTGGTTTTGTTCCCTGGTCAAAGGGAACTTGTTACAGTCCCTCTTGGGGCAGCCTCTGCAGGAAGAGTGATCATGGAAAAACCAGCCTAGGTAGGACTTCAGTGCCCCCAGGGATTTTGGTGTCTATTCAAGCTAGAAGAACCTGATGGATGAAACGTGGATTTTGAGATCACTAAGAAAAAGACCATGATGCTCCAGTGGACAGTGACCCTGCCCATGGCAGAGGGGTTGAAATGAGATGATCTTTAAGGTCACTTCCAACCAAAACCCTTCTATGACTCCATGATTCTCTTCTACAACTCCATGATTCTACGCAACAACCCAGACTGGTGTGGATGCAGCCACTGCTGGGCATCTGTGCTGCAGGTCCCTGATGCTTTCATGTCCTTTATAGCATGAGTCTATTCACTTCTGTTGAACAATGGGCCAGACCTTCTCTTGAGTCCCACGAGCAGATTTCTCCTCCATTCATGCTGTGAAGGCACAAGTTTGCACTATTTGTCACCTCAGCCACGCTTTGGGGTTTACTGGTGGAGGGGATCTGAAGGCAGTGAGGGGTTTGGGTAAATCTGGGGAGGGTGAGAGCAGGTCACAGGTGAACCTACCCACAGGCAGCTCCTCTCAGCTATCTGTTGGGAAGGGTGATTGGAAATAATTGAAGTCCCAGATCTCGGGTGTTGAGCTGATGCCCCTGCTCAGAGAGTACATATGCCCACCCAGCCCCGGGGATGGTTGGTTTGGCTGCTGACTGGTGGGACCTGCAAATTGTAGTTCATCCTCCATCCAAGGTAGGATTGTGCTATGGCTTAGCTAATAGGTCTTTTTGTTCACTTGGGGACAGGACTGTTGCTCTGTTGTTCTGTCTTACCCCTGTCCTGCTCATAGCTGGGAGTGAGCAGCAGAGCTCATGCGCAGCCTTGTGTGGCTCCCCTCTGCAAGGCTCCTCTGCCTGGCAATCCATAATCCTGATAAAGCACCATCTGGGCTGGAAGTGTGTGAATATCCAACACGACAGCACCTCAAATTCTTTCTTTATGCTTATTAATATCAAGCTGTAAAAATAGCAGTCAGACAAGATGAGATCATAAGGCTGATGGTGGGATGCCATATGCTGTCTGTTTTACTGAGGGAGACACACAGAGGAGACCTGTGCTCTCTTGCCAGGGCAGGGTGGGGCTGGGGGGCAGAAAGGGGGCCCTATCCCCTTTTTAGGATAAACCATTTAGGATAAACAGACAGGCACTGCTGGAAATTGCTGAAAATCTCTGAGTCTGAGGAGCAGCAGGCCTGTTGTCAAGACAGGACAACTATTCCATGGGTTTGGGTTTGTGGTGGCTTTATCTGGTTGTGCCTCCAGCTGCTCTGTCCTGACCACATATCTCTGTTTCTTTGAGGTGATGATACCTTAACAGAAACCAAAGATTTTTCCTTTTTTTTGACTCTCTTTACTGTTTAGTTAAGAGTTGAAAAAAATGCCGAGAGAAAATGCTGGGCCCATTTATGTTTGTACATGCTTTAAAAAGATGATGTCTATCTTGGCCAGCTGTGGTATAGCAATGTTTTCTGTACTTAAAGGAATGATATTTCCAGCATCTAGCAGTGTCCTATTTGTCTTTCATAATCCTCTGGCTGAGAAGTGTTGGTGTCGATTAGGGCTCTCCAGACTCTGATAGCTCATGGACAACAATGCCGTGTTAGTGAAGTGTGAAGGGCAAGAACTTGCTCCCTGCTGACCCAGGCCAGGCTGCTGCAACTTCTTGTGCCCAGGGGATTTGCCTGTGTTACACCTGGGCTGTGCTTCATGGCAAACAACAGAAACACTTTCTGACTCTTTCCTCTGTGTAAGGAATTAATTTTCTGACTCAGCGTGTTGCTCCCTTGGCCGTGGAACTGCGTGTTCTGCAGACCCTTGTGCTGGTGCATCCCTGCCTCGCCAGAGGGGCTGTTTTTGGGGGGCTACTCTAACACCCAAACCAGCCCTAACGAGGCTCAGGCACCAATTAAACCTTACGCAACCGAGAGAGCAAGTGCGGGACCTCCAGTAATATCCCTTCGCGAGGCCGCAGGTTTTGCTGTCCCAGGATGCGAACATGAGTCATTGTCTGGAAATCCAGGTGGCCAGATGTCCGCCAGAGACCGCGGGGCTGCTGCGGCAGGAGGAGCCGGGGGTGCTCCTCAGCCCGCTCTCCCTGCGTCAGAACGAGCCGAGGACTCCGCTCGCCCCGCTCCCTGAGGCAGGAGCCGAGGACTCTCCTCAGCCCGCTCTCCCCGCGAAGGAGCCGAGGCCGCTCCTCGCCCTGGCTCTCCNCTCGCCCTGGCCCCCCCCGCTCCTCAGCCCGCTCTCCCCACGTCAGATGGAACCTGGGCTGCTCCTCGGCCCGCTCCCTGTGGAGGTGCTGAGGCCGCCCCTCAGGCCGCTCTCCCCGCTCCTCAGCCCGCTCTCCCCACGTCAGAAGGAGCCGAGGCCGCTCCTCAGTCCCCTTTCCTCGCTCCTCAGCCCGCTCTCCCTGTGGAGGTGCCGAGGCCGC
>VWZU01016196.1:1074934-1120138 GCA_013397095.1 Sterrhoptilus dennistouni | reverse complement strand
AAAGTGAAGGATTAAATAATTTCCAGAGGAGGTAATTTCTCAGGAGGAAAATTTCTTTCTTAAAGACTGCACTTAACCTGAAAACTTCAAATCCCCAGGTAAATTTATCAGGCTGCTGGTTGTAAAAAAATATTAGTTCAAACAGATTTTGGGTGAAAGGATCTCTCAAGTGAGTAGCGCTCAATTAAACTTAATCTGAATCTTCTCTTTCCTGATGTATTTGGTCTTAGTTTATCTTTTTACTTCTTCCATCTTTGTAGCAAGAGGCCTAAAATCCTATTTTCAGGTATTTCTGCAGAAGTTTTAAGGGTTGTAACAAAACAACAAAACTTGATGCATTTTAAAGCAATATTTTCCATGTTTTTTCTAGATTTTGGGGGGAGAGATGTTACTTTCAAATATGATTAATGAACATTTGCAGATGCCTTATAGCTCTTCCTTTCTTGGTCTTATTCCACCCTTCAGCCTTTTCCTTTCTTCCTCTCATCAGTCACTGCTGTTTGAATTGTCTCAGCCCCTCAGAGCACCAGGCTGGCATCTGAACAGTCCCAGAGAGAGCAAATGATTTTGTTGTTCTGGTTAAATCTCTGTATGATTTTCACAGAAAAATGGGAACATAAGCAGAGATTGCTGAGACCCCAGTGTAAGAATTAATAGCTGCTCATCAATAGTATTTTTTTTTCCCCTCTGGGCCTGTATCTAACAGCTGAGGTGACTTTCTACAGCCAAGTGTGGCAAAGACTTGCCATTGTGAATGGAGATATTCTTCTTCCTGCCTATTAGGAGTTAAGGTTGGTCTTAATGAAAAGTCTCAAAGGACCTCCATGTATGATGATGAAATGTTACACCAAGCAGCTTTGCTGGATTTCACAGGGCAGGGAGGCAGCTATGAGCTGTTGGTCTTTTGTTTGTGGTTTCCTTCTCAGAGCTGGCACTGCCCTGAGGAGTTGCCCTCTGCATCTCTCCTCCCACTTATCTTCCCTCTGCGGAGTCTTTCTTCTCTCTGACAACATCATAGCACTGATAAGCTGTATTTTCAAGCCAGAGAAATCCATCACAGCTTGTTCTTCTCTGCCACCCCCTATGAGGCTCATCCACAAGGATGGTTGGTGCTCAGCTCCCTGTCCAGCTTGGAAAAATGGAGCTAATTAATGTTCTAGTGCTGAAAATTGTTTTCCAGCGTGTTATCTCCAGAGATGTCTCCTGAAAGAGTCCAAGCCTAGGCTTGGATGTCCAAGGGCTTGGTCTGGACATGTCAGTGATGGTTTATCCCTCCTATCCCACGCCCAGGGATGGGAGAGGTCAGTGCCTTGGACAGATACTGGAAATATGGGTGGTATTTCTGCCTCTGAGGCAATTCCTTTGTGATCCTATGGTCCACTCTTGGCATCCCCAAGCACAATTTTTAGGGAGCAGTATCTAAAGTTGATCTTTGATATCCTGTGCCTGAGTTTCTCTGAGTTAGTAGTACTGAGCTGTGTGCCAGGGCAGTTTGAGGGCACCATTCATGGTGCCAAGCTTGAGCCCTAGATCTTCTGGTGGAACTTGCTGTCCAATTGCAAAGATAAAATTCCTCAGAGAGCTTTAAAACTCAAACTCACAGGGCATTCCTGAAATAGTTGTGAAATGATATTAAGTAAATACCTAAGGCAATGTTTAGATGTGGCAAGCAGAGATGCCCTGAAGCTGTTGAGGCTTGCCAGTTGCCTCTCAGGTGTATTCTGGAGCATTTAAAAAGGACTTTGCTTTTGACTTAAGTGACCATGCAAGGCATGTGAAATGCCCAGGTAAGGTTGGCAATCTGCTGCTTGAGGTGGAACCTGGCAAATGAACTCCAGGCAATGCAGCTCTGAGCAAAAACATATTTGATGGTCTTAAAAGTGACTTTTTACCACCTGCCATATATCATAATTGGTGTAACTGGGGAGGAACGGGGGGAATGTCTCCTTTGCTCTGCTCCTTTGTGTTAAAAGAAAATCTTATCTGAAAGGCTTTAAATCTTTCCAGGAAGATAACCCTCCATCAGAAAAGCTGAAATAAGTCCGGGCTTTACACATATAACAAGTGAAAGTCACTTTAAAATCCCCTATTAATAAATTGTCATGCTTATACCTGGTCTTGTTTCACTTAGTGTAATTTATAGAGGTGCTCCAGTGGTGGCTAAAACACAGCACAGGGCATGGAGAGGGATAAGTTCAGCAACTTGTAAACACAGCTTTTGTTCCCCTCTCAGGACGTTTGAAGGCATAACAAGAAAAAATTCATGGCTTAGACCATAATTTATTTAGGAGTGTCAAGATCCTGGTCAGCAGAGTCAGGTTCATGAAGAATCTGTGCAAAGCCTGGATCTTAGGAATGAATCCAGGCAAGATGGATCTTTCTCTGAAATATCTACAGAGTCTTGCTGGTGACTGCATTTTCAAGTCTTATTCTAAAGCTCCCTCAAACCTGACCAAGGAGCTCTGATTCTCTTGTTTGGGTGGTTTTTTTTTTTTTCTGCAAGCCATCAAAGCTCTACTTCTAGTTCAGGAGAAACTGAATTTGCTTTTAGCAAAGATGGACAACATGGGCGAGCAAAATGTGTGTCTCGACCTTCATTTAGCTGGGGAAAAGCTCATCAGTCAAGCCAGAGGCTTCTGTGCTTTGTCAGGCAGTTCTGAGCTGGTGTTCCTATGGTTTAGGAGTCAATTGTGATCAATTATGCAGGGAATTAAGAGTTGCTGCACATGTTCTTATACTCCAGTAGTGCATCTGAGCACAAGGAAAAGCTTCACCGTGTGCTGAGCTTGTTGTATTGCCAGCCAGTGTCCTGGGACAGTGTGGGTCAGCCCTGGGCTTTGGACTGTCAGGCAGAAAAGGGGTGGCATGGGGCAGGTTGAGTTCACCCTCCCAGCTGTGGCCAGAAGAAGGCAGGGGCAAAAAGGAAGAGAAAATCTCAAGGGAAAGGATGTGGTTACTTGTGGAACTGATGGCAGAAAGCTGTGAGCTGGGAATGGGGAAGAAAGCTGCTGGATTTTCTAGGGAAGGCAGTGTGACAGTAGAAGATGGGCTGCTTTTAATAATCTGTTCAGAGTTATTTCTGCAAGAACAATGAATCTCTGTGCCTCAGTCATTCCCCATCTGTTTTCAGAACTCATCTTTCCTTCCTTTCCTCTCCCCTTCCGCTCTCTCCACTGTCATTTTTATTTTAATTTTGCCTCTCTGCTCTCCAAAGTTTTTGTGGGGATGGGGCTTGAATGTGGCAATAGACAAGGTAACACACATTAACCAGCAAAGCAAGAGCTGATTTATTTTTATTGCACCTGTTTATTTTCTTCACACCCCAAACATCTTCATAAAGGAAATGATTTAACCTTTTGAGTACGGAGTACATGCCAAGGAGTTCTGGGTTTGTGTTGTAAAGTACTGTGAAATGTAAATCAGAGAGGAAAGGCATAAATCTCTCCGCAGTTTGATGCAGCTTTTGTGAGGTGCTCCAGGAGATATTGTTTGCTGTGGGAAGGGTTCCTGCCTTCACTCCCTTAGCAAATATCAAAAGTAGCCTTTGTATTCATATACAGATATAAAAAGGATCAAGGAAGGGAAAGATATTTTTACCTCGAAAGGCAGCAGTCCTTCCTCTCTTCCTTAGCTCATGGTGGAATTCAGGTGCTTTGGGAGAGGCAGAACATGAGTGTAACGGGGAAATGAGGTGTTAATGGCTTGAAATCTCTAAATGCATTAAACATAGGCTTAGACATTCTCTCATTATCCTTTTCCAGTTCCCCCCACCCAAACTGCTCTCAAGGGTATGCTTCCCCTGGGTCAGAATAATCACCTCTCTGGTCTGCCATCAGAGAGCCTCTGCTCAGCGAGGATTTCCAGTTTTTCATTAGGATAATTTTACTGCGTATATATATACATGTGTGTGTATATATATATATATATATTTCTCCCTCCTGCCAAAATACCCAGCCATATGCTATTATTTTCCTCGTGTAAACTGCCACCACTTCCCTTTCCTGAGCCGGTGGATGTCAGGGAGAAGCCTGACAACCTCCTCTCCTGATAAATGATGGGAGCCTAAAGGGCAGAGCCTCCAGCCGGATCCTGCGCCGGATCGTGTGTGCCTTGGCAGAGGGAATTCGGGAGTTCTTCTTGCTGGGGGAAGTTTACACTAAAGGTCACAAGGAGATTCAACATGCATAATGACTTTTTTTTTTCTTTTTCTTTCCTGCAACGACAGTACTGAAAAGTGCTGCGTGCCGGGAATGGATATGGACAGTAATAAGGAATAGCAGTTTGCCTGAGCTTGTAAAGGGATTTCACTTGCAGGGGTGTGAAGTCCTTGCTGGGGAAATGTCCAGAGGTTTGGACCCTGTCAGCTTAAAATCAAGTCAAAGAACAGTGTGGGTTTGGTTGATTTAAAAAAAAAAAAATTTACATTGGAAGTTTTCTCAGGACCCTTTGATTTTCTATTTTTTTAAGACTTACCTGCCAGGAGTGGGCACTATTAGTGCTGCAGTTGTTTCTCCCGCTGGCTGTCTGTGTGCAGCCCTCAGATATTTATGGCTCTATTGGGTGTTGGGGCATTTGGGACGGGGAGAGCTGTCCCAGGAGAGTTGAGCTGATGAACTGAGTGAGAAGCAGGAGTTGATCAGTCTTTGAGCTCACTGGAACCAAGTCTGTGTTTGTTGTGGTGCACAGCTGTGGTTGTGTCTCCCTTTAAAGCTCGAGAATTTCTTCTGTGAGCTCTGATGGTGAGGAATAAATTCTACCTCCTCTGTCCTCTTTCCCTGTAATGGCTCCCTGCACCCTGTTAATTAAATGAAGATTTTTTTTTTTTTTTTTTTAGGAAATTCTGAACACTTAGCTACAAACCAGCTAGAGTAACTCTGACAGAACCTGGCTATGAAGTAACACTGAAAAAGAGCTAAAAAGAAAAGGGTATTTAAACATAGAATAAAAGGCTGAGAACACAAAAATCCACTAGAAAAAAGAAACAGACTTCCCAGATCTCATAATTTCTAAATAAATTCCCTGTTAGCCAGCAGCATTGCTATGGCTCATGCCATTTCCCTGCTGCAATTAGCTTGAAATATTTTATCCTCCCTTTCCTACAGATCTCCTGACTGCTTTGAAAATGAGACCTTGTGTTTTTCCCTTCAGCATCCACTTAATTCTCTGGTTGTGTTCACAGACCTTAGGATGCAATGCATAGCAAGGAGGAAAAATAGAGTTAATTTGCTGGTATCTGTTCTGAACATGAATGCTGTTAATTGTGAAGCTTGTCCTCTCCTGACTGCAAAATAAGCTGGTTGAAAATAATCTGCTGTGTGCTTCTGTATTTTGCTGACAACCTGCCAGCTACCAACTAGGGGTATGATAAATGCCCAAGTGGCTAAAATTTCCAACCCACTTTCCACCCTCCTGCTTTCTAAACTGTGCTTTTCATGTCAGGTTTGTCATCTCTGTGCCTGCTGCCTCGTGCACATAGAAAAATTCAACAAGATCTCCAAATCAGCTGAAATTTCAGACTTTGGTACCCCTGAACTTAGGCCCACTGATACATGGTGATGCCAACAACTTATTTTCTAGCTACGTCTTTGCAAAATTCTCCTGAGCAAGGTCGTGCTGCTACTGAGCCAGTTCCGAGCAGGTTTACATTTTGGGGGACTGTGAAGAGGAATGATGTGTGTGTGTGTTTAAAGCCATTAGGCTCGAAAAATCTACTAAAACACCATGTTCATTGCCCGGCTGGAATTCTGCAATGCAGGATTTCTGCCCACCTTGCACAGCCAGAGTAGGGGTTGGGTTTGGCAGTTCAGGACGTGGCAGTGCTGTGCACAGCCAGCCGCTGATGAAGGTCCCCAGGTTTTATAACTCTAACTCTGACCTTCTTTTAAGGTGTAATAAACCTCAGAGCCTGGCTTTGTGGAGATGGGGACAGATCTGCTGGGTGCATAAACTGATGCTGTCTGTAAATATTCCCCGTGTTGTGTTGCTGCCACGACCACACCGTGCTGTCAGAGCTTCGCTTGAAGAGCACAGTTGGTGCTTTTGCTCCCCCTCAGGCTTTAAAATGATTGACCACTTACTGTCTGGGAAATGAGTAGCCTAGTCTCGTGTCTCTTTGGGAAGGGATGGACAAATATTGAGGCTGTGCACTTAATAACTTTTACTTGTGTCATTTTCCCTGGAGATCCATAAGCAATATTTTTCTTGACTCTGAGGTAACTCTTCAAATGAAACTTTGATGCCCTGAGAAATACCTGCACAAAAGACAGAGCAAGGATCTACTCACCTTAACCCAGAGCTCTTGTTTGAAGCTGAGATATAAAATACAGATGGGAATCTGATGTTTCTTTGAACCCAGATGCAGCTGAAATTAAAGATGTAATTCATAAAAGCTGAAAACATCTTGACTGTCAGTTTGAGCTCAGTGGTTTTCTACCTGCTGAAGCAGAGAAAGCAAGTGAGGGCAGAGCAGGTAGATGATGTGGATTCTTTTTTTTAATTATGATTTTTTAAATTGTTTATTTCTTGTTAAAGTGAAGGTTTTAGTAGAGCTTAATTGTGCTCAGAGAAAAGAGTGAGAAGAATATATCTGCGATGGCTCAAAATAATAAAATGAAGGATAATAGGGCAAAGGGAAAAGCTAATTATGAACATTTCAAAGGAAAGGCATGAACTGGGTCAATTCTCTGCCCTCTGAGGTTTTTCTAATCCTGCTTGCTTTAATACCTCATGCAGTTTGATTTAAAATGTTTGTAGTAATGGGAACTCCAGTGTTCCATAAACAAGGAGACCTCCCCATCCTGACCTCTGGCCCAGTCCTCAGACTAACATGTCACCACCTTTATTCCATCCTTGTGCTCTCATTTCTTCACCTCTTGCAATGCTGGGACACATTCTATCTCTTTTTTAACCAAGAAAATTATCCTTAAAGAAAAGATCTGCAGCCTTTGTAGATCAGTTTTCTACACAGTCTTGGAAGTGGATCCATGGAAGGATGGGACACACTTCTCTCACATCAGATTAAGGTTTGATGAAAATGCCAAGGTCTTGATCTCTGTAGTAAACCCAGTATTGGGCATTTTACAGAATTTTATTTTGAACCGGGGCAAGGGCCATCATTATTTCTGGATATTCCTCATTGTGTGGATTTCAGGACAGGTCAGCCCACCCTTTCAAAACAAAAAAACCTTTGGATATCAGCATGACAGAGCAGCAGTTGATCACACAATAATATAAATAACAGGACAGGCTCGTGGAGTAACATGAGGAATAAAGCTGACACAAGGACTCAAAGATAAACGAAACTAAGAATGAAATCCATGCCATGGGAGCAAGATGTTACAGCTGGAGAACATCAGGACTCCCAGATCGCAACAATGGTGCTGCATTAGACACATGGCCGAATGCATTTTCCTTTTTAATGGGAAGAAAAACCAGATTAACAGACCAGAAGGGAACTGTGGTGTGGACTGGTTAGATCTCTGACAAACAGCACAGGAGCCTTTTTTTCTTAATGATTTGAGCATTTGATGTGGTATTTTTGAAAGCACATTGGGACCTTTGTCTGAACAACCATTCCTCAATCACTGGATAGAAAAAGAGGTCCAGAAGGCAAAAGGACATGACTGAGGTCACACAGAGCCTGGCTTTAATGGAAAGAAAAGCTTTCTGCTTTCCAGGCTTATTCCATCTGGATGACTGAGGAGGGCTGAAAAATTCTCCCTTAGCCCTTGCTTCCATTTACCACTTGCCTTTAAAGTAGGAATGTTTTCCTTGCAGTATTGTGGTTGTTTTCACAGTGAAATGTTGGTTGTCTTTTTTTTTTTCTTCTTGCTGTTTTGGGATTTTTTTGGCACTTGTTAGCAAAAGGAGGTTCTACACAAGTTTATTTCTGTGGGGAAATGGGGCAGGGTGACTCAATGGGTTAATCCTGACTTTATTCCACCCTAGCTACTTTTCCAATTAAAACTGCTGGCTGGCAGTTTGCATTATCAGGAGAGCAGTGGGAGCTGGGCTGTGCTGAGGGCTGGCAGGCAGGATTTCTCCTGTGCTCTGGGAGACACCATGCAGTACAGTGGCAAAAGCCACTGGAAATTCTATCGTGGCTTTGCAGGTGGATGGAAATGTTCAGCCATATCCCAGCCAGTGTGAGCAAACTGATAGCAGTTCCCAGGAGCTGGATCCTAATTACATTTCTCTGCTTGGGGATCATTTGAACCTTTAATGAGAGGTTGGTAAGGAGAGAGGGAGAGGTGGTTTTTTATTACAGCTGAAGAGAGGGGAGAGCTTTGCTGCCAGGGAATGTGGGCTCCTTCCAGTGCCATACTGCAGTAGATGTCTTTCCCACTCACCATAGAAACAGTAGCTGCTTCCTTTTGGTTGAGGGAGAGGGCAGGTTTGGCTAATTTAGTGATTCACTTTCCCCATGTGTTGGTTCTTCGTAGCAGGCTTCTGCTTTGCTGAGGTGGATTTGATATATCATCCCCAATTCTAAAATTTGGTGCCATTTCTTTCATTTTTTGGGGGACAGGATGGAGGGGGGGGAAAGTTTTTATTTTTTTGGCCAATATTTCCATTTTGGTAATGTCCGAGGTGGATCCACTGGTATAGAGACAGTGGTAGGCCAGAAATTGTTTTCTATTTCCCACTGACTTCTGGCCACAGTTTCTGGCTGATGGCCCCAGATTGGACAAATGATGTCCAGACATTAGTTTGCAGGGACAGAGCTGAGGGCTGCCACAGAAACTTCACCAGGATTAGCTCAGAGGTTGCTCCTCCAGTTTTTTTAGCTGATACCCCTTGATATTGAAGACTTTTCATGGGATTGTTGGTGCAGTCATGGAATGGATTTTTGGAGTCCACCATGCCCCTAGAAACTTCTGAATCGTGTGGCCTGGGAACTGAGCCAGTATCAGACAGTCTAAATCAACCAGACAGAGAAAAATGCTTGAATAAACTGTTACAGGAATGACAGGAAGGAGTTCTGGGATGTCCCTGACAAAACAGCTTAGAAAGCCTATAGTGGTTTTATTGAAGTCTCTTCAGCTTGAAGAATAACAAATTGTAAGACCTAACTCACTCTCCTTTTAAGTTCTGGTATAGTTGGAAGTCTTTTGATGCTCACTTTGTTTTCTGATCACTTAAAAAACCTAATTCAATTCTATTGCTGCTATCAGCATTCTGAGACTTTGACCATCTAAGACTTGTCGATATTGTTCTTGCCATTCTGCACTAATTTATTGTAGTTTACGTTTTGCTAACTGTGGGTTTTGCAGATAGAAGGTTTTGTAGCTTCAGTGAGCAAATGCTGACCACAGCATATGAGCAGAAATAAACTCAGCTGTGAACAGGAAAAAAAGTAATTTGAGGATTTCTTTTGTATCCCATCTTTTGTGATGCTAAATAAGTGGCCGAGGACCAATGTGAGAAACCTGTGGATAGTACAGGCAGCTCCTAAAATGAGGAGTTACTACATTCTTACAGTATCATGCAAAGTTCTACCAAGAATATCACTGAGTTTTTCACAGGGGGCCAGTATGAAAGTTACTGCCTCTCCTTCCTCTTTGAGGTGTTTATAGTTTAAATGTCTTAAGTGTGTGGTGCCACCACAGGAATGAAGACACTAAATCCTCAGCAGGCCCCTGGGAACCCTCTGTACAACATCACTCTTTTTCCAGACTTTGGCACCAGGAAATGTTTTACTGTGCTACTGAGTTAGGAGTGAGGATGGTGTAGTTTAAGCTGCTCATCTTCCACTGCCCTCTTTGTTCTCATCTTTGCCTTCTTTCATAAGCTTCCCACCTGAGCAGCTTTTAAAATAACCTCAGCAGGCTTGAGAAGGAGAATTTCATAAGTAACTGCTCTCTGACTGGATACTAAAAGGAGTGGGCAGGGATGTTTTCTTCAAGGTCCCTTGTGCAATGACTGTGGGTGTTGGAGGAATCTGCTGAGGAAAGGGATCACACAGGCTCCATGTTCTGTCAACAGCATCTTCTATGGTTGCTGCTGGAGAAATGAGATTGCACTACATGAACCACTGATCTAACAGGGACTTCTCAGGCCCTTCAGGCAATCATATCTGTCCTTTCCTGAGTATAAATTTGAGTCCTGGAAAGCAATCATCACTCTAAAAAGGCTGGATGTGTCCCGTGTGTATATCTGGCTCACTAACACAACTGAATTTCCAGCTGAGACCCTGGCAGAGCTTGCAGCCAGGTGCAATACTAGCTGAGCTAAAATAAAGCCTCTCAAGTCAATCCAGCTGGCATCCTGCTGAGTGTCTCACCTTTTGGCATCATCTTCTCATTTGCTCATGGTCCTCATTGTGATAGAGCTCTTGCTGTTGCCACAGTTCTTTTAGCTATCATAATTCACACTGATGCCTGGCTCCCAAATGGTTAAATGCATTTGGCTTTGCTGTCCTGCTCAGTCCCTGTAGATTGTGTTGGAAGAATTGAATGAAATTGATAGAGCTAGCATTACAGCGAGCAAAACCCCCTGAAGAAAGAGTAGATGGGTGGATAGAGAGAATGACCCCAAAGAAAACAGCTGTCAAGGGCAGCTATTGGTTTATCTTTCATTGAAAGAGAGACGTAATGAATTCTAAATTAAGAGAAACTAGAAGCAAGGCTGTTTATCAGCTCTCTGCTGCAGCATAAACAGGCACTTTAGAGGTATCGACTGCAGTCTCACTTAATGTACCAGTAGGTGCATTTCCTCAGTGCCTGGGAACACCACGAACCTCAGGTTGGACTGAAGCTCTGATATTTAAAATATGCGGGAACTGTTTCGCACCTCGGTCTCCTTTCAGAGGGTCTTTGAGCACGGTTTTCTTCTCTTTGTCAGCTAAAAGAGCAGCATAGGCACATGCAGCCCAAATGGCCTTTTGCTTAGAGGGAGACAAAAGGTACAAATGTAGGTGAAATCCCCAGGGACAGCGCTTTGTAAGGGTCTCCTTGAAATTACTGGATGTTCTGAGAGCAAAACAGCTCCTCGGTAAATCCGCTCTGAGAAATTTCAAAGAAAATGTTATCCCACCTTCTTATCTCTTCCCATTGTGAGAATAATTGCCTCTTTGTAACCCCACTGTGCAGATTCTGGCCGAGTGTTTATCAACTGACCATTCAAGGGTGGCAAGCAATCTGACAACTGACTCCAAATAATGTAATAAGGCTGACTGATGAGTTGTCCTTGCCATTCTTGACTGGTTTTTTTTTTCTCCGCAGCCTCTCTGAGATACAGGATAGAAAAGTTGTGTCTACGCAAAGGTGGGTTTGTGCCATGAGCATAGATCCCCTTAGACTCCTAATTCAAAGGAATTCTTGATGCTGGAAAACATAATCACCTAGACAGGATCCTCAGTTATTTACAGAAACATGTATTTCACAGAAGATATTTCAGATATTGTCCTCAGAAATCCTGTGTGAAACTTGCCTTTGAAAGAAACTCGTATTTTCAGCAACCAGTTCACTGCAGACTGACTGGTATCTGAACTTGTGTTTGTGAGCAGTGTTCCCAATAGCAAACTTTTAAGAGCTGAGATAATATATCTAATAAACTTGTTTGATATTTCAAAATATATCTAATCAGAACTAGCGAGCATTTAGTAAAACATGACTTTTTGCTTAGATTTGACGGAAATTTTGATTCTGCCATGTCTCAAGCTCTGGTGTTTGTTTTTTTGTCTTATGTTTAGAGAGATGGCAGCAAGAGTTTTTTCTGCAGCACACCAAATAACTTGCTGATGTTCTGGATTTTCCATATCTTCATTCATTATTGAGCTGTAGATCTTTGAGGGGATTGAGTATAAATGGTTGAGCCACAGAGCCCAAGATGCTGGAATTGGTCCTCCATTCCTTCAGCAACACCACTTTCCCTTGGCTGAAGTGTTGAAGATGAATTTGTCTCAATGTGTCAGCTTAGTAAGGTCAAAATCCAGATGCCAGGGATGAATATGGCTCATTACATTATCTCCTTTTGAAAACAATCCTCACCATCCTCTGCGGTGCTTTGACTCTTGTCCTTACTTGGCCACATGCTCTTTTGTCATTTTTGCACATTTTCGTGTCTTTAATTAAAAAGAAAAGGCCTTCCCCGTGGAAGATTAATTAGGATAAGTGTGCCACCATTAATATCTGCCATGTTTGGAAAGAGATGATTCACCCTGTGATTAAAGCCAAACGGAATCTGGAATCTGAGGAGTAATTAGCCCTCAGCGGCTCGTAAGTCTGAAGGAAGCACTATTTATCAGTGGCAGTGCTAATGCAATTACTTCTCCACTGCAGCCTCCTGGACTGATAAATCATGGCCTGAGCATTGGGAGAAGCTATCAATTCAGGATTATGCTCCTTTGAGTCTACAAAGAGAAAAAGGGAGGAAACAATGGGGACAAGCAGCATCAAAGCTATGGAGGCCAGTGGAATCTGAGGGTCTTTTCTAAATCTGTTTCCTGATGTATAAAGGTGTGAAACTTTGCAAAAATCATTGCAACTGATTGAGATTGTGATTTTTGTGGGGAGGGGTGGAGAGAACTGAATTGAAGGAAAGCTTATGTTTGAACTCTGAAATCTGGGCAGAACAGTCTCTCCTGAGGCTGAACTTGTGATCCACCTTTCCTTAGAATATTTTTGCATATTTTGATGGATTTGTTCAGAAGTGGATGGGGTAAGCAGTGGGTGTTAAGATGCTGCTCCTGTTTTCTCTGTTTGTGGGGCTTTTTTGGGGGGGGGAATTTTTAATTTTGCAAAAATCTGGAGCACCTTTCCTGTGGGATTTAAAAGACTATGAAGACATTAATCAACAGCAACAAAAAGATTCTCTTCTTTCATATGTATATCCACTCAATCTCTGAGTTGAGGCAGAAAGTGATAAAATGTTATCTGGGCCCCTTCGAGGAGCCAGGTGCATCCTTGATGCTCTCCTCACTTGGAGAGTCTCTTTCCATGAAGGATTTGTCCCTGAGCCCTCCAATTCCCACTCCCTAACAAAAAGCTCATAAAATGGCTTGTCTTGCAGAGTGAATAACCCCTGGCTCTTCATCCTGGTGTTTCATGTTGGCATTTCCCAAATCTGAATCACACAGCATTTCACCACATGGAAAGCTCAGAGGACCTGGGCCATTCCTGGAGTCTTTCCAATGAATTCCACAAAACTGCCATATGCCTTTAATTTATGTTGCATTTCTCAATCTCTTCCATTTCCTGTAATTCCTAAGATGGAACCAACCTGCCAATAAATATCTGGAGGTTATGGATGAGAATATAATGTGCTAGGAACTGATTGCTGGCCTGGCCCGTGAGGAAATAGCTTGGTCCTTTGCATTATATAGAAATATTCTGGATTTCAACTTGACTTCTTATCTCTGACTGGTGCCCAAATAAAACAAGTGCAGCTGGGAGGAGTCTAGTGGGGTTCAGACTAGATGAAATCTTCCTTCTCACAGCTGCAACCCTGCTGACAGACTTGTTCTGGGATAATTTTATCTTCTCTGACACAGTGGAATTTGGGCCAGGACCAAACTGTTTCTTGCACAGGTCGAAACTGTGACACTGTTTTAGGTGTGCAGGAGAAGCCTTGCTGAAGCAGAAGTCCGTGTAGGGTGGAAGACCTGTCCAGTTGCTTTTTTTGATTGCTCATATAAGGACTTTCCATGGTATTTCAGATCTGCTGCTTGGAGCAGAGAAGGGGATAGGGTTAATTGTGGAGCTGCAGTGCAAAGATGGAGCTTGTCCTTCAAATCCCAGGCAGGTCTTCCTTCAGGAGCATGGAAAATGAACAATGTTTGGGATGCTCTTGTAGTAGGTGTTAATTATGTTGGTTTTTTTTTTTTTTTAAGCAGATGGGCAAACAAAGTCAGACTGAGATTCCTTGAAGGAAAAGATAACACATAAAATTCCATTAGCAGCTGCTGTGTTGCATTTGTTGACATGTTGGCTGAGTATGGTACGTGTCACAGTGAAACAGCTCCAGCATCAGTGAAAGAACACTAGAGTTTTTAAGGAGCTAAAGTAAATCTGATGTCACCTTTGCTGGAAAATGGAAGCCTTAATTACCTGTTGTTCCTCTTACAGAAAAAAATCTGGCATGAGACAAACATTTTTCTGAGATGATTTTCTTTAACAAGTGTGTCCTTGACCTAAGCTAGTGAATTATAGATGCTGTTTGTCTTGTATCAAACACTTTGATTCCTTTTATTTTCACAGTGCAAATATAAGGTAGTTTTGAGCACTGAAGAGTGGTTTGCCTTTCTAGATCCTATCCTCTCATGTCAAATTTTTGGGCTGGTATGTTGTTCCACAGGCAGCTTGTAAGGTATGATGTTGGCCCACAGACCTTTATGAAGATCCAAAGGGATTAAGCTCAAAAATCAGGGAAAATACAGAGAAAAGGTAAGGGCTGCTTTCTTGAGGTTAAAAAAAATTAGTATTTAGACAAATGGCTCTGCCTTAGTGCCGTGATAGCAACCAGTTAAAATCTTTTGGCACTTTAACTGGAGCTTGGAGCCATGTGGTGAAATAAAGCAGGGGCTCATATAGTGGATCTGCTAATACAGAACTTCTGTGTACCTATTTTTATATGTATTCTCTACAAGAACACTGAGCTTGGGTGAAGAAAGGTGGTATTAAGAAATTCTCAGTACCTGTCGATACTGTGTGATGTAAAATTAACTCCAGAAGCGAAATGCAGGCCAAGAAGTGA
Source organism: Sterrhoptilus dennistouni (assembly GCA_013397095.1). Classification (NCBI taxonomy): domain Eukaryota; kingdom Metazoa; phylum Chordata; class Aves; order Passeriformes; family Zosteropidae; genus Sterrhoptilus; species Sterrhoptilus dennistouni. The sequence goes on along the minus strand of VWZU01016196.1, from coordinate 1,105,444 downwards.
TGGGTTGAAATGACCCATTGCCTTCCCTCTTCTGCACTTCTTCAGGTTAGGCCAAGTACATCAATTTCTTGTTGGTTTCCCATCAATATGGGAGCTATTGGGTTGCCAAGGAGGTGGATTTCAAGAGACTTCTGAAATGTGACTGCTTGACTGGTTCTAGTTACCAGTTTGTGAAAAGGCTGCAGTGGGGGGGAAAGTAGCCAAGACAAGTGTAAGGTGACTAAATTTAAAACAAAAAAGTAAAATTTTTTTTCACTTGTGAGAACAAGAAGCTTTTGGTTCGTGGTGCTGCTGTTTAGGGGCTCAGTGGGCCAAAGGAAGAGATTTTCAAGGAGAAGTTGGCAGGGTTGTTCCCTGTTATGGGTTCTTGTTGCATAAATCCTAAGTCTGCATTGCATCCCAAGAATTTCTTTTCCCTGGCCATGGGAGCAGTGGATAGAGAGAGGTGCTGGGGATGGAAAGGAAAGTACTCCACCCAGGCCTTGAGATGAACTGCTGGTTGCTTATTTATAGTCTGTGGTTTGAGCTGGTGTTAAAGCCCTTGCTGACTTTGCAATGGTAAATAATACTAAAGAGTTGGATTATCGATACCTCATAAAGCTGGGGATGGTTCAGTAATGCACCATGGGAAGTGAGGTGAGACTGGCTTTAGATATAATTCAAACACTCAAACTTCTTTCATAAAGGCTGATTTTTTTCCCTTTCTTCTCCCTGAACCTCCTTTGTTATTTGGGATGGCTGAATGGATTGAAATATCCATCAAGTGTTTCACTCCTTCTTCATTCCCAGCTGAAAAGGCTTCTTAAGAAGAAATCAGCTCCCATTTTAACTGGAGTCAGTTGTTGCCCACAGATTTGGTTAAACATTCAAAGACTCCAACCCAAAGTGAGTTTTGAAGAGGTCCTGAAGCTGAAGTCTGTTCCTGAGGATAGTTGAGACATGTGGCTCCAGAAACTCTTGATAACACTCAGATTCCTCAGGAATGGGCTGCTTCTGCTGGCCGGTGACTTCACCTGTTCCCATTCCCAGCACAGTAATCCCAGAACATCCACATCACCCCTGCCTGGAATAAGCATTTAAAGAATGTTCTAGGTCTTGAGTTGTTTAATTATTTACTACTAGTCATTAATTGTAATTTTCAGGAAGTAGGAATTAGGGCTTTTTGCTCACTTCTGGTTTTGTTCTTGAGGCTTCTGAAAACCTCAGTCAGTGCGTTGATTATTTTTTTTTCCTCATCTTTGTTTTTTAATGCCTCGAATATGGCCTGTTTTGTTAAATTCTGGCTGTGGTTGGACTTGGAAGTATTAAAGCAGCATTTAACAGAACTACCTGAGAAGTCTGAAAAAGCTGGGGAGAGAACTTCCTCTTAGGAGATTTAAAGCCTTTTCCTGGAGCTGCAGGAAAATTTTAATCATGGCAGAAAGTTCCTTTTGCTTTCCTCTGTATCAGCCTGGAGTTTATTCACCTCCTAGTGGGTTTTTTCTGTGTTATGTTTTCTTCACACCTGCAAAACCGATCAAAATTCACTGCTATTTTTCTAAACTTGCTTGTTTTCCTGGTTTCTTCAGAGGAACTTGAGATATTAACAATCCAGTTCCTTAAGGTCCCATGCCAAAAGCCTGATGTGTGCAAATGTGGGTGTGCAGTTTGGAAATAATCTCTGGAGTTGCTGGCTGCAGGCAACTGCCACGTGTATGTCCAGTGTGCAATTAATTTTGTGTGGGCTGCTGAGTTGCACAAGTGTAAAGAGAAAGGAAAACCTTTTTCAGAATTGGTCTTGTGTTGTTACAACTGGCCAACAAAGGTTCTGTCATCCTGAGATATCCTGAGGAGTTGCTGCTTCCTTCCTTTCTTGCATCCCTACAGCACACTGTACAGTAATTTCTCCTTGGAAATGACTTTGGGTGGGAATGTGCTGTGTTGGTTGGGTGTCAGTGACATCAAACTCATGCCAGTAGCCCCTGTGACCAGAGGGATTGGGTAATTGGCTAAAGTGGAAATTATATTTCATGTTCTCTGTCGTGAAGTTACTTCTGGGCTTCCCAGGGGCCTGCTGCATTTTGGTTTTGTTGACAACCAGAGGTACACATTGGCTCTGTCCTTCTTTACTGTCCTGTTTGGGGTTCCATTCCTTGATACTAACACATCAAAATGCTGAATTACATGTATTGCATAAGGAAGTGTGCAGTAGCTTCAAGCCATGCAGAAGATGATTTGTATTGCTCAGCACTGGTGTCCAAAGAGCTCGTGGCAGCTGCAGGCAGGAGTGGGCTCCTTGGACCTCTCTGAAACGTGTGGTGTCATCCTGACTTTACAAGCAGCTGGAGGCACAGGAAGATGTAACTGAAGTGCCAGGCAGCAGAGCCCCATGCTCTTTTTCTCCCCTCCTTTCTCTGGGCACCCTCAGCCCAGCAGGCTCTTTCAGCACCCAGCAGGCACCCTGAGAGGCTGCTGCAGGGATGAATTGTGTGCAGGGCTCAGCCTGACAAGAGCCCCAGTATGATCCTCTGCTGTCTCGTTAGCAGCAGACACCCGTGATGGTGCCTGGCTCCCGTTCAGGAGGCAGCCAGCCATCCCCACTCAGCAGCTCTGCCAGCACAGCTAGCCCTGCAGATGCCTTCCAGCAGCATCCAACGTGCCACAGAAGGACTTCCGGTCCCAAAGCCCTTTGCTGTTTGTTCTCGGAGCAGATCTGGTTGCTTTCATTGTCAGCCCTGCATAAATAGATTAGCAAGTGCCCTTTCAGCTGGAGGGAACAAGGCAGGCAGTTCAGGAGGAATGTGATCCGAGTGGGGTGGAAAGCTCAGACCTGAAGCATCACTGTAAATATCAGAATTCCCGCCTGGTCAAATGACAGGCCTGGGTAGCATTTCACTGCTGGGCCTGTTTAATCTTTTTCCTGTGCCATTGGAAAATGGAGAACTGTGAATTTCCTGCTCAGTGCCTCATTCTTTGTGCAGATGGAATCAGAAGAATATCTTTTAGGACCTAATATTATCCGTTGTTGTTTTTAAATTTGGTATGCTTGCAGGTGTAACAAGCCTGAGGGGGGAAAAATGATGTTTTTACCATCTGTGCTACTCCAATGCTTCAGCAGCCAGTGGAATTAATGATTTTTCATTATTATTACACTTAGTGATAAATGTTCTGCATTAGTGAGGAATGGAGGAGGAGTTAACATTTCTGGCTTGCTCATTACTCAGAGTTGAATGGACCTGTGCATGTCCTTATCAGAGAGGATCTGTAGTGATCTCTGACCCTTCAGCATATGAATTTATTTCTTCCCATGAAGGAAGTGGTGGAGGGATTATGCCCTAGTATTTTTGGGCATCATCATAGGATTTTCCAGGTCCACACTGAGAGCTTGAGGTGTAGGTTGAAGGTGAGGTGGCCAGAGGCAATGCACACTATTCTTTTCCTGGCTGAAGGAAGCTGCCTCAGCTGCTGTTGCAGGATTTTGGCCACTTCTCTCCCATCCTGGGCTGGCCAACATGACATTGTCCCAAAAAGCTCACACTGATCACTTGGGAGGTGTGGGCAAAGGGATTTATCAGAATGAATCCACTGGGAAAGGATAAACACACCAGTGATGTCAGGGATTTATGCTTCTCCATCCTTCATTTTTATCCTGATTTTGGTTTCTATGCTACCTCTGTATATTTTTGTATGCCATTTCCTGTAACCCTCCTAAATGAGCCTTTTTAACAGAAACCTCCTCACACCGTATGTGCTGGTGATGAACTCCTTCCTCACCACCCATTTGCATTAAAGGCTATTAAGGTAATCACACTTGCTCTGGGAGACAAATCATTTCAAGAATCCATCCTGCAGCTGCAGAGAAGTGAAATTCTGTTATGCCAGCGATGCCAAAGTATCTGCTGACATTTGTGTCCAACACAGCAGGGAAAAAAACCCCTGACCTTAGAGTGTGTGAATCAAAGTGAGCATTGAGGGCTCTGATCTTCTGCCTTCACCTTGTCTCCTGGCCCATGGATTTTGTTAGTAATTCCATCTTGCTCTGGTGGCTTTGCCTGAGGCTTGGGATATGAAAGCTTTCTCTCTCTGCGTGGCTCCAGTAGAAACAGGAGTTTATTAATTTCCACACCTCACTGGAAAATAACAGAGATGAGGCATCTTGAGGAGTTTACATTTAAATGTTTGGCTGGGTTTTAGTCTGGCTGGGAGACTGAGAGCTAAAATCACAAGTGGAAATAATGCAGGTTAAGGGAATTATGAAATTTGGAAAACTGCTCTTGTTGACTGTTTGCCAACCCTCCCTCACATAGGTACATAATGAAAATACCTATAGCACCTCTCTGCTCAAGGATCTGTAGATAGTAGAGAAGAGATAGATAAGCACCTACATTAGCCTAAAATATGTGGGTTTATTATGCTATGAGACTATAGTCAATAATCTAAATATTTATCACAGCATTTGGAACTGTTTTAAAGTCCTTCTTTATCTGCTTAGTGATGTTCCCTTGTGTGTTATACTTTATAGCATGACTAAAGGGTTAAATACAGTCAGTTCACCAAATAGGAGTGGATGCTCTTAAATTTATGTCCCTCATTGCATCAACAGACTGTGTTTCAGATAAGATACTTTGATTACAATTGCTTTCTTTTTTTCCGGTTTGCTTGGATTGTAAATTCTGTGGATCAGGAGAAGTCAATTTTCCCCCTGTATCTGTGTTATAGCATGTAAATTCCTGGGCTGAGCAGGGCTACTTGGCTTTCTCGTGATACAGGGAAGAAGCATTGAGAATTTAACTAAGTTTTCTGTCCCTGGGAATTTGAAGATGGTTCAATTACAGGTCAAAAGCAATTCTGTGCAAACTTCTAATTTGAAAAATGTTACAAGAAGGAAATATACATCATTAACTCATTTCTGTTACAGGGATAACTATTTTTCCTCTTCATCTTTCCTTCAGCAGTAGTTTGGGGAGTCTGTCCATATAATTAATGATATCTGATTTATGTTAATCACTTATGATGTCTTTCTTGCTATGAAAAATGACTGTATTAAGCACACATGTACCTACCTTTCATATAAAACCTCGGAAACACGCTCACTAGGGTAAGACAAAAGAGTGCTGCACTTTAATGCCTGTGCTTGACAAACAGCAGATATGCTCAGGAAGGAGCTGGAAATTGAAAAGTCAGTTCCTCCAGCCTCTGGGGATGAGAGGATGGGAAGAATGGAACATAGCAGGGGCAAGACAAAGAGAGGTTACAAAGAAGGCTAAAAGGGCATTTCTCCTGTCCTTGCCCGTTAATGGCCACTCTGGCCCTTGGCCTCTGTGGGATGTCCAAGGACTGCATTAAATGGATCTTCTCATTGTTTGTAACAATGTGGTTTTTTGGATAGGTTTGAAGCAGGCCAGGAAGGAGGTAAGAATTTAGTGACTCTGAGCTCTTTCATTGCCTGTGCTGAATGTTTCCCGGAGGCTGCCAGCCCAGAATATTTCAGTGGAGCTAAATACATTTCAATTACTGCTATTTTTAATTAAAAATAGATGTCACAACTCATTTGACACTTTGCTCTGACTTGTGCCTTGTTTAATCTACAATCATTTAGAAGAGTGCTTAAGACAGGCTACTGAGATGGGGCGTCTGTGCAAATTGCAGTATGAATCTAATTTCAAATGACATTTTGGCAACCCCAGTAAGCATTTTTTTTGAATTCTGCTTCATTTTCCACCCACATAGAAGAGCTCAGGCTCCCAACACAAAGCAGAGACAATGCCATGCCGTGGATTGGCACCATGGCATGGTGCTTTGGTGAGTTAGGGCAGGGAACTCCACTGACACCGCTGTGCTGGCAGGGGCTACCTGTGTATGTGAGGAAAACTTGTCATTCATACATGGCTGCAGCTTCTGTGTTGGGGTGGTGGAGGTGAGATAATGTGAAATGAAGAGAAAAGGAGAAACCTTCTTGAACCTGAGCTCTTGTTCAATAGCTTTGTCTTATCAGCTGGATTCTTCTTGAGTGAAGGCATTGCCAAGCTTTGCCTTCTTGGTATACCTTAAAGTTTGTCCTATTTAACAAGAAATTTTGTCCTATTTAACATTTTTTTGCATTAAGAATCTCAGCTAAATTGTAGCATCTGGTTTGTTGTTGTTGTGTTTTTTTTGTCAGCAGCTCCTACAGGTTTAAAGAAAGGGGTAGGAGGAGAAATGGCCTTTCAGATGTAGCTCGTCTTATATTAAAAGGAGAAAAAACAGGTTTGTTTGTTCATTATTTCTTCATTGGAAGTAAATGCTTCTTACAACACAGAAGATAAAATTAAGGAAGAGTTGGTTGGATCAGTCTTTGGCTGATGTGGCTGGGAACTGCCAGCAATGGGCTCATCCATCTCCCCTCACTGTCCCTCTCTCCCACCTTGGTGTCCCCAGGCTGTGACACATCACAGTGCTGGCCACATCTTCAGCCAGGCCTGGTTCTCTGGGAGCTTCTTCCAGACCACTGGGTAGACTTTTCAGTGGTCAGTCCTGCTCTATTTTTGCAGCCTATATGGAATGGTGGAGAATTTGGCCAGCTGACCAAAACCTACACAATGTATCTCAAACTTTCAGCCATAATCCTGCACCTCCCTTTTGGCAAGACTTTTTATAGGACTTTTGCATTCCCCCAGCCTTGTTCCTCCTGAAAACCTCCTTCCCCCACTAACACCTTAGGCTGGCTGGGATCCTGGAGTTTCTCCTTTCCAAAGGAAGGGTCTGGCAGGAGGAGGGATTGTCCCCCAGAGTCAGGTGGTGGTGGTTTCAGCCATTAGGAGAGCCCTAAATTAAGAAATTTTGCTTGGAGTTAAGGCCAGGATTTCATAATTTTCTGCTTTTATTAGTTTGTTTGTACTTCCTTAGCCCCTGGATTGTAGATTTTAAACCACAGACCTTGCTGCAATCCATCTCTTTTCTTTAACTGTGCTGTTTGGCTCGGTCTGATCCCACTAGACATTCAGCAGAATGTCTAAAAAGCTGCAAAAACTAGGAAAAAAATTGCAGAGAGGAAAAAAAGAGGGAAGAAAACCTTCTTTTCCCCCTTTCACCTTCCAGAAATTTTGGCTTAGCCATGCGTGGCCCACAAATGAGGAGTTTCCAAGACAAACGGGCTGCATTATCACACCAGACTCCCCTGGCAAGGAATGAACTTTGACAGCCTAAAAACATATTTTTCCTGTGGATGGGGGAACAAATAGTTGCAAAAGCAAACACTGAGCGTGTTTGCAGGTGCTGAGCTCCATTGTGTTTGCCAACCAGATGTTCTGTGCTGGGACGCTGCCCTGGCCTTTTCTGGGATGAAATGTCACTCTGGATGAAATAGAGCAAAGCTCTGCACAGTCTCTCAGAACGAGCTGAGCTTTTAATTTGTCAGCTATTAATACAACTGTGCCTTTGTATTGCACAGGGCACCCGGCAAAACAAACATGTAAAATTTGACCTTCAGAAAATTAACTGCCATTGGACCATGGAAATCTGCAAGCTGTGGTGTACTTAGGTACTGTGGCAGAGCTTTAAAATCTCCCTTGCCATAGGTCACTGGACTGGAATGATTTCAGGGGTTTTTCTCTGCATCAAGTACCTTGACCTGCTGTAGTTGAGGGCCGCCACGTGCATCTCATGGTGTTCTAGGGAGAGGTGACAAAATGTGGACTTCCATAAGGCAAATATTAGAGATGTCTGTGAGTAACTCCCCTAGAGTTGTGTTTTCTCTATTGCTCCTGCAGCAGGTTGGATTTGGGAGGAAAATATTCCAAACTGTTAGGATAGTGGTGCTGGGTCTTGTAGCCAGTGATCCAAGAGGAAATTATTTGACCAACAGCAGGATTTGAGCAGCTAAGCTTTCCTAGCACGGAGTTTTTGCTCTGAAGGTGAGTCCTTTCTGTGCTGGAATGGCTGAATACAGCTATTAACTGCTGCCTTGGATCAGGGAATCCACTGGTGCTTCCACCCTTGCTTGAGTGATGTCCTACATGTGTTCCTTTCCCTTCCTGGCTTTGTTCTTACTGGAGAACAGCAGCAAAATTTGTGATGGAAATGAAGCAGATCATATTTAGCCTTTACTGAAAGGGCTCTAAGGAAGGGATTGGGATATTGACTCTCAAGCTGTTATTCCCTCTCAAAGCCAGGGAATGCTTTTCTCAGTTACTTGGTTCATCCAACAACATCTTGACTTACATGTTTTCTCTGAATGAGCAGAAATCTGTTTTCACTGCAAGGAATCTTCTATTGTGTCAGCTTCTCCTGCATGTTAAGGATCAGCTTTCTTCTCCCTATTGCCCAAAATGAGGCTCCCTTTTATTTTTGGTCACATCTATCACAAGGGGCCACAAGAGTGGCTTTGTTTTTCCTGTTTTTTGACCTTATTTCACATACACATAAAACACTTCCCTTGTGCTTGAAGCAGCACTGCTAATTGACAGGGATTTGGAGGAAGCATACCCATGTCAGCTACTGTCTGCCCTGAGATCTCTGGAGAATATTAATCATGGAATCACAGAATTGTTTAGGTTGGAAAAGACCTTTAAGATCATAGAGTCCAACTGTTAACCCAGAACTGCCAAGTTCACCAGGAAACTATGTCCCTAAGCATGAAGGAACTCTTCTCTTTCACCCTGGCAGCTCCTCTTAAAGATTTTCTCTGTTAAAATACCACAGGCCACATTGTCATGTACACAAAAGCCACATTTCACCTCTCTAGCAATGCATAGCATCCTAGGGTAGATATAAATAAAAATGGCCTTCAGAATTCCCTTTGTGCTCTCACAGAGTAACGTAAAACAGCCCAAAATGAGCAGTCAGGGCTGTGTGAGAGGGAGGATGCTCATACTGTTAATGAAGTGCTGTCCCCAAACACTTGAGCACTGTTGATTCCTTTCCAGTTAATAAACCATTTATACGTGGCTTGCTTTTAGCACGGAACCAAATGCCTTTTTCACTCAAGCTGTGATCTATAATTATATAGCTGACATCAAACATGAGCAGATACCAAGTCAAAGGAATGAATTTGGTCCTGTTCCTGTAATTCCATTTCCATGTTAACAATTTTTCTCTCCTTCTTTAAATTATATTTTTATTGAAAGCTTCAAAGGTCAGCTTAGACATTCAGAGAAAATTTGTAACTCAGATTGTTTAGTATTCTCTCATATACCACAGCCCTCCATTACCCTGTGTCAGCAAATTAAGGAAATGAAAGTTGTGGCCAAGGATTACAATAGTGCTGGTGCTAACCTTTTACAGCACATGGCACACTATCAATTTTAGCCACGGGAGAAATGTGCTGTTCACGTACAGCAAGTGGGTGTTGAAGTCTTTAATCTAAAAATGAAATCTTGCCTCTAGGAGAGACAAGTAAAGCCCATAGATCTTCCTTACTGCTGGATAAACCTCTTGAGCAGCTGAGATCTTTTCAGCCACACGTTTTTCCTTTATCCATTTTTCCTTCCTTTCTTCCTCACCTGGAGACAGAGGGACATCTATTCTACTTGACTGGAAGGGCAATACTGTAGCACAGAGATATGTGGGTGCCCATATATTCACAAGATCGAGGGCCAAGAGAGATGGATGGATAACCTAGAGACTTTTTCTTAGCTGCAAAACCCTCACAAGGTCTAGCAACACACATTCACCCAGCATCAATCTTCTGTGTAGTCCTAGGGAGGTTAATGGGATTGCTCAGCTGTTTAAGTACCTTGCTGAATGAAGGTGGTAATTAATTAGGCTGCAAATTATTCTGGAGAACCCAATTTTTAATGTGAGGTTTGCTTTACTCAGTAGTTGCTATATAGTTGTTTAGGGCACACATGATTTAGCCTGGGCCAAGAAAAAACTGATGGACCAGTTTCACTTAATTGCTATTCAGTGTTGGGTTTTGATTTCCCTGGGAGTGTTTCTTTTCCCTTTCAGACATGGGATTTTTGACCTGCTTTTCTCTGCCTTCACTCCAAATCACAGCAGCACATACCCTGTAGTCTCGGAAAGGCTTTAGTTTGGTCTCTAAACTTAAAAGGCTAAAGGCAACACACTGATGGTTCTAAACTGTTGTCAGAAATAAATTTCCCTGGAGTGCAGTGTAATAGGGTCAGAGTTTATTGGGTAATGCTTAGTTAGTAGATGGCCCAAAGATTAGGAGTTATTTTAGCTGGGGCATGAATAATTGAGCTGAAGGCAAACTGAAATCAGTGATGCCGCTTATCAGGTTCTGTCACTGTGGGATGTGATCGTTCAGTCTTTCATGTCCCATAGAAGTGGTGTTAAGTTCAAAGTGATGTTGCCAGCTGAGCAGGTGGGGAGCAGCCAAGGAGGCCATTCATGTTGAAATGCCTGGGTAGCCTGTAAATGCTCTTTTGGAGAGAGAGTGGTGGTCCCTCAGGCAGGATTTCACAGCCGCTGGCTTCATCTCCTTTTTTATTTGGACTTAGAAGGGGTTGCCTGTGGCTTGTCTTGCCTGCACAGCATCACCCCAGCAGTGAGTGGGAGAATTAGCTTGTTGCTGGGCCAGGTTTAACCCCCCTTCCCATCCCTGGAGACTGGTGTGTTCTAAGGGTAGTTGTGGGCATGCCCTTTCTGACCCAGCCTTTAAATGAGTCTTGCTGCAAGGATGGACTGGTGGGAGCAGAGGTTGGCTTGGGAGGGTGTGATGAAATGGAAAATATCCCATGCAAGCAGAAGGTGGAACTGGGAGATGAATCATGCTTTAAGACCCCCACAAAACTACTCATTTTCTAAGTTTGATTCTGTGAGCTGAAGAGGTGTCTATCCCTTGCTGGTTTCCATAGAGCCCCTCGTGGGGCTGTTCCTGATTTTAACTCACTTTAATAAAGATGATCCAGTTTGTTCAAACTCTTATGAGCTCATTTTGACAGGAAAGACTCTGTAACAAAGGGGCTAATAATATCCCAGAGAAGGAGAATTGGAATGCACTGAGGATCATAAACTTGTCATCTCACATAACTGCAGCCAAAGGAAGATGGAGACTCATAAGGAGGTTGTGTTAGCCTTGAAAAACAGGTCTACCTTTAGATTTAGCAATTATAAAATCTGTAAATAGAAGGTGTGTTGATTTTTGGTAAAAAATGCTGAAAGAAATGGAATTAATGTATTTCAATTATTTTATAATCTCTTCAAATATGCATAGAAAGATCTAATCCTATTACTTTATGTGTAAGGGGTAGTAATATTTCACACAAACCGTTTTCAAAACTGTTGCGTTCAGCAGAAAATGGATAGAATTTCCCCAGGGCTGATAAACTGGCAGGCATTAATTTGGGAGTCCATCAACCAATATTGCACTCATAGATCTGAAATAACTGGAAAATGAGCAGGCAGGGAACTGTGCTGCTGCTAGAGGCCATTTCAGAGGTGGGTTAATGGGACACAGATTCAGAAAGGGATTGCTGATGCCTGGAACCAACCTGTTCCATAAGGTTCAACCCTAAACAGCAATAGGGGTGTTGAAGGTGCTTCAGGTGGCATCTGTCTCACACACAGAGCTCAAAGAGTCTAAGTTAAACACAACCCACAGCTGCCAAGGTCAGGGGCATGGAAGTTGTGTCCCAACCCAGACTTTTGGAATGTTATCCGTCTCCCTCAAACTCAATGTGGGGTAATGGCACGTTCTCTTTAGCATTACTTTCCTTTTAATTGAGAGAAGTAAGGCTTGTTTGCATAAGAAATGCTGCAACTTTATCCTGGGTAGGAATGGCAGAAGTGAAGCTGACAGGAGGCAGCCGGACTACAAATTAAAATTGAAGCAGAACAGTCTTTGCTCATTCCACTAGCTCAGGAAAATATTGAAAGTAAACCACTGGCAAGTCAGCAGTGAAAAGCAAATTAGATTTGGGACCAGATGGTGTAGATCAGTATAATACAAGTTGATGTCAATAAAGCAGTGTGATTAATGCTGCCAAGAATATCACTCATGATCTTTTCCAATTTCAGGTGTTATTTGTAGCACAGGTGAGGTGCACACAGATGCATGCACAGGTCATTTTGGAAAGCGAGATTTAATTGAATCTCTGTTCCAAAAGAAAGGATGTGTCCAGATTTATCTGGCAATGTGCAGGCACTAGAGACTGTCCTGGAGGGGGGAATCTGGGGTTAAGAAGAGAAAGAGCAGAACATAGGGTTGCATGATCTATGTCTGACCATGAAACTCAGTGCAGGACTGGACCCTGAGCACTGAAGGCTTGTGTGCCTGATAATTGGGCAATGCATATTAGATTTATGGATGTGATTTTAGCATGCTTTATATCATTCCAATAATTATAATTTTTGGTATTTCTCAGTAAATATGAGTGTATCTAAGTTGAGTGTTACCTCATCAATATTACCTTATTCTTGTCAAACTCTTCAGTGGTGGTGGGTACTGTCTGACCATAATACATCCTCGAAACTCTTCATTTTCAGAGTGGTCTGTGGATTAATTATGAAGAATATCTCATATATAGTCAATAGTCTCAGTGTTCATCTTCTGATGACACACTGGAATTCTATGTGAAAACATGATAGAAAAATGAGGTCTGTGTAAAATAAAGGCCTCACTATGGGATTAGATACCAATCTGCAAAACAGAGTTGTAAAAGATGAGTTTGATGATAGAATGAAGAATAACTTTAAAAGTGAGTCACATTGTTTTGAGTGATGTAGTTGTTTTCCAGGAAAAATCTGTTGCCAAGGATCAGGGCATCCTTGGCAAGCTTAAATGTGCAATAACATCCCTTCTCAGTGCTGAACTCTTTTCTTTTGAATGCTTTTTGGTGAGGAACTTGCTAAGAGACTTCAGCCTTCCTCAGGGGATGAGTATCAGTCAAAACTGACTTTTTGCCACCTTTTCTCCTAGGCAGACATGAAATAGGCCATCTCTGAGGGTATATAGACACTTATTCTTATATCCTATGCATAGAGATTTAGACATTCAGATAGAAAATCTGACCTTCTTGGAAGAACACTTTGTTCTCTGACTCTTGCCTTTCAGAATATATTTTTCGTGGCTTGATATGCAAGTCCTTCCTTCTCTGGAGGTGCCTTTTTCGGTGTTTCTTGTGCTCATTAATCACATTAGCCATTCCTAAGCTTTGTAGCATGCTGGGAGTTAATATATTCACTTCCTTTTGTGTGTGTTTATAAGCATGTGTCTTCCCTTTGGTTTGTATTGACTCCGAAGGCTGAAGTGACGATCAATGGCTCAGATTATTTCCTTGCTGTCAGCTATTGACTTTCTCTCAGCCTGATACCAGACCTCCTTTCCCAGGGTGATGCTGGCAGGGCAGGGATAGGAGGGGGAGCTGAGCAAATGCTTCACAGAAATCCTGCAGTTTATCTCAAGGCATCTTTAACTGAACGCACATGAAGATGAGAGAAATTGCCAGAAACTTGCAATTTAGAGTGGAAAATTAGAGAGGCTGAAATTCTCTATCAATGGTGCCAGAACTGGGATAGCTTTAGCCCCAAGAGGTTTATTTATTTATATGATGATTGTTGTTCTGCTCAGACGGTTTTGAAGCTGAAAGTGATTTCTTTAGCTAAACTGCTGTGCAGGTTGGGCAGTGTGGATTCCCTTCACTGCAGCAGAAGTAATCAAGATCAGTATGTGTGGATAAAAAAATCCTTCAGTTTCTGAAGAATGGCTTTTCCTCCGTTCATCTTTTATCCTGTGAGTTCTTGATTCATAATTCTTTGCTATATCTGTAATTATCTACATCAGAGTACAGTAGTCACAATTTAATTCCTAATTAGAACAGCAGCATTTTCCCCTTTCTGCCAAAGATGATGCTCAAGTGTCAAAATAGAGAAAAAGGGTAGATACTTTCAAGGAAAAGTGAATTTATTGGAATATTAATGGCTTCATCTTCTACTACAACAATAATGTCTTCCAGAGTTCCCAGTTTTTTATAGGGAAGTAAGGATTTTTATCTGGAAGAATTCTATAGGCTTTGAATTTAAAATTATAAGCTTTTAGGTGACAGTATAGATGGGCATGAAAAAATGATGGAGTAATAGGAAAAGAGAATCTGGGCATGGTGAGTCTCTGAAGGACTGGCAGCTGATTCTGGAAGAGGAGAAGCTCCTGTGTTGGTCAGCATCTCTCCAACTTGACTTCTTTTCCCATCTCCACCCCTGAGGATCAGGAGAATATTTCAAGCCAAAAGGAAAATTTCCATTGACCTCAGTGGACTGGAGTCCTTGGCATTGCCCCAGGGTTGGAAGGCACACTGGGAGAATGTGTGTGGCAGCCCTGACCCAAAATCTGGGTGCCAGGGTGGGAAGCTGGAGAGGCAGGTGGGATGTCTGGTGTTCCTGAGCCATAGCATTGAGTGTGAACTAGGATCCACTGCTCTGCTGGGAGTCCTGATGCCATGGGCATGGGGGTCATGGAGAAAAAGCTGAAGGAGGGAAGGATGAGCATGCCCACCTTGAGTTTGGATCTGGCTTGGGTTTGGATCTGGCGTGGATTAGCTTTAGATACTGAGTCTGTCTGATCTGTCAAAGTCAGAGCTGTAATTGGGCAGTTCAGGGTGTTGGGGGAATTTAAAATAAATGCATTGATTAAAGGGGGAGTATGGTTTAGGCAGCTGACCACAAAGTTGGCACAATCTCTATTTTGCACAAGGGAGATCCTCATAGATCTTCCTGGGCTGGGATCCAACCCTCCCCTCCTCTCCCCTTGCTTATTTTGTTGGTCAGCTCAACCCTACATTTTAATCAACACAACCCATCATTAATGTACATACCTAGCTATGTGTAAACACAAATATATAAACTAACTTCAGCTAGGGTGGAAACATAAACAACTGTCTTTAGCAGAATTTCCCCCCTTGGATGTGCCTGAAAGCAGACAGCAGAGTTAGTTGTTTAGCCCAATTTAGTTTTCATTTAACCAGACCAGAGAGTCTATATTACAAATGACATGTGGCCACCACAGTAGCATAGTTGCTGTTTACCTAATCAAACATGATTAATGCATTGGTTTTACATTAGGATCTGCCTTTCTCCATTGTGAGAGTAGTCAAGGGATTCTCTTTGTCTGCTAGCGAGGAAGAACAAGTTTTTTATCCTATTCTGCTTATTGTGCAGTCATGTCAGCAGTAAAAAATGTCTTTAAACATGCTTTCTTTTATCAGTAGAGAGATCAATACAGCAACTTTCTGAAAGCATAATTCAGTTACATGTGTTGTGGGAGACTAACGTGAACCCTCTTGGCGAGAATGCTTTTCAGATAGGCAGGGAAAGACATCATGGACTTTATTTCAGAGCAGGGTAAGATTAAAGGGATTTCAAGAGTGCTTTGAAAATATCTTATAGAGGAGGATGGTTCAGGCTTGCAGAGGGATCTGTGTTCCAGAATGGAAATCAAGTATTGCTGCAGATGAAATTTGCCTTTGCATCAGTGGTGGAACCAACAGAAAATCTCTGCTGCTGAATTGGACCTGGACCTGAAAGTGACAGTGGTGGATGGTGAGGACAGCAGGAAGACGGATGTGTTGGCTTCAGGGGAAAGCCAACCCTGAAATGGAAATTTTCACCCAAGGAATAACTGTAAGGACTAAACTGTGCCCTGAGATAAGCTGAGGGATTTAAGGCATTTTGAGTGGTGTTGGACAGACATATCCTCAGTGAACCTGCACTTGGTGAATGAGGAGTACTGAAGCCATTAAAGGAGGCACCGAGGTGCACTGTGAGCTTTCCTGCTGTTTTGTCTTGGGTAGGACATGCTGTTCAAAGAAATACAACAGCACTATTTGATGGCTTTTCCTGGCAGGAAAACGAGGAGCTGACCTGAGTTAGAAAGTGGGCAACCATTTAAGAGTTTGGCTGGAGCATCACTACAAAGGGCTTGAAAAACATATTTCAAGTGTGGTATAGAGGATTTCGGAGCACCACCTGCCATAGGTCTGGATTTTATTTTCCCATTTATAAACTCCAAGGAAGTTTTCTTCCTCCCTTGAAAATGCATGAATTCTCCTTGACTCCAAAAAATTTTGGGCCAGTACCTTCCCTTGATTGTCATTCACAGTCCTTAATAACCAGTCAGGATAAATTTAATAACTCGTGACTACTTTTTTATAGCATGCTCACAAAATCTCATCTTGAATCAGAGACATCCATAAAAGCTACTGAAATCCAGAATATTCGTCACATAAGTGACTGTAACACATTTATTCGTTTTTTCTGATGACTTTGTTGGCCTTAGCACACTGTCAGCCTTGTTGGACCTCACTGCCTCTCTACAGGAATGTTTTAATTTTCAGAGAGATTCCTGTACTTGTTATAGTCATTAACATGTAAATACATCTCATAAAGCACAGAAATGAACTAATGGTTACAGCTTTTCCAGCCATTAACACGTGTGATAGTTAAGCCTGATTATGAACTTCACCTCACTGGCAACACGTTTCTGTGGGTCTCTGTATTTCTCTGCCCGCTCTGAGCTGGACTAACTTGGGAGTCCATAAAGCTAAAATCTAATTAATTAAATAGCAGCACTAGTGCTTGCACTGGGGTTAAATGTGCCAGGGAGCGTTTTTTTTTTTCAATTCTCAAATAAATCTGCTTATTGAAAATACCATCCTAGAAATAGGAGTCTGTGACTTTGAGAGATGCCCTGGAATTTAACAGCCCATTATTTTTATATGGGCAATTTATTGCAGTCAGAAGTGATACAGTTGGTGGAAAGCGGGTGGATGGATGGTTGAATCATTCCATCACCTGTCATGACTCATTCCCATCATTTCCGTCTCCTCACGAAGGGTGCGTAAACATGTCTGCAGACTTAACCATGGCCCAGAGCATCTCATTAAAACATTGCCTCAGTTAGGGTCAGAGAAAAGGTTATGCAGCCCCATGACTGGATTAGAAGAGAAGAGGGATTGAGATCTTGACTGCTTCATTCAGAGAAGGGTGTCCAAACCAAAAGCACACCAATGGAATTCTGCTCGGGCTTTTCCTCGAGTTTCTCACCTTTGCAGGCAATTTCACAGATCTGATTCCTTCAGGAATTTTATAGGGCAGTTTGGTCTGGCTGCTCTGTTCCTCGAGTTGTGCCTGCTTTCAAAGGTCCTCTCATTCTCCGGATGATACTGGGTATGGTGACCTTGTTGCTGGTAGTTCTGTGTCAAAATATGCTGATGTAGCCACTTCTCTGGATGCAGCCAGATGTTTTGGTGATGGTGAGCCAGATGACTCCTGTTGGAGCTGTCAGACAGTGCCCTTAGCACACACTTCATGTATATTCTGTCCTCCTCCCTCAACAGACTCCCATAGGGTGAACGGTGCAAACCCTTTTGTGCCTTGGCTTAATCCACCTTCAAAGTGTGCTCAGAGGGTTTACCCAGCCTGTTCCTCCCAGCAAGAGCTCTCTCGACCCAAGCTCTGAGCTGACCTGCTGTGAGCTGACCTGGCCAAATGCCACGTGGCCAGAGTTAACTCGAGCAGAATTTATTAGCTTGCAGAGGGCACTGCATAATCCAGTTACACAACTTCACTTTTGGAGCTGGCTTGTGTCTGGCCAGGTTGGAAGATGGGTAAATGTCTCTGGAAAATTATTTATTGTTATTTCTTAACAATGAAATCTTGTTATTTGCTTGCTGTAATGGCTGAGAAATCTAATCACTGATTAAGCTTGCACTAGAGTAGGGATACTTCAAACAGAGCAGCAAAAATACAATATGTGTCCAAAGGAATTTATAATCTGGATGTCACACACCCTCAATGGCAAGGGAGCTCCAGGCTGAGCCCAACAGCAATAAGCTCATGCATCTGTGTGCTTTGTGAAAGAAACATAGTGCCAGTGGGGAAATGAAGACATTTTGTGGCTCAAAGGAGGGTTGGGACACACAGTAGGTGCTCCCTGATGGATACAGGCTCTGGGACTGCATCCCTGGAGTGCAAGGGGAGGCATGAACAGGTTTGTTTGCCAGCCCTTAGCCTCTGGTGGAGCTCACCAAACAGGAGCAGTCTCTGTCCTGTGTCCTCCCCAGGTCTGTGCCTTGCAGACATCACCTCAGCCATTGTTGCTGGCTCCTCCTGAGCTGAATCCTTGGCTTCCTGAGCTTCATCCTTGGCTCTGCCTGGCAATGTGATGTAATCGTGGGAGCGCGGCCCCTTTATTGCACTGAGAGCATAATGCCCCATTATTCTCTAGACAGGGGTAGGAGGAAACAGCTGTTTTATTGATTAGGTAAATAAAAGCATGGCTCTCCAGCCCTCCTCCCTCATCCAGCACACAGAAATCTGCCCAGGCTCTGTGCATCATCACCATCCAGTCAGCTCCCTGCCCTGGGGTGCCATGAAAGCAGGCAGTGCCTGCAGCTGGAGGGCTGCCCTCACCTTTGCTCGCTCTGCTCCAAGAGGTTTTGTGAGTCAGGCGCTTCTCTTTGCACAGAAACCCATATTCCAAGCTGCCTTTCCATTTGCTCATGCCCCTCTGCTGCCAAAGTAACCACGGCAGGGCCGGGGAGGGGAGGGGAGGGGAGCTGCACTGCCAATCTCTCATTAATTTCTAGATGCAGAATGATGGGGGTGATGCATGTGAGAGTCTAATAATAATGACCTGAGGTCCCAGGCATGGCGAGCAAGGCAAACTTCTTTAACTAACAACTTAATTATAATAAATTTGAGTCTAAGAGCACCAGGCAAGTAAATCAATCAACCCTCACAGGCGGGCTCATTAAAACTAGCAAAGTACAGACCATAAAGGTCATCTTATTAAAAGGGATTAGCATTTTCCAGTTAAATCCTTTGCTACCCATAGGTGCTAGGAGAGAATGTGCATTCTGAGGTTCTCTGTTGTTGCAGTGGTAAAGGGCTGGCCCTGCACAGCAGTAAATGCCTGCAGTCCCCATGGTGGGGCTCTTGGCTGCCAGTGCCAGTGGGCAAGGCTGGATAAATGCTGGTGGATCTCTGCCAGTCTGGCCCAGCTGTGGGTTGCCAACCCTCCAGTGAAGCAAGTGAAACACGATCAGGGCTGAGGCCTTTCTTGCAAAATACGAGTCAGCTTGCTCTCCAGGCTTTTCTCTAGTCCTCTCTTACAGACTGAGACATCACCTCAGTAATTGTTGTTGGCTCTTCTTCCAATGACTCTTCCCTGGCTGTGTGGGATGTCTCTTCTCCTGTCAGGTCTTAATATATTTTAGCCCTCAAGCAGCATTTTCTATCTTTGCCTTTCTTTCCTGGCTGTGTGGTACAGTACTCTGGATTTTCTAATGCTTTGAGAGGCAAATTTTCACAGGCCCAATTATGATCTTGTTCCTTTAGGAGAGTATATTTACCTTGGAGGAAACATTAAACTGAGAACAGCTATCAAAACAGCTGGCATCCTTCTTCCTGTTTTCCCCTTCTGTCAGCTACAGTGTTGATGGCAGGAGAGGCTTTTTTTTTTCCCTTTCCAAACTTTCCTCTGCCCACACTTGCATTCCAGTGATGACCCTCTGTCTGTGCAGCACCGCTTGCTGCTCTCGTGGAAATGTGGTATGAAAACTGCTGTGTTCTCTGTGGATCCTGGGGCAGTGGGGCTTGCGGGGGATGGTGCTGGAGGTGTTGTTCCTAGAGGCTGCATTGCATTTCAGATGGAAACTGATTTTTGGAGGAAAAGAGAAGTGTCTGTCACTGGATGAGCAAAATATCTGGAGTTAAGAGGATTTTTTCCATGGAGAGACAACTGCAGTTAGGAAGGTGAGCTATATACCACCCTGTGCTGCCCTCCCACAGCTCTGGCCCTCTAACCACCTTCTTGATGAGACTGTTCTCTCCCATTAGATGGACACTGCCCAGTGCTGGCAGCTCAGGTGAGGAGGTGAGGAGAGTGGACACACAGGACTCAGACTGAATGTACCAGGCACAGCCCATGGCACACTCCCCTCAGCTCCTGCTGTGCCCAGGCAGCACTTTGATTGCACAGCAGTTTACAAATAACTCTGCTTCACAGGATGGAAGTTCCCCTCCACTACATTTGATCATTTCCAAAGGTTTTTTTTTTCTTTATTTTTTTTTCTTTTAAGCCCTGGGAGGCCTCAGGGGCATGTAGGAAATTAAGCAGAGCCTTGCAGCAGTTCAGGAGTTCATTCAGAACAAGGAATTTGTGTTGGAAAATATGGTAGGAGAGGTAAGGATGAGAAAAAGTGGAGCATCTTTTATCCCACTAGGCTCCCCTTTTGCATAGGAAGTACTGAAGGTCTTTCCTGCTCTGCTTGACCCATCAGCAGAGGACATCACAGAGAGCTGCATGCTGCCTGGGGGAGCAAAAAAAAGGGAGAAGAAAATACGTATTTTCTTCTGTGTTTCCAGTCAGCTGTCACTGTGCTGCTTGATGATCCTATGCTCTCTCTCTGTAATAGCAAAAAACTGCTGAGGAGAAGAAATGGGTCTTGAGATTGCCTTTGATAGTGAAGTGCTGGCAAGTGGTAGGTGTCTACCAGTCTGTGCTCCCTCATCAGCTCCAAGAGCTTGCTGGGGAAACTTTGGATAATTGTCACTTGATTTTTCTGCATCAGGCTTATGATTTGGAGTGTGTAGTAGTACTTCACACTGTGCATATCAGCTAAGTTGCTTGGATGAAAGGCACTGCTGACTAAACAAATGTATTTCAGCTTAGTTCAAGAGCTCAGCCTTCCCTGCTGCAGGTGACTGCAGAGTCTGGAGCCACTTATATGCCTTTGCCTTCAGGCACCTTCAGCTTCACACATCCCTTGAACGTCTGACTGGCACAAGCTTTGCATAGTTTGGTCTTGATGAAGGAGTTTCCATGAAAGAGGAGGAGCCCCTTGTGCTCCCCATCCCTGGCAATCTTTTCTGCTTCCACAGGGGCAGGGACAAATTCAGGACAGACCCAGCACCATCATCACTGTGTAAGTTCTGCCTGCCAGTGTGATCCTATTCTTGGTTCTCTTGTTTCCTCATATTTTCCACTCACCACCTCCCCTTCACATCCCTTCAGCCTTTGCCCAGAATTCACCTCAACCAACAAGCTACTTCTGTTTTTTTCCCTTTTTTTCTGGGAGGTGAGGGGTTAAAACAATAAATATATTGGTTCCTGTTTTTCCTCTCTGCAGCTCCTGAGCTCCAGCTGGGTGCAGACATGGAATAGTAACAAGTCCATGGGAAAGGCTCATCTTCTCACAGCCCTTGCAGCAGCACTCTGAGCTCAGTGTGAACTTCCCAGAGCACAGAGGCAGAGCTGAAACCCTCACTGATGCTGCCAGGAACTTTCTGCAGGGATTAAAGCAATAGGGTGGAGATGAAGTGTGTGTGAACCCAAACTGGATTCCAGGTGTGTATGAGGAACAGTGTACTCAGTCTTCAGCTGAATTTAGAATATGTATATATACTTACACAGTCTGTGGCCGTGGGCAGTTATCTCTTTATCATGCAGAGACACACCAGAACCATCCAGACCCTGAGGGAAAGCACAATTCTGCTGTAAAAGACAAACACAAGGCAACAAGATCCAGACACTTAATGATAACTTGGCTTTGATTTTGTCCTTTCACAGCAGGTGCTCTGCTTCCATGAACTGTTGTCCTGCTAAACACTTTCTGTTCCTCAATAATTCCTGATGGGACAGAGGGAATCCTGCATCCTTGCAGATGGATAAGTTTGCTTGGATTAGTGTCTCAGCCTGGAGAATGGCAAGAGGGGACAAACACAAAGACTGGCATGGTGCAGGCAGCCTGGGTGGTCTCAGCTGGGTGCAATCCCATTTCCATTTCCCTTTGGCTCTGTGTGTGCCCATGGACAGTTTCTGTGGCTCAAGTAGTCACTGCTGTTTTGTTATAATAACCCAACTGCTGTCTCAAAGGCCAGTCCTAACCCAGTGTTAGGGAATGCCAGTTCCTGGGAGGTCTCCAGTGTGTTGTGCATGGCTTATCTGCTGGGCATGGAGCGGGGAGGAACCTCCAGGTGCTGCTAAAGTTGTGGCAGGGGGACTCACCAGGTTGGCACAGGTGTATTGGCACTGCAAGGTGACAGGGTGATGTTACATGTAGAGCTGTTAGGCTTTGGTTTTGCTAAAAGATTCTAAAACTCAGAGTCAAAAACACTGAAACTGGAGCAGGTAGAGTTGAGAAAGCACTGATGGATGTTTGTTATGTCAGCTTAACAGAGGTGGAAGTGCCAGGAAGGCAAATGAAATGAAATGCCCCAAATTGTGCCTGATGTCACTTAACACTGCACTCCTTGCAGTCGCTTTGAATAACCAGAAGACATTTCTTTATTTTCATGCATTCTTTGTGGAGAAAAATAAAGGAGAAAAAATAGAGAGCAGCAGGACAGTCTGTACTTCCCCTACCCCTCGCCAAGCAGTAGAGAGAAGTGGGAAACAGTTAGCAAAGGTGTCAGATTTTCTCTAAGGGCAGTCGCAAGGCTCTTGTGCCAAACACTATTTGACATTTAATTTAAGGCCCATGTAAAGTAACAGCCAGGGCAGGCAGCAGGCAGAGTGTTCCAGTTGACAGACTGGCTCTGTTTGCTTTAATTTCCTTAGTGCCATGGCCAAGTTTATCTGTGAGCGAGAAATACTCAGAGTATTATTAATTTTTTTTGTTAGCTCATGATGAAAAGAGAGCACTGTGTTGTGCTCAGACAGTGTTTTGAGCTTCAGGTGGCCCTCATTAGGGAACATAATGCAAGAGAGCTGTGCGTCAGTGCTGGAGGAGCCAAAAAAATTGTGCCTGTGATTAAACTCTCCTGAAGTCAAACACTCTGTTCTTGGGCTGAACTGAGCCATTCAGCAGGTTTAAAGGTGCAGAGAGGGAATGTGTGTGTAGGTTTGCAGCCTCACAGCCAGGAGGTATGAGGAGAGTAGGGAGAGTGTCCTCCTTCCTTAAAAGCTGGGTCAGGACCACTCAGTGCAGAGGGGTTTGTGTGAGGATGTGTCCTGTACACATCCACAGCACCTGGGGGTGCTGGTCTAGAAAAAGGTGTCCCTGCCCATAGCAGAGGGTTGGAATGAGATGATCCCTAAGGTTCCTTCCAACCCAAACCATTTTATGGCTCTGCTCTGTGTGGTTTGTGTTAGAAGCCCATGGATAGGGAATGAAAGGTCAAGGGTGCTGAGGGGAAGATTGCAAAGGGTTTTTTTTCATTTTAGTTTCTTTAGTTTTCCTGTTGGAGCTGAGAAAATGGACCTAGTGTGCTGCTGAGGAGGTGAGAGGGAAATAAAACCTACCACGAATATGTGGAGGGAGTGGTGGGAGTTGGTCTGAGGCCTGTGTGAGGAGGGGAGCAGCAGTGGAAGCCGTGCTGGCTGTGTAGCTAATATTGGCAAAGGGGAAATGTTGCAAGGTGCATGAAGAAACTACTCAGGAAATGTATTAGTTACTTGAATTTATTTTTTTAAAAGAAAATAAATGTGTTTAGTCAACATCATGAAGTGTGGTACCTCCAAGGATGCCTGTTTGGTGATGGAGATATGGAATGATTATTATGTTAATCACGGAGATAAGGAGTATCACAGGAGGAAAGTCTATGAAAAAAGTGATTTGTTGCACTGAAGACCAAAAGCAGCTGCAGAATATGAAGCAATGGGAGGAGAAGGGTTCCCCAGGCAGTGGGACAGAGACAGCAGCCTGCAGGCAGCACTGGCTGGGTGGAGGAGCACTTGGCTGCTTTTCCAAGGTCGTTAGGAAGTCTAGACTTTCCCATAAAAGGGTCCCATTTGCTGGAGAATCCTTGGGCTACCACTGCCCTGAGGGCTTCACGGAGAACTTGAAAGCATCCAGAACAGCCTGGCTAGACTGAGGTACCTTCCTGGAGTTTTTCTGTGTGTATGGATCTTGGAAGACAACTTTGGGGCAGCCTGGCAGGAATGATTTCCATAGGACATGCAGCCTGCCCCAGCAGAAGGCAGCTCTGGGGCTGGCCCATCTGGTGGCTGCCCCAGACTGGCTGGGTTTAGCTCCTCTTCAGGTTCCTCACCCAGCAGACAGAACAGAGGAGCCAAAACCAACTGCATTCCTCTCAGAAAGCCAGAAATTAAAAACCTGCTGCTGTATGCTGATGGAGGCATTTGAGGCATAACTCTACATGTGCAGTTATTCCCAAAACTCAGAAAGGAGACTTCCACCTTTGCTACAAACCTCTCTTGGTGCCTCATCCCTGGGTTGTTTGACCAATTTGTTGATGCCATCCTATGGCTTTAAGCAGTTTAAATACCAGCTGTCCTCCCTATCGTAGAGAGCATCTCTATCTAGCACAGCACACCTGGAGAGTGCTTCTCCATAGCAGTGTTCAGAGTAAATCACAGGTCCAAACCCCTCTAAGATCACAGTGTGCTCTTTTTTCCTGTTAACAGGGGCTGCCAGATTATGCTGCAACTTAACTTGGAAGGAGAAACCAGAGGGAGATGCTAAAGGCAGGGAAAAATGAGTGCAGCTTTCTAATTGAGTCAGAGGGAAAAAAAAATCAAAAGTTTGTTCAAGAAAGGGTTTGAATGTTTGGAAGACTGGCAATTGGATAACATTCTTTTTCACAAATATTTTTTTTATGTTAGCCTTGTCTTAGGGCCCTCTTGAAAGCCAGTGTCAGGAAGACTGGCCTGGTGGACTGAACCAGTATTTGTCAATATGAATGAACAGCTCCTGGGGACAGACAATGGTGCCCACCCCAAAAGAACCCACCCTGGGGGCTGCAGTGGTGGATGAAGAGTGTGGTCAGGCTTCTGCCCAAGGGAAACAGTTTGCTGAATGTGAGAAACCTTCTGGCATCTGCACAAACTTAGATGAGGTCTATTCAAGCCTTGAGGAGTTTTTTGTCTAACTGGGACCAGCAGTGTGGTTTGGACAACCATAACACAGCTGGGGATGATTCCATCCTGGGAAGGTGTGACTGACCTGGGGCTATTGTAAAATGGTTTCTGTGTGTATTTACTGTGTATTTTTGTGGCAGGTTTTCTTTTCCATAACTAGGTCTTCCTGAACAGCAGTTGGATGTTTCAGCAAAGAGGAGAATGTGTACTGAAAATCAACCAACATACCACTGAGTGGGGAGGAATCCTGGATAGCACTAGTGGAACTTCCAAAACTAGTATTTACCTTTGCTTTGCTTTTAGCAATCCAATTTGTCTTTGTGAGCTGTGTGTGCAGAAGGGATAATATAAACTGAGTTTATCACAGCAGCAGAGCTGGAGCAACTCCAAGTATGTTGGTCTATACCCTGGAAATAGGAGACTGCTTATCCAATTATTTGCAGCTTGTTTTCAAGGGAAAAACGATTGACTTGAGTCCTGCACAGGGTAAAATCCTGTTAGAGTGTGTCATTTTGTCCTTTGGAGTGGGATGTAGTCCCAGGTTTCATGAGATGTTGTTTTGCCTCCTGGGATTGTTGAAATGCTGCTGTGTCAAACTGGGTATCTTTAGTCTTCAGATGAGAAAGTACCTCTCTGTTGGAGTGAGAGATGAGGCTTAAGATACACATGCTAAGCTTTATCTTCCTCTCCCAACCTTTTTCACCCACTGCCATGATTAAATTTGTGAGAAGAGTCACAGTAAATACACTATACATTAGTCACAATAAATAAACTATACATTATGGAGGGTAAAAAACTCCCAGGAGGGAGGCACTGAGTGGTACAGAGATACAGGCACTCTTAACAATGAAACAAAGAGACAGACTTTGGCTGAACATCAGGAAAAACATACTGAGAGTGAAATAAATTTGGCTATAGGACAGTTCCCAACAACAGTAGCAGCAGTCCTGTTATCCAGCCTAATTTTAAACACTCCTGTAGGCATTACTCCCATCTGGGTCTGGTAAGAGAAGATGTCAGTCACATGCATAGTTTGAAGATGTCACCTTTCCTTTGGCCCAAAGTCTTCCATTATTTTTTTTTAATCAATGGAGATAAATTCTTTCCATTTGAACCATTCTCTTTGTTTGTAACAAATTTAAAAGAAAAAAAATCATTTTGGTAAGGTGAGGACAAGGGAAATTTTCAGCTGTTTTAATGTGGCTCTTCCTTTAAAGGGGTTTGGAATCAGCCACAATCAGATTTTTGCACTAGGTAACAGAATCAAAATTAATTGGAGGAAGATATTAAAAGACAATTTACTTTCCAGTCCCTATCACAAACCTGCATCTTCTGAGGTATAGGTGGGTCTGCACAGACTGGTAGCATCAGATGCTCCTTGCCTTCACTCAAACCAAACAGAAAGGAGTAAAGAATCAGGAACAATGTTTGACCAGTGATGTGGATATTCCACATCAGCCACAGCCTTCTCCAAATAATTGCTTCTTCCTTTTGGTACTTTATTTTTTTTTTTCTTGTGGCCGAAGTGAATCCAGTATGAAAGCTCTGTTACTCATTCCCTGGGATTAATCACTGATGAGGAGAGGTGTGAGAGGTAAAGAAAAGATGGTGCAAATGACTCAAGCCCTCCTCGAGTGCCTGTGTGGGCAGCCTGAGGGCATCCCAGGCTGTTGGTTGGGAGGGCACTGAGCTCCTCCCCGGGCTCCTGGCCATCTGGAGGGGCTGCACGGTCCTGGATGGTTTTGTGTTTGCTCCCTGGCTTAGTCTCTCGTAACACGGTTTGCAGCACATATTTTGTGACGTGAGAATGTGCTCTCTGTTCACTTCTAATGCACCTGTTGGTTCCACAAACAGGGCTGCCAATTAAACACAGGAGTCAAATCCCACAAGGAGCTTGGTTGCCTGTGCTGGAAGATGTATGTATGTAATAAATGGTGTTATGAGGTATACACCCAAGCCTATTTATGAGTTACCATATGAGAGAGAAAGCAGGGTTAGAGCACTGAATAGGCTCAAATAACATGGATTTGTATGCTAGATCCACCTTCCTTTATTTCATCTCAAGCAAGTTCTTTAGCTTCTCTGGGCCTCAGATCCTCTACTGAGTACATCTGGGACAATTAAAAAAAATTCCTATTTATCTGGTTTTTTCTGCTCTGATTCCTCATGCTCAGAAAAAATAATTATCTCTCTATGCACATACTTGATTTTGTCAGGATTTTTACCAGCATTCAGGTATTGCTGTTGCATTTCTGCTTGTGCTCTTGCAGAGTACTTTTGACCAGAGATGATTCAGGAGCAAAAGCAGAGACACTCCTTTAAGTCCCCTTTTATGTTTCATCGTTGGTCCCTCCTCTCACAAGTAAGTGAGCTGCGTTTTACTGAGCGAGCTGCTCATCAGATCAGAACTAAACTTTGGTTTCCATGGAAGTCAGGTACCTCTGCGTTCAGCAAAGTCCTGTTATTACTCACCAGGAGAAGGGCAGCCAACATTGTGCTTCAGCTGTAGCTGACAGGCAATTTATATGGGACGAATCCCTTAGCAGTGGACTTCAGCCCTTCCTGAAATCTTATCCTTTTGCCTCTCCATGCGTGGAGCAGCTCGTTCCAGACAGATGCTGACAACTGGAGCTGAGTGCTGCTGAGGGAACGTGACACAAAGCTGCAGCAAATGTATTAATTGCATTGCTCGGCGAGGGCTGGATTCCTTCCCCTGCCCCTCCTCTCTTTCTGCCAAAGCTTTGTGTGTGCTGGGAGCCTTGCTGGGTTTTTCTCATGTACGGTAATTAACTAACACAGCCCCGAGTTCTGGGCATCTGCTTCACATCCCGGGAAGGTGCGTTATTAACCCAAAAGGATTTGATACCCTCCCGCTGTGACCCATTTTCTCTGCTCTTGCCTGATCCTTCTATTTGATTCAACCTCCCAGGTCCATTAAGATCTTCACAGTTGCCCATGCACAAACCTGACAGGCTCATGGGGAGATTCTAAAACTATGCTGGTTCAATTAGCAGGATATAATTTGCCCTTTGGTGAAACCCTGGGCTCCCCTGCCAGGCTAAGCACTCGCTGCCAGAGCACTTAGCACTAGGAGGAGCGTTCCCATCACATCTTTCTCAATGGCAGGTCACAGAAACCATGAACCCAAGTAGCTGCCGTAAGAAAGGAATTTTATTTTTATCCCGATTTTATTTTTCCTCGTGAAATGAGTTTTAGAGAAAGCAGAAAGCCCAGTTTGGATATTCGATGTGAACAAACCAGCTGGCAGCTGTAGTTTTTATTTTAGCCTGGGAATCCTGCTGGCTGTATTTTTTTCTTCCTTCCCCACGAGCCCCTCTTGCAATTTGAGTTGTTCTGCCCTATAGGTCACAGACTAGTTTGCTATACAATTTTCTGTCTCTGCCTTGATCAAATGCTTTTCTGAATGATTTGCTGTTTGCTGTGGTTGTTAACCTCCTGAGTACTCGGTCTTGCTTCACTCTCTCACCTCTGAGAAGTGCTGAAATACCTGAAGAGGTACCAATATCAGATCATGCATATTCATAGTGGTTATTCCCCATCCAGCTGCACGGACAACAGTTTTCACATGCTCACCAAAAGCAGATATGAGTCAAACATCAAGTGAAAGTGATACTCAGGATGGGGGGAGGGAAGGAGAGTCAAAATAAAATTTGGGGTTTTTTTCTCAGCCTTCAGCCACTTTGGACAGTAGCTGTTCCCATGAGATCTTTTCTACATTAGCAAAGGGATGGATTTGTGTGCTTTGATGATGGAGCTTCTCACACTGGAGGAGGTCTTCTGGAGAGATGATGTGGAAAAGGCTGGTGGCATCTGCTCCTGCTGGGGTAGGGAGGAAGTTTGGCCAGAATTGCTCTGAGAGTAGTGCCAGAGTTTGGTCTGGTTGTGCTGGGTCTCTCACACGGTGGGAAAAACCTGCCCTTAGCTCTAGTCTTGAGGAATGCCTTTTTTTTTTTTTTTTTAACGTTACTTCTCTCTCCCAGGAGACTTCCTTGGGTTTATAAATGACTGCATTTCCCTTTGGCATGACAGCTGCAGCTTCACCTCTTCTCGTGTGAACCTGGAGTCAGGTCAGGCTAAAATGCTGAATCCTTCCTTTCTCCTTCTCGTGGCTCTCTGGCCCCCTCCTTCCTTCCCCATATCAACTGCCTGTATTGCCATAACTTGAAGATTAGTTTTTTCCCTGCAGGACTGAGCTGAAATTCAAGTGCTTTGCCGAGCAAAACAAATCTCTTCAATATTAGCAAGGCAAAGCAAAATGCTTGAGCACATGTGGTTTTTGTTAGCTGACTTCTCCCCCAGCCTCATGTTTGGTCGCAGTGTCAAATTCCCTCTTAAATATGCTTAGGAGGTCACAGAAAGCAGGTGAATAGTCATACAATAAAAATCACATCACACCTCTTAAAAAAAATTTTAAAAAAAAAATACATCCCCTCTTTCAGTCTTCCCCCCACTCCACCCATCCCTATACACAGTAGAGGCAAAGATCTGATTATGCACTTTGTGGGAAAGAACTAAAAATGAGTTTTCCTAGCAGCTTGGAGCACAGGGATGTAGTTAACAGATCAGGTTGTTGCAGATGAAGACACAGAGTTATAGGGTGCCCAAAGTTAAGCAGGTAAATGAATATAGGTGAGTTTCTCAGCTGATACGAGTTGTCTTCCCTGGAATAGCCCCACCCTGCAGCACAGTCTGGCTTCCAGAGGAACGTGCTGCTGCCAGCTGGGTACTTTTGGGAAATGTGTGTTGAGTAAGATGCTGAGGAGATGGCAAAGGTATGTGTGCAGAACACACCTCTGAGTGTTTGGTGCAGGTGTGAGCAGTAAAGCTTGGATGGGGTTTTTGAAACCATGACTCAGTTCCTTTAGGAAGATCAGATACTGGGTTTCTGTTGTGTTAGCAGGGGGAGCTGAGCCAGGGCCCCCACACCCCCAGTGCTGCTCAAAGGGTGGAAACTCACACAAATCTCTCTGATTGATTTGACCTCATGAAAGAAATTCTAATAAATCCTCGAGGTCGTGGTAATGAATTTCATGAGTCCCCCCAGCAAAGGCAATACCTGTGCTTTGGCAGATATATGAACCAACTCAAAGGTGGCTTGAGCACTAGAGACAGCGTGAGAAATGTTTGTGAGTTAAGTCTCTCAGTGAACCCAATAGCATTGCCTGAAGAATATTCATTCATTTTACAGCCTAGACAGACACTTGCAACAGCAAAGAAGCTGTGGGTGCCTCATCCCTGGGAGTGTTCAGGGCCAGGTTGGATGGGGCTTGGAGCAACCTGGTCTGGTGGCACCCATGGCAGGGGGTTTAGAAACAGGGGTTTGCACCTGTGGGTTTTATTCAGGTTGTTTGTGTGTGTATACTGATTTTAATGGCCAAAATTGACAGAATGAAAAATAGAAATATTGAGGAAATATCATTGTGGTCAACTCTGTGCTTGGGTATTTACTTCTCTCAGCAGGGCACTAACAATGTGAAAAGGTTTTTAATAAAAGGTTGTCATAGCTCAAGGCCAAGACCTGCCTCTTGTTTTACTGAGCAGTGTGTTTGACTAATATTTGAGGTACCTTTTGAAAGAGAAGCTGTCATGGTATGTGCAGGTGTGTAAGCTATGAACTTTTGTATAAACCAGTGAATTTATTTGAGCTGAGATTTGTTCTCGGAAGTTAGTTGTTGGGCTGTGAAAACAATTCTCCCCATTACTGTAAGATAGATTTTCCTGGCAATAAATATCCTGGTTTTTATCTTGAT
>VWZU01016196.1:1021681-1074901 GCA_013397095.1 Sterrhoptilus dennistouni | reverse complement strand
TTTTTTTTTTTTTTGTTCTCACAGCCCTGCACTCTGCTCCTGAGTCTTTGGTGCTCTGTAATTTCCAGTTTTTCCTGATGTAAAATAGAAGATGAAGACAGCAATTGAAACAATTGAAGTAGAGAAGGTTTTCAACCTCTGCCTCTGTTTGCTCGCATAGTGTGAGTCTTAAATAACATGTTTATAAAGTGGTCTGATGTGTGACATTGAGATGAATGCAAGTGTCGTTCAGAAGTGCACAGACCTGCAATTTATATAGTAAATACACCTTTCATGTTCAGTAAATTTGAAGTCAATCACCCTAGTCTCAGGGTGACAGTATTTTAAGCCATAGCTGCGCAATTCTACTAATTAAAAAGTTGGGAGGCAGAAAGGTCCCAGTAATTCAGCCTGTATCTCTCTGGGATTCTTTTGCTTATGAAAAAAAGAAAGAAGCAAACTTTTGGTGCAAAAAGGTTCTACCTCTAATTTTTAAAAATTCTTTCATGGGTTATGAAATCCTTGTAATTACTTATGGGGACTCTTGGTGATTGTGGTGCTAGTGTTTAGAAGCAATGAATTTGGAGCTCTAGTCTCATAAGTAGTAGATGGCAGTTACTGCAACTCTTGCTAAACAGTGAGGGAAGCAGCCCTGGACCACTGGATTTTGTAAGATGTTTTCAGCTGAGACTGGAAAACAGAAGGTCTATGGTGGATGAGAGGGTAGATGTGCTTGCATGACATGTAAGCAAAGAGGTGTTGGAAATATGTTTTGCCTCTGGAGCACGTAGATGAAGTGCTTTCCTCTTCTTTAAAGGAAGTTGTAGCAGTAAAAAAATGGAAGTGACATGAATGAGTCTTAAAATTTCATCCCCTAGTGAGAAATCAGATTATTACTAACATCAACTTTTTGAAGAAAATCAATAACCTAGAGCTATCTATTTGAAAGCATAACAGAAGACTGACTATAAGGGTAAAAACTCTGGAAACATTCACAGGTAGCAGCTGAAGAGGGTGGTTTTAAAAAAATTATTTTTACAACTTTTTACCAGTGGTTAAGTTTGCTATTAGAGCAAATTGGTTTCGGTGGCAATATCCTTGCAGGGAAACCTTGCTTATATCCCATGTGTTTGTTTTTCCTAAGAATCTAATTTTCTGTTTCAGCCAGCAGCAGAGTGCAGAGATCTGCACAACATTATGGCAGCAAGTGTTACCCATGAGGTCACAATGAAACACCCTCTGCATGCTCTGAAGATCTGAGAGGATGAAGCACAGCTTGGTTGCCTGCTGTACCAAGAAGTAAAATAAATAAATAAAGATAAATAAATTACCAAGAAAAATTAAAATATTCCCTATACACCAGGATCTGTTAACAGCGTCCTGTCCCTTCTGAGCAGCCTCAGAAGGAGAGCTGGGGAAGACTAAGTTGTGCACTTTGGAAAATCCTGCCCTTTAGCCGGACCCTCTCCAGCTCAGGTCCTCTGAAGGCCTGGGACGTTCACCAGTGATGGGGACAGTCATCATGGTGAAATGTCCCATCATGCTGGGACAGGAAACTGGCTGTGGAGGTGTTGATGGCTTTGATCCTCTTGGGACTGGTCACAGGGGATGCCCATGTGTTGTTTATTACTCACAGGACAGGAGCTTGGCAGCAGCACTTGAGTGGAGGATGTACTGAGGTGGAGAGCCTGGGGATGATGAAAGACACATCTGCCCACTCAGCTTGGGTGGATGGGGTTGCTCTGGGAGCCAGTCTTGTTTCTCTCAGCACAGCTGCTCAGTTTTGATACTCTACCGCCTTATTTTATAATGAAGTTTTGGATTTGGACCTTTTTGTCTCATTGTCACACGTCTTTCACTCGTCTTTGTGTCTTGGGGGCTTGGTGAGTGAGGCTATGTTTGGAGAAGGACCTGCTGTGATGATAAATAAGGTGTAACCAAAAGCATGGGCCCCAGATAACAGATGTTCCATTCTGCAGGACGCACCCGTTTAGGCAGTTTAATTTCTAACCAGTTAAAGATCCTTCCCGTGAAAAATGACTTCCCATTCCCAACCCTATAATGAAAGTAAAATAGTGGGAAGACAGATGAGTTAGCACTCCTAGAAATCTATTATGTTGCTGGGTGAGAAATAAAACAATTTGTCTCCCCCTTGACTGACTTTTCTTACACCAAATAACTGTGTAATTGTCTTAAACCCCGAACAGAGAGCACAGTCTGGAAGGGGAGAGAGGTTCTTAGGTTTCAGCTGGCTCCCAGCTGTTCAGCTGGGGAGAACAAGGTTGCGTGTGTGAAGGGAATGCACTGGGAACCCATTTCTCAGAGCTGTGACCCTTTTCCTGTTTGTCAGATGCACTGATTATCTGGGGTATGTTTTCTTGCTAAGTGTTGTGTGAGATTCTGGCCATGCAGCTGCCTCTGAGCCCAAAAGGAGTCCTCAGCTGGCTGAGCCTTGGGTGGACAGCGTGGGATTGTGCACTCTGTGAACAGCAAGAGGGGCTGGCTGGAGCCATGGAGCTCTGAGCTGCATTTTGGATGTGACAGTGGTGGGGCAAATGCACTCAGGAGCCAAAAGATATAATAACCCAACATTTGCATTATTTAAATTTTTACTCTCTTTTAAATTTGCTGAAACAATGCAAGGACTTTTGTGGGAGTGAGACCCCTTTTTTTCTGGGTTTACTGTAGCTGGATTTGTTGTTGTTCCTTCCTTAAATCACATCTTGAAGTGTTGATTGTGAATGCTCTCCATGTAGATTCAGAAATCCTTTTTTACCATGCATTCTATAGGCTCCATTTTAGAGCTTTTATGGCTTCCCCTTAATGAGAAAGATGGATATTTCTTCTGATGGTACTGGAATTGAAGGAGTTTGGATCAGTAAGTGGAAGAAACTTCAGGAAGTGTCAAGAAGCCAGTTTTTCATCCTATGACTTGAATCTTACCCTCTGTGTTGGTGTCTTAGTAAACTGTTTCCTAAAAAATGGCCAGTTTTATTTGCAAAAGTGTTGTTTGTTTGGGTTTTTTTTTTTTTACAATTATTAAAACAAAACTTGTTAAAACACCTCCAATTTCCTCATGGAAGATGGATGATAATTTCTCCTTCTTTGCAACATACACAGACACAAAACCACACANTTTTTTCTTCCTCAGTATAAGGCATGTGAAATTCAGACATGATTAGGTCTCTAAGTTTTGTCCGGGGGCTAGCAGTGCTATATCTTTCAACTCAAGCTTTCAAAACAATCAGTAGTTTATTGTGTTAGGACAGATTTCTCCTCTTCTGAGAGCATAAACTGTGTTTTAATAGCAATGCTGATAGTAATCTTTTTAAAAGTTTGAAGTTGTGGTATGGGGAAATTCAGAGCTCTCAGCACAGTGCAAACTTTTGTAGTTAAATCAATGAGCTCCCCTGTTGAGAAGTGAATGACCAAAGGCTCTGTATCATCTCTGCCCCCTTTACATAATCCCAGTGGTGTGGAAAGTGGAGTTACTGCCCAGAAATTAGCAAACAATTCACAACAATGAAGGCACAATGAAACACACTGAACACGAAGCCAGGGAGGAAGTTGGGGTTTGTGTAATTTGAAAGGAGAGGAGGCAAGTCAGGAAGAAACACACCCTTGAAGAACCCAAGGGGGTGTGAAGGGGATTTCTGTGCTTTTCTCTCCTCTGCAGGGATGAGCTGATGGCCAAGAGCAGGCATTGTCCTGCTGTGACTATTGTCTGTGTCTGTGAAACCTGCACAACTCCTCTTGGGACTTGACTTTCAGGGAATGTTGAACCTTTTGTGTCTCTGGAACCCAGCTGAAGTCACAGCTGATGTGACATCCCAGTTCTGGTTGCCCAAATCCATGGCAGAGAACAGGAGGGAGCAAGTTTGCTCTCAGGAGTACCCAAGGATGGTTTGGGTGGCATTCTATTGACATCATGTCATTGCCTTGGTGAGGGCTGTTCTGTTTGCTGGCATTTGCCCTCTTTGTGGGTGGATTTCCTGCTGCTCTGTGTCTTCATGCCTGAACCTGTCTTGCCAAGATTTGATTGTGGCTTAACTCTGTGAGGCTAAGCAGGGGAAGCTGCCCCTGAGCATGAGCCAGCAGGGCACAAGTTCATCCTTTACTTCACCTCCTGTGATGATCAAAATCCTGTTTCAGTAAAACCTCATCAAATGAGTTTGGCCAAAGTGTAGAGGTAGGTGTGGAGACACTTCTGTGCCTGAGATCTTTGCCTCCAGTTTGCTCCCAGCCCTGGTGCAGGAAAGAATGGGCTCCTTGGCATCTCGTGCACAACCTCCCCTGCTTGGCTCTGGCCTTGGTGCTCCTCCACACATGTGCAAGGTGCAGAGTAAATGACTGCTTTGTGAAGTTTTTCTCTTATTTTCTTCCTGTTAGAGCTTAAAGCTTTAGGGATTAAAGCACAGGAGATGCAGCTTTTCATGTTTGGATTCAGATGTTTATTAATTCTTATCTAAGGTACAATCTCATGAGTTGTGAGCTCTAGCTAGCAAGGTAGAAAATGGCTCTGTCTCTATCTATTTTCAAGGTCTTTTAAGCATAATTTGTCCAATAACAAGATGACACCTTTATTGTTTTTACTTTTAACCCAAAAACTAACCACCTGTGGTCTGCAATGTGGACTTTTTCACTCAATTAGAAAACACCACCCAAACCCATGAAGAAGGAGGAGAAAAAAGAAGAACTTAGCCAACACCCCAAACCCTCCATCTTGCTCTATACATATTACTAAATACTAAACCCTTAAATCCTAAGTTTTGCACCCTGTGATATCACACATTTCTACTCAAACTCCACACCCATAATCCCAGTGCCACCACCCAATTTTGGAAGCCTGTTCCACGGCCTCAGGTCAAATGTAGTGCTTGCTTGAGGGTCAGTGCTTTTTAGCACAGAAAGCCTGAAATTCTCAGCTTTCAGGGTTCCAACACTGCTCGAATGGGAAGGAGCTGAAAAGCACACGTGGTTTGGAGCCTGGCTGTGTTAAAGAAAAGCTAATGACAGATATTTATGTGGAAATGTCAATAAAAGTTTTCTACATGCTTTTGGCTGGCCCACTGGTAATGAATTCCCAAGAGAAATAAATTGGATTGTCAGTCAGCCCAGTGCCTTTGTCAGTCCTGAACTCCATTTAAAAATAACATTATTTTAACATGTTTTTAAAGCACCTTTCCTAACATGATCCAGAAGGCTGTGTAAAAACAACTTGGAATAATCTTGAAACCCATAGAGGGCCAGGCCAGAGAAGGAGCCAACACCTTTGGGCAAAGAAAACCAGAAAATCTGAGGAGAAGAGCCAGGAAGGAGGGAGGGAATATGTTTCCATGGAAAAATCTACCTCTAAAACAACAGAAAAAGTTTTTTTTTTCCTTGAGAAATCTCCATGTAAAGTGAATGCAATGCTGTATATATCGTTTTCTCTATTTATCTATTCAATTTTCTCATTGAAATAATATCTGATTAGCACATAGAGCCAGCAAGCTTTTGTCTTTGGAGCTTCCTCAAATTATGATCTTGGTTATTCTATTAATGGAATATGAGATTAGGGAGTTTGGGTTAAATACATCACAAAGCAACAGCAGTGTGCAGCTCAGATGCCAGTTTTATTTTTCTATGATTGGTTAATCCATGAATTGAGGAGACCAGGTGTTTAAATTCCACATTCTTGATATTCCTCTTGCTGTGTCTCCCAGTCAGTGGGAAAACACAATCATTTGAGGCCATTGCTGAAGAAATGCTAAAGTACAGCACAGCTCAAGAAAGAATCTTTTAAGGAAATAACTCTGCAGTTTGTGTCAGTCCTGTTCTGAGCAAACTGACACCCAAATGACTGACAGCAGCAAAGAAAATATAGCAGCAGCACAGCAGGGGAGCTGAGATGGATAGAGATGAATATTCCAGTGATAGACTCCATGACATCCTGAACTGATGTCACTGATGAACATCCTGATCAGTGAAAAAGTCCCAGGATTTGCCCTGTTGGATTCAAAGACACTGATGGAATCTGAGGCAAGTTCCAAAGCACAGATTTCCCTTCAATTGAAGGCAGCTCCCCCTGAGCTCAAGTCCTTCCTGAAGATTTTCAGGTGTGGTCAGGCCAGATCAGGAACTCCTGGTGAAGTTGGTCTGTTCCTCTTTTGGTACTTCTGCACATTCACATTAATGCTTATCAGGACTTAAAATCTGTTTGAAAGTAGGAATGTTGAACTCTGCTCTACTTCTCCAGTAAGACCTGGAGCAGCCCATACTTGCAAAATAGATGCAAAAGAATGAACAGTCAAGAAATAAAAAAGTCAGTCAAAGGTTGGAAGCATTTTATTGTGCTAATGGTCCACCAGTAGCAGGTAGAATCTGCAAGGGTGAGAATGCACTTTCCTGCCTTTCACTGACCAACATCTATTTAGTGAGTTTAGCCTGTAATTCTGGGATGGTGGGAATGATGTAGTTCCAGGCATAGCTCCAATTTCTGCATTTAGTAGAGGCCCCTGTTCTGCTGAGTCCTATAGGTGACTCTTCTGCTCCTCTAGGCAAGGATCTGTAAAGGAATATGAATGATTACTTGAAGATTTAAGAGGGAAAAACTTTTACTTCTTTTTTCCTTTCTCTTTTTGTTTAATAATAAATCCAGGATTGTTATAAATAGAGGTTGTATCCCCTCTCCTTTTTTTGGATTTTCTGTGCATCTAGACAGACTAAGGAAAACCACAT
Source organism: Sterrhoptilus dennistouni (assembly GCA_013397095.1). Classification (NCBI taxonomy): domain Eukaryota; kingdom Metazoa; phylum Chordata; class Aves; order Passeriformes; family Zosteropidae; genus Sterrhoptilus; species Sterrhoptilus dennistouni. The sequence goes on along the minus strand of VWZU01016196.1, from coordinate 1,068,202 downwards.
ACTTGAGAACAAAACTTCTCTCTCAGAGAGAATTTTATGATGCACCTTTGTATGATATTACACCAAAGCAGAGAAAATATTTATGGGAGAGTTACCCAAGCAGTGTGTGTATATATGTGCACAGCCATGAATGCATATGGACTCTCTCTGCAGGATAAAAAGCTTTTGTGATGTTTTAAGAAAAATATTGAGCTACCAAGGGGACTGGATAGCAGCAGTTTTCTGAATACTTGTGCTTTTCCCAGACAGCCCTCAGAAATAATCTTTGTCTGCTGAGGCAAGAAATAAATAAAAAAGCAGCAAATTTTCTCTGATGGGGATTTTTTGGCTTCTGTATGAGCCTGAGTTGTGTGACTGGACTGGGCTGATTTAGGAGCAATGCACTGCAAACTTTTTTGAGAGTGGTGAATTCAGAAGCTACTAGGCACTGCAATTAGATAGTGTTTGTGGGATAGGGGGATTAGAAAAAATAATCACGTTACAGCTGCCCTGTGTCTCAAAGCTTGTTTGGAAACACTTTTAATTGGTCTATCTGTCATGCCTTTCGTTAGGATTAAGAATGGCTGGTGCTCTGTGTTGCCCAGAAGCAATAATCTCAGCAAGACCATGTTCTCTTCACAGCTTCATTAACCTCTACAATAAATAGTCAAGGCTTTACAGTATAAATGTTCACAGAGAAAATGTTTTGCAGCTCTTGTATGGGCCATCTGTCTTTTGACATTGCCATGGGTGAATCCTACATAGTTATTTCCTAAAGAGTTCAGTGCAAAAATCAAATTTTCAGGGCCCTGCAGATATTTCAAGTGGAACACAACTCTTCTTGTGTACCCTCCTGTGGGCTCCTTCAGCAGAGTTCAGTGTAGTTGGAAAGGTGTGTGTGGGTGCTTGGGGTGTTTGTAGTCTTTAGGAGGGTGAGGAAGTGAAAAGACAGGTTGCAGTTATTCCCTTAGAAAATAAACAGTGCTTTTTCACATGCTGCATCTTGCTGATTTTGGCACCAGACTGCAGTATGCCCTAGCTGAAGGGAAGAGCTGGGTGGAGAGACCTCGTGGAAAGATCTCCTGGATAAACTTCTCTTCTCATCTGGGAAGTGCTTTGAGAGAGGAGCAGAAAAGGGGAGAATAACCCAACCACACAGGGACTTGGGTTTATAGCCAAAACTTGGCTGAGTGACCAGCAAAACAGGGAGTTGGCTTTGGGAACTTGCGTATTCAGATGGCCCTCTCAGGCAGTAACTAAACTGGTACTTGAGACAACAAGTTCCAGATAGGAAAAAACTCAAACAAGACAATAAAACTAGAAAGAAAACCCCAAACCCCACAAAATGTGCCAAAATATAGCAACAATAAATGTAGTAATAGTAATTGGAAAAAATCTCAACAATCCTGGAATGGTGGGGAGAGAATGTGTGGCACTGCTTCTTTGGCTGTCTGTGCTTGACATGAGCGGAAGTGAGAGTTGGTTTATGAGGTTAGGTTGAAATTGAAGTTTAGGGATGGAATTTATGGTGTTCCACACTGGGATTTGGGTGTGAAGTAGTCCCTCAAGCTTTTAGGGTTATTTCTTTGAAAGTAATCCCATGACAGCCCTGTAAACCTGCCCTATTGCTTGCTCTGCTAAGGCACTCTGGGTGATCTCTCCATGATGGTCTGTCTTATAAAATATGCAATATCTGATTGAGCTGAGATTGATTCAGGCTGTGATGAGGCTGTGGATGTGTTAATAAAACCCTGTTAGGCTGTTGATATAGCAATGCTGCTTCTGTCACAAATTGTTTTAACTTCAGCTTGTGGCAAACAACTCTGGGCTCATAAAACAGATTTCACCATTGGCCTTCTAGTCATTTAATAATGATTGGAAACAGCATTTTCAGGGAGAGTCTGCAAGATAAATTCCAGTTTCTACATGGATGAAACTCCTTTTTAAATCCATCTTCTCTGTGTCTTATATTCATCCAGGTACTCACAAGAGTTTTCATCATCCAACCTTAACTCAGCTGCCTCAACTCTCAGCCTACCAGCAAGGAATGGGGACCCATCAAGTACATTTTTGGATGGCATGGAATTTTACTGGAACTATGTATGCTTTTTAAATCTCTTCTTTCCTTTCCAGAAATGCTTTAGGGTTTGATCACAGCCTTGAGAGGACCTAGTCCATGGAATAGCAACCAGTTGTTTTATACACAAGCTACTGGAAAACAGACAGGATCTCTTCATTTAGCTGAGATGACATCTTCTGCATTCTCTGGGGCTCTAGCCAAATTCATCCCAAAGATAATGGGTACCACAGGTAATATAAGGAACAAAGAGCCTCTCCCTGCAGCTATGTGCAACTGCTGGTGGTTACCTAATCCTGCACCTGCACACAATTGCTGATGGTTTCATGATCCTATCTCTTGCTATCTCACACAGTCCACTTGCCTCTTTTACACTGCAAAATTTCATTTGTAATAGACTGTCTTGTGGCTGGACATTCTTACAGGCCACTCATCTCTCTTTGCTCCAGTTCTAATCAAATTTCCCTTCATTTGATTCCCCTCTGGTTATATGGGTTTTTTTTTAATGTACTGAGAAAACTCTCTAGTGCAAACCAGAGGGGTTGGTGAGGTAGCTGAACCTGATTAATATTTCTGAACATCTCCATGAGATACTCTGCAGTCATCCTTCCTCCCTGTTCCCTGTCCCTCCCGCTATTGCAAGTGATTTTATAGCCAGTGAGATCATGCATTCAGAGATGTTGTCTTGGTGCAAACTTGGATCTGCTGACACATCAGTGTGAACCATTTCACATCAGCTTTCTGTACCAAACTGAAGTGTTCCCATTCCTCCATGTGAGCTCAGTTTCTTTCCTCCTGGAATTTTCCAATGATGAAACAAAGCGTCTATCACTCAGGAATTATATCTAGGTTTTAAATCTCTTTTTGAATCATCTCACAATTTTCCCAGCTATTTCATGGTCTCGAACAATGTAATTCTCCTTATATCTTGTCTACTTTCAGGAAGATTTTACTGAACTATTTGTTGCTTATTGGTTCCAGTCTCTACCTCTCTCTTAAAACTCTGGATTATGTTAAGTGTATATGTGTAAACCAGCAAATATGGATAGTTTTCCAGGGGCCATTAACAGAAACAATTTTCATATTGAGATTATTTGCATTTGATTACTAAAATCTGATGTTTAGTCAACAACTATTTATATTTCTGAGGGACATAAGTAATTTCACTTATTAGTAGGCAGATATACACAGACCTTAATCAGAAGGCTGCAATGATTTCTCTGAGGAATTTTACATGAAAGCACAGTGCTGTATCTGACATGAGTTGTCCAAACTGGAAATCAATATTTCCGGGTTTGATGACACTTATAAAGAAGGAAATCAAGCTTGTTAGTGCCTGTCATGAAATGAAGTGGGTCTTTAGTTTTCAGCAAAAATCTGTAAGATTTTTGGAAATCTTGAGAACTGAGGATTTTTTTTTAAACCAGTTTATATAAGGTACTCTTTTCCTATATAGAAAACATTATTTTTATGGATATTTCCTGTGGGGTGTGTGTGTGTAGGGAACCATGTTAACTATGGGATATAATTTTTCTACATAGTGTTTTTTGATATATAATGACACTGTTTTGGTCACATACAACTTCATTATCTTATGATTAAACTCGTGTATGAATTATTGTCTCAGAGAGTGCAATGCTGAAATACAGACATGGTTTAGTTGTTTGTTCAATTGCACATCTTAAAATCTGAGCCAGCACCGTGGAGGTAAGGGGATTTTCTCATCTACAGGTTGATTTATTTTAATAGTAATAATAATAATAATTAGAAAACCTTTATAAATGGTTTGAAATTGAAAGCCTTTAGAACATAATTTAGAAATCTTTCAGAAATACCAAAGATAGAGAGGTTTATAATAATTCAGCCATGTTTTCACCCATGCAAGACAAACTGAGATCTTATTCTCCAAATTTTTGTCCTTTTTAATCCCTCTTTTTATAACCCTTTCTGGCTACTAGAATTGGAGGATGAGTGGCATCTGTTGTCATGAAACAACATACAGGGGAATGCCATTTTTAGATTTAACAGCATGTATGTTTTGGGCCTCTATGGAAGGAATATTTTTGAACTGTTCCTTGGCCAGGTTGAATATTGAATTATGGACTTAGATTTTTAGATACACCCCAACCAAATCACTGCTAGGCAGGTCCCTGTAGATGTTTGTAAGTCAGTGCCCTGACTTCATTCCATGTTTCTTCAGTCAGAAGAATAAGCCATGATCCAGCATGAGACTCCTTTGGTCTCTTCTGCCAAGGAGATGAAGGTGGGGAAGAAGAGCTGCTCTCTCTGCTGACTTTTCTGCTTATGGATGAGAAATTAAATGCGCCAGCTCTGCAGTTTTGAGCATCCATCCTCTTTGAGGAGACTGCGGTTTGCTGCTCACATCTCTCCATGTCCATTGGCCATGCAGGGCAGAGTGAATGGTGTAGTTTGTGTTTGCAAAGAAACCAGGAGTGAAATCTTAATTTGTCCAGAAAACACAGTGTAATGTTTCCATTTCTTCTTGTCTGGCTTAACCAGTGCTCAATGTGGGCCTGTCTTGCTGAGTTACTGCCAAGAGAAGGTGAGAGGGTGTTGCTGTGAGGGGTGAGTGAGCAAGGACAGCCACCTTATAATCCAGCAGAACAGAACAGTCCTTGCTGGATAATATCCCAGTGTCCTGCAAATTAATTAATTTTTTTTTAAAGTAAATCCTTTGTTGATTGAGTAGCTGAGGCAGATATTTGAAGACCTCTGTTTGCTCCCAGTGTAAGTGCAAGCTGATGAATTGTGGGCTCCTGGGTTTTTTCACCCATGCAGTGTTTGCTAATGAACCTTCACTATGTCCTTGAAAAATCCTTTATGGTGGTGAGAGGAGCAGCAGATGAGCAATATGATTAGTGATGCTGTCCATATAAACTCAATTGTTTTTACTTTTTTATTTCTCAAGGAAGTAGGTTCATATCACAGGGCCCCGGTCACTGCAGGCTGGGCATCTCCTTCACATCTTTGCTGGAAGAATCTGGGAAAATGGGAAAAGCTATTGCACAAGAAACTAATGAACAATCATGGGCAATATTGTTAATGATGAATTTCTTCCTGAGCTGGATCTAGCAACTGTCAGCTGGGAAAAATATTGATCAAAGTATCTGGGCATGGATTTCCGAGGTAGCAGAAGTAAATGATAATGTGAATACTGTTCTGGGCAGAGGGTTCTGATAGTCTTGCCAAATAGTGGCACAAATTTTAGCCTCCTGTTATCTGTCTTCACAAGGCCTTTCTTTCTGCAACTATCTTTGTCTGCAGGCTGAAATTCTGTGATATTCTGGAATGTAAATACCTAATTGTGCTTGCAAATCAGGTACTTAAACTTCCAAATCCTCCTCATCTTAGTGTCTTTGTTTTCCAGATTATATGAATCCTAAGGGTCAGAAAAGGAGATTTCCATCTGTGAAGCTGTCATCCTGACACATTTCCTCCAGGACTCGTGGCATTTTGTAAATGCCACTTTAGCAATCAAGGATGAGGTATTGCACAGAAATATTTTTGGTAAATGAACAGAGGTTCTTTTAGAGACAAAAATGGAGACTGTCACAGCAAACAACCCCAGGGCAATGTATTTTCTAGGGTGGACACTGTCACCCATTGGATCAGTGATGGAACACACAATTTTTCTCTTCTGCTTCACTTAATCTGACCAAGCAGCTCCAGATTAGTGAGAATTTCTCACTTAAGAAGCTGTGGTGGGCTCTTACCTGTCCTGCTGTAGAGCAAATGTCAACCCTTTTGTTTTGCTTCCAACTTCAGGAAACACCACAAGGACCAAGTAATTATTTCAGTGTGATTTAAAATATGTCTACCCTCAGGTAACAGCAGTTTAGCAAAATAAATCACTGCAGTGTTAAGTGGGATTTAGATCTTCAGATTCTTATTTATAACATAATTTTAGTGTGAGGGGAGGTTGAACCAGAAGTTTTGTGATAAATAGAGGCTTAATTATGGCAATAAACTGTGGCTTCTTTCTCAGAATGGCAGCCTCATTTATTTACTTTTAAAATAGTGTGAAATTATGAGACTGCAGGAAAAAAATAACATTTTATCATCCAGAGTAGTTCTCCTTCTTTTATGAGATATAATTAATAACACTCTTACTGCAGTTGATGTCCTCTCCAGAAGGAGCCCAAATACTGCAGTAGAGCTTTGGTTTTTTTTTTCTAAGGCATTTCACAGATGATTGCAGTTATTCTTACTGTGAGACACCGTGATGCTATTCCCACTGGAACATTTGTCAAAGTGAAGCCCTGACAGCTTGAAAACATGATGGGGAGAAGAGCATCTCTGGCTGGCTCTGTCTGGGCACAGGCAGCTCTGTGGCAGAAAAAGGCAGTCACACAAGGGAAAGCATGGACAGAATGATGCTGTTGTCTCTGGGTGACAGCTCGTCCAACTGTCTTCTACAGACCTTCCTGCCAAACTAAAATATGGGCCTCCAACAGCTCCTTGTGAATGTCTAGACATCAGATCAAGATTGTTGAAATTTTCTTAACTCACAGTCCCAAATGCCTTTATGGTTGAAACATCACCATCATGTTTTTGCTCATTACAGATGTCTCCCATCCAAGCAGTGTTTAAATTCCTGTAGCTCTGAAAGTCTTACATCTACATTTTTGTCTAGGTCCTGTGTAATATTTGAGGCTGTTCTATCTACTGGTTTAAATAAAACTCATGTCCAGGTGGTAGCTTTTATTTCATTTCGGCAACATCATTTTTCCTCTGGCTTTGACAGATGCCGTGTGGCTCATTTATAGGAACTGAATATATCACTGTGACTGTGCTACCTATGTATTCATTCCTCTCTCTCTAATCCTCCAAATGGCTTTTCCTCGTTTCCCAGAGCTTTCACAGACTCTTCCCCACTGATCTTGCAGTCTGTATCAAACAAGATCAAAGTTCCTGCCTCCAATCAGCCCATAATGCTGGCCTTCATCACCTGCTCATTACATTTTCAATCACACATTTCTGCTCCTTTCTCTCAGGCAATCCTTCACTCTTGGAGGAAAGCCACCATCATTCCCTCCCCGCCCCCCACAGAAGTGCCATTATCAGCCTTGGAGTCCATGCTTTTTACCCCATTGCCTGATGATAATGATTAGGTCTGTGGAAGGTGGATGCCATGGTCATCATCTTGATCTCGCCGTTTCCTTGTAATTTTTCCACTTTCTGCACATTCCTGTCATCTCTTGCCTTTGGATGGTGACCTCTTTCAGGCCAGGGTGGCCTCAGTACATTCTGTGATGGTGAGGCAAAATTCATGACAATAATATCTGAAGAATTTTGAAAGACAAATATTCACATTATTTTAACGTTTAAATCTGGTCCAAATAAGACTTCAAAAACAAGCTACTTGTTTAGCAAATTTTTGCTGTCCTGTGAGATAATGAGTTAATTATATATGTCTTTTATTCAGTTTTTTAGTAGATGTGGGAGTACATTCAGTCACAAGAACTACTCCACATCTAGCTACTTTCTCACTAGCAGCATCAGAGCAAATTTAAAGACGTGGTAATGTTCTGAAAAGGGTATGGAGAAAATGGTTCAAATTAACTAAATCTTCACATTAGTGGATTATTCAAACCTTCTGGGGGGAAGCATTCATGCAAAGTTAAAATTGCCTTAATTTACTCTGGAATAAATATTGGGTTTTAAAATGTTCACACAGCATTTGGGGACATTGTTATCTCCTCTTATAAATTTTTTTTCTGGCTTCCTGATTTGCCTGGGTGGGAAACTCAATACTGGGCTGGGGACTGAATTCTCTCACTGACCTCTCTTCAGCTGATCTTTGGGATCTACCACAGAGATTTACTTGACTTGGTGCCCAGATACATCTCTGGGAGTCTTGTGCTCACCCAGCCATGTTTGGAGTGGACTCCCAGGAGCTCTCTGGGTGCAGCTGGTCCTGGGGTGTCCATGTGAGCACCAGGAGGTTCCTCCAATGGTTCTGGATGTGCTGCAGGGAGACCTGGGACTGCCACTGGCCCCATTCAGAAACGTGGTGGAGAACAGGGATTGCAGCTCTCATTGTCTGAATCCAGGGCTGCAATTCTTTGTCCTTCCAGAGGAGGACACGTGGCTACATTTGGCAGGAGAGCTGGTAAATTGAGTCATTCTTTTGACCACTTTTTAGCACCATCAGAGCTGTTCTTCAGTCAAAAACCCACTCAACTTACACTTGTTTGAGTTGTCAGACCATGTGGGAGACTTCTAATACCATCTCTACTGCTGGAATATATGTGCTATGAATATTTCAAATGAAAGCCTCCTTACCCCCCAACATTAATTTTATAGATGGATAATTAATTATCCTCCCTATGGCAACTGGCTGTGGTTTTTATTAACTTGCAAATCAAAAGAAGAGCCTGAAAAATGACAAGCTAATTTTTTAATAAGGTATGTCTTCCATGTTTATTTGTATTTTATTACCCAGCAGTCTGTAAAGTTATCTATTTAATTTGGAAAAACGCATTATCGCGGTTTGAGTAATCTCCCATGGAAAAAAAATAAAGATTATTTTGCAACCACAGTGTTGAAATATATTGTGCTGCAGTCACGAATATGCTAACCAGATAGATATCTTTGCCTGATTTAAGTAAATCAGAGTCTCACTCTCTCATCATAACGATCGTGACAGAAATGTTAATGTTCATAAAACCCTTGCATGAGTTTTCTCCTGATATGTGATGTTCCCAGACATGAGATTTCTGCCCTGCGGTTCCTGCCATAATTTAAACTTTTTTTTTTTTCTTTACTTCTGAGATAGGCCCAGGATTTATTTCAGCAACAAGTGTTTTGCAATTAGTTTTGATGGAGTCAAGGTTTCACTGGTTCTCTCTAGTCTGCAAACCCCAGAATTGTTGCACCAATGTGTAATGAAGTTTGTACAAGCAGCTCTTCCACATGAAGGGAATGAAAAAGTATAGAGGAGCTCCTGCCAATCCTTGCTTCATACTGAAACTATTCTGAAGAAGATTCTAAGAATTAGAATTAAGGTTTGTAATCATGGAGAGAAAGAAAAAAACCAACAGAAGAACTGCTGTAGCATTTTCACAGCTGTTTTCATGGCCCTTTCCACAGATTTGTGTTTACCACTTGTGGCCCTGCTGTTCCTGTGGCTTATCAGGAAATAAGCTCTATAATCCTGGCCGAGTTTAGCAAAGTCACTAATTGCTAATTGCTTTGATTTAACTTTTCAGCTTCTTGTCCCATCGAGTGCTGTCTCCTGCCTGGGACTGTGCCTGAAGGTGGTGACAGATTCCTGCTGCCTGGGAGCTGGTGTCTGTCCTTCCCCTTTGGAGGCAGGCAGCTCTGCTGAATGTTGCTCTCTATCCTGCACTTCTACCCACATTGCCAACAGAGGTATGATTATTATAGCAGAGGTATATCATATCTCTGTTCACGTGGATCCATCTGCTGCTTCATCCTGCCTCAACCATGGGAAGTCCCAGATGTGCTCATGGACCATGTTGGGTGCCCATAAGGGAAGAGGGGATTTCTCCCTCACCCCAGGCCAGCTTTTTGAGATGAGCTCATGTCCCCTTTGAAGCTCTGAAACAAATTGCTCTGTTTGTTGCCCTGTTGAAAACTTGGCTGGAAGTCATTGGCTTTCCTTCTGAAGTACAATGGTTTATCATCTCCATATTCCTTTTGTTCTATTGGCATAGTTTAGAGATTTCTTTACTATTCATATTTATGCATCACTTCTTGGAAGCCTGTGGGGAAGACAAGATAGAGAAATCACACTTGAAAGAAAAAGCTGTCAAGCTTAATCTGCTGCATTTCTCATTTTCTGGAACTGTGGGAAGAAATCTTTGCGAGGCAGTTGTTTGGACAGTCTCTCATCCAGCTTTAGAAACCCTGGCACATTCATAATGTTTGACTCCATAAAATGTGTATATCAGCACTATAAATCCAGGTAAGGGCAGCACTGGGCAACTCAGACCCATGGTTTGCAAGGTGGCAGCAGGTGACAGCAGCAGAGGATACCCAAAGTGTCTGAGGTGAGGGGGCTGCAGCCACAGGTGCCTCAACAGGCAGGAGCTGGCTCCTAACAGCAGTTGGGAGCAGACATGAACTCACAGCATTATTGATCATCGTCATATTTACAGGTTTAATGTAGCTGGTTTGTGTCTACAATGAGAAAAACATGATTTTGGATAGCAGTGGTGTTTTGTCTGCCTGAGTGATTAGTGTTTCACTTAGCACTCTGTTAGCTGCCTGCCAGAAGCATAAAGGATGCAAGCTGGTGTGTCATATCTCTCTCCAAACCGTCAGGATATTTATTTAGTCAGAGAGTGAGGGAAATGTTGTGCTAAGCACCTCAATGAGCAATGTGATCATATTGGGCAAGCAAGAAATGTGCTTTGATGTCTGTGAGGGTGAATTGGTTTGGTTCAATCTTCATCATGGGGCTTAAATGGTACATCTAAGTTTGTTGGGGTCTTGGAGCATCATGCTGTGATGGGATGGGGCAGGCTCATTCAAGGGTTAGCTGACTTGCTGGGATTGAGTTCATTGCTCTGTGCTGACTCAGTGAAGGGAATCATGCCGAGTGTAGGATGGCATCCAGCTGTAGTGGCCTTGGCCAGCAGGGATTGCTGACACCCCAGTGCATCCCATGAGATGTGCTCTCTCTTTCACTGCTGCTCACACCCAGAAACAAGGCTCCACACACTCTTGCAAAGTTCTTCTTAATTCAGAAACTAGTATCTGGCACCAATAATGAATTTTGAATTCCCTGGACTAATTAGGCGTGCTCTGAAAAAGCCAGAAAGAACTTTGCGTTTAATTAGAATTTATGTTTCATAGAGGTAATAAATCTTGCTGGGGTTTAGGGCCATCCATGCATTTCTTTTGCTTTTTATTGACTCAAACTTTGGTTTCCTTCCTCGGAGTGTCACTGATCAATATCTTGCCTTTCCATATCATGCTGTTTAACTAACATTTTTTCCCATGCTATCCAAAATCTAGATCCTTACCATTAGTAAGCGATATGCAAAACACTTGATTTCTCTCCAAGCTCAGGATAATGCAGGATAATCCCCACCCTACCAGCTTCCCTAGAAGAATGCAGCAATCCCGTTTCCTTTTTCTTCCTTCAAATTTTGTTCATAACCTTTCTGTACTGCAAATTAAAGGGAGTATTCTTTTCAGCCCTGGCACCAAATTAATTTAATTTCCATATTTTCATTATCTTCCTATTAACCAGTAGCACTCTGCAACAAAGAAGCTATTTGAAATATATAAAGCTACAGCCATTCCCTGCTGCAAACTCTCAGGGGCACTTCGATAAATTACATCCTCATAATGAAGAAGTAGGGGAAAGAGTGGCAACAATAGATTTTTTTTCACAATGAAATGAAATCGGGATTTGATCTGATGCAACATGACTTGCTCACAGCGCAAATAGAATATCAAATTATCCCTGTGAAATTTAAACCTTGCTGTATTCCTCCCCTTGTATCCATTGTTCTGCTGAAACCTTGAAGACTGCATACAATAATTTGCAAATGGGGATTTAGTTGATACAGTTTATTTTTGTCAACTTTCTCAATTTAATTATCTTCAGCCTACAGTCTAATTTATGTGTTTGATGTCACTATTCATTAGCAGTGCAGATGCAGCCTGGAAAGACATTGTAAAAAAGCCCAACAATGCAGCTGGGTTCCCTCCTTAAACACAGTGCACCAGTTAAATGCTGGAGTTGGTTACACAACGGGTTTGAAATGACACCATCAGAAAAATCACTACCTCAAGAAGCATAAGAATGTGAGTTTGTATAAGTAGTGTCTGTAAAAGTTGTAGTATCAAAAGGATGTAGTTCTAATTCTGTGCCAGGACACATATCTGATTCATTAGCTGTGACTTAGAGGAGAGACAGACAGACCCTAAACTGGAGTTATGATTTTCAAGGTCATTGGCCAAGTGAAAACTAGCGATACATTTCATTGTGGGTTACTGTGAAATGGATTTGTTTGGGTTTTCTGTTCCCTCCCTTGTATAAAAATGCTTTACACTGTTTTTAAACAAGTCTAAGGTTTTATATATTTGAAATGAAATATTTGGGATTGTTTGTTTGTTTTAAGCACAAACTACAAAATGAAGGTCACTCCCATCTGAAAAAAAGAAGCATATTTAAAACGCTTTTGTTTCCACTTGTGTGGATTTTTAATTTTGTTTCAAAACCAAATATTTCCACCATCAAAACAACTTACTGGCACTGACAGAAACATGCAGATTAATTTTGATTAACTGAAATACACATTTGTAAGAAAGTTACAGATATTGGTTTGCCTGACTCTGCTAAATACAGTCCCTGAGTTTAGCCTCTGTGTTGGTCAGAGATCAAATCCAGGCACTGGCTCTGCTGCTCTCCAGCTCTGCAGGTGAAACCCAGGATTGTTTTATGCCTGCCCACGGCAGAAGGGAAGGAGTTTTTCCAGTCCAGGCTCATCTTGCCGGCAGGAAGACACCTGCTCATGAAAATGTTTTCAACAAAGCTTCATCCCCCCATCCATCTTGTCCCTGGATAGGGGGAATGAGTAAATCCCTGGAAAGAGAAAAGCTGAACCCTTTGCTGTGACCTCTCTGTCACTTGTTGCTCCCTGAGGATGGGCCCTGCTGGGTTATGGGACAAACCAAGTGGGCACACTCTGCTCTGGGAGGTCTGGTTACCCTGCCAAGGTAACAGCTTTGGGCTGTGTGTCTTTGCCTTCTGAATGGCAGAGTGGTTACTGGGAAGTTAAGAAATAACTCATTAAAACCTAAAAAATCCCCATCCCTCCTCCCCAAGACCAAATTCCCTGCTGGTGTGGAGCACACGGTGCTCTGCCCGCTGTGGGAGGTCTCACTTGGGCTCAAAATCCTCCTTGGCTTTGGCTGAAATCTCAGGTTTCAGGAGCGTGGCCTGTTGCCCTTGTTTCCCTGGCCATGGGGCAGAGGAGGAATTCCTCAGTGCCTGACACTCACCAGCTGCTGCTGATTTTGGGGGGATCCCATGGGCTGGCAAACAGGTGCCAGTGGCTGCAGCGACCACCTGAGTGGGAGGTGCTGCTTCGTTTTGGGGTATTTGGGGTCTGAAGCTCGTGAACCTTTGCAATGCCACTCTGGTGACTGCTCCCAGTTATCTGAATTAAACCCCACCTCTTCTTACTGTGAAAAATCCAGCCCACGTTGCTTTAAAAATTTAAAGTGAGCGGTTGAATCGTTATATGTATCAATTAAATCAACCCTGCCAGTGACAAGTGGATATTTGATTTTCAACCCCCAAAGGACAGTACATACTGTATTACACTAAGGTGATATTTTCTAATAAATTATCTAGCTGACATCTTGCCTTTGAGGGGGAGAGGTAGATTGTTAACAAAGAAGACAAACCCGTCTTTTTCCTATTCATGTCTCATTTCCATTATGCATAAGGGCACTGGTCTCAGTGCTCTGTACTTTGTGTTCTTTGCGAATGATGAGAGGTGGGAGAGGAAGAGTTCCTGAGCTGCTTGTACAAATATGTATATATATTAAATTATTATTTTTTTAAAATATAGAATCGTAGAATCACTTAGGTTAGAAAAAGTCTTTAAAGGACATTTAGTCCAAGCCCTCTGCTGTGACTGGGCACATCTTCCAATAGATCAAGTTGCTCAGAGCCCCATCCAATCTGACCTTGAATATTTTCAGGGATGGGGCATCCACCACCTCTTTGAGCAGCCTAAGCCAGTGCCTCACCAGCCTCGTTCTAAAAAACTTATTCCTTACATCTGTTCTAAATTGATCTCCTTTGAATTAAAAACAATAGCCCTTTGTCCTATCACAACAGGCCCTGCTGGAACATGTACAAAGCAATCAGAGTCAACCCCAGCTTTGCCCTTTCCTCTTCTTTTCCTTACCCAGAAGCAAGTTATTATCTCACTCATAGTAATGGAAATATTAAATCAGTTCTTCCAGGACTTTTGTATCAGCATTGCTTCACCTCCACATTCACAGAGCCTCACCTGGGGTGGGAAATCACACAGCTTGTGCAAGGAGACCACGTGAAGTTTGCTGGCTTGGGACAGACCCTGGCTCTGCACAGGAGCTGGAATAAAGGGAAGGGCTGGCTTTGCTCTCTTTTGGTCTCAGGGACAGCCAGGATTTGTTCCTCAGCATCTCTTTCCTCACTTGTGGAGATGGTGACCCCAAATATCCCCCCTGGGGCTAAGGTTTGGTGAAGAGCCAGAAGAAAGGCTGTGTGAGGAGTATTTGTTGGACCCAAGGGAACATCTGTGAGGTTTCAGAGAGGGTTTCAGTGGTTTACTGTGTTTGAGAGAATTACTGAAATTATTAAATTGAAATAATAAATTCTCAATTGATTCAACATTTTGACCATGTAAGCTGGGGGCGAGGGAGAGAGATGACAGCTGGTGGAACCAAATCTTGCAAATTTCCATAACTTTTCACTGCCTAAAAAAATCTTTTATTATTTCCCAAGTTGTTTCAAAAGCATAATGGGATCTGCTAAGGGATCAGGAACCACACAGTGAGGCACCTGTAAATAAACAAGCAAAGTAGAATTTAGAAGGCACTTTTGAATGAATCTACATTGAAAATACTCCTCTAATTCACTTTTTGCATATTTAGGAAAGTGCTTCTTGAGACTCAGTTTCACTTGAATACAAGACATAAACTCATTGTCTTTACTGAGAGCTTGTTAATATTAATATCTATTAGCATATTGATATCTATTTATTAGTATTTGATTCAACAAGTTACATGAATTTGGTTTCAGTAATTTATTTTTTTAAACAATTTTTCGTGCACCTTTATCCCATCAATATGTAGCAGAACAACTGGTTTGCTGGGCTGTGTTTTCCCTAGTTCTGCCTCCAAAAGGGCTTTCACAGCTTTTAAATAGGAGTTGTTGTGGTTTAGTGTCTCAGAGCTGCAAGTAAATGGCAGTTCTCCACAGGGAAGGATGTGTCTGAAAAAGGCTCAGCCTTCTGTGCAGACAGTGGAATAACTGCAGGAGAAGCCTTAATTGGGTGCAGGAGGGAGGAAGGAAAGAAAGCCCTTGACAGGTTGAAATATTTTTCTGTAGCAGCAGCATTTTAGAGGCACTTGTTAATGAAAATGATTGATTGGAAAATGAGTCAAAGCTTTTAAATCTTAAAAAATGATTTTTTTTCCTCCCTTCCTTCTTGAAAGTGGATTCCTCATCTGATCAGGAAGACAAGAGAATTTTCCTCTCCTCCTGCAAAGAATTAAAAGTTCCTTCAGGCTCAGTGTTTCTGTGAAACACTGCATAATTATGCACGGGACACCTGGTGCATGTGTGTGACAGGCAGGATGAGGTATCTGGTTTGCTTTTGAGACAGAGAATAGTGAGAATAAAAGGTGAAATACCTTTTGTACTAAGTGTTTAATAATGTCTTTTGTCAAACAAATTAACACCAGGCACCCTCCCCAAAATTCAACCTAAGCTAATGAACAGCTGGAAATATTACCTGCCATGCCACCAAAATTTTTAGAGAATACGTATGGTTGGTTCTGATGTAAAATAATGAAAATAAAATAAATGACAGGCTGTTTTCAAATGGCTTTTATTGTCTGTTCTGTTCTAGTGGAAGTGGTAATCTTCAGTATTAGAAGGGAAGGTAGAAATAATGGTAGGATTATTAATATCCATCTTCCACTTATGTCACACCTCCAACCCCATGAAGTATATGAGAAGATGATACATGACATCAATGTAGCATCAATAAGAGCTCAAATATAAAAAAAAATCCCAAAGTGAAAGCTTTTCTACCCGTTAATTCAGATTTGTTGCTTATTTATATTTCATAAATATCTTTTTGCCACCTGCTTATATAGTGGCACTCATAAATAAAATAGTGACCCAGTAGGATCTGAACATTAGGAAAGGGAGTGAAGGTAATTTAAAAATGTTGAAATTAGGTGAGGCAGAACAAAAGTAGCTGGCAGGCTGCACTGCTTTCTGTGTATTCAGCTTGCAGGCAGGGTTTATATGCCTTCAAATTGTTTGAGCTTTAATGGTCATAAAGATTAGAAAAAATTAAAATCCAGTGAAGTAGAAAGCAAGGCTCTCCCCACACACGTTTTCTTAATTTAATTCTTTTTTAAAATGGGTCTGCTTCCAGCAAAATATTTGGTTCAGAAGCTCTGACCTCGGATAAATAATGTGCTCTACCATTGTTTTAAATCAATGGGCATTGCCCATTGCCCATCTGCTCAGTGTGTGATGTGTGAACACTCTGCTGATGGAAGTCTCTTCTGGCAGAAACTCTGAAGTCTCTGCTCCTCCAGGAGTGAAGCTGTTCACCTTGGGAAATACTCAGGCTCCATTTGTAATGGAGAGCTTGTGCTAAATATCCCTTCCTGAGGGTCCAGGATGAAAACGAACCAATTCCTTGGTTAAAAGTGTGTGTAAGTGGCTGTTTTTGGCTGCTTTGAGAGGGGTGGGAGGCATTACAGGCACGGCTGGACTCTCAGATTTGCACTGCAGCTCTGGTGACCTGCAGCCCACAGCTGTGGGTCCTGTCTGGGCAATGCTCCTTTCCCAGGGTTCACTCCTGTGGGTTTTGTCTTTAAATGATGGCAGGAGGGGCTGAAATGATTTTTCCTCTGCTGGGCTGGCTTTATCCTCTGAGTGCACACAATACAGTTCTGGGCTGTGTGCCTGGGTGATGTGTTGAGCCTTGGATCTCTTCACAAGATCTGCATGGACAGAGATAGGAAACAGGTTTCAGTCCAGCTCCTGGGCTCTTGTTTGGAGTCCTCTGTGATGGTTCAGTAATCCTAGGAGCTAACAATAATAATATCAAGTGTCATTAGCAATGGCTTTTTTAAATCATCCTTATAATTCTTATTCTGAATAGCACTTAAAGCACATTTTTATCTTTTGTCGACAATAAAGTGCAGCCTCATAAATATTTAAATTGTCTGATTAAATTATCCATGCTGAAACAGATAACTGGGCACTTTAATAAGCTTAAACTAAAATCTTGGCTGTTATTATCTCCCTGGAGATGGGAGAGAAAGTGATAAAGGTTCCCTCGGCCCAGGTGACCCTCACACCATTCAGATCAGCAGCGGGTGACTCTTGTCAAATCTGAAAAAGGCCTCAGAAATGAACACAAGGTTGTTGATAATTAATAGCAATCATCAGAGTCTGTCTTTATCTCTCCAGCTGATGAATATAAAGAGAGGACAGAAAACCTGGATGGCTCCCCTGCTCCACAGCCAGAAAACCAAAGTGGAAAGAGATGCTGGATGGGGCTTTGAGCTCCCTGATCCTACTGGAAGGTGTCCCTGCCCTCTGCAGGGGGCTGGATCTGGATGATCTTTGAGGTCCCCAACCATTCTGTGGTGGTGGTTGTGCTGGTGAAGGTGTCCCACTGGAGAACAGCTGTGATGCCTTAGAAGTTGATTATCAAACCACCTTCCTCTGTTTGGAGTCCCTTTCCTACACTCAGAGACACTTGCTTCAAGTCTGCACTGAGATTTTCAGAGCCAGAGAGGACTTCTGTGCTGTTCCCTTGAGGCACATGCCAGCCATGGGATGTCACCCAACTCCTTGTTCAAGTCCTCTGGCTTGCTGCTGGATCGATGCATTTGTTTATAAATTGAAAAATGAAATTGTTATGGCAGCTGCTGTTTTTCTCTCTTTGTGTTCCTGGAAAATGTTGAAACAGCCTCTGAGTCACCTGTGCTGACTCCTGAGGTCATTGCCCTCACTCCAACAGAGGAATCTTCTGTACCTTGCCAGCCTGAGTCAGTGAAAGCTCTGTACAAGCGCCTGCACTGGGTCCCAACTCTCCTCCAGGCATGAGAGCATCTCCCAGAACCACTTTCAGCCCAGAACTGCAATAAGCTGTGATTTCCTCATCTGACACATGACATATACAAAATACACTCTGGGCTCTGGTGCAGCCTCAAGGCCTTGGTGGAGAGAGAGAGGAACCAGATGAGCAAACAGGGAGAGCAGGGAAGTTTCAGAGCAAGGAAACATGAAGATAAGGGGGAATCATGTTTTAAGCAGAACTTGGGACAAGTCTACCCTGTGTGGGAAGTATGAGAGTCCCATGGGTGGGGGAAAGGGAAAGAGGAATGAAGATTTGGAGCCAGGCTCCAAGCTGCACAGGATGGGTTTTTTGTGAAGATGGTGAGTCTCTACAAGACGCTCTGTACAATGAGAGCCTCCCCTGCAGGAGTGGGTCAAGCTGGCTTTGTGTGATCCCAACCCTCAGATCACTTTGCTGCTGGCTTGCAGTGGGTTACCAAGCCTTTGGCTGCTCTGCTCAGCTATTTCACATCCTGCCCAAAATTCTTATGCCCCTCCTTTTTTCTTAATCACTTCTACTACCCACTCCACTGGCTGTGCCAAGCAGCTGCAGCAGGTTCGGCTGTGGGCCAGGACCTGGTCTCCCTCACCTCAAACACCAAGAATTGTTTTTGTGCTTGCTTTTTGTGCTTGCTTTTTGTGCTCAGGGGAACAGCTCTGAGCAAGTGTGGACTGGGTTAAAGCAGAGAGGAAGAGAGACAGAAGATTCCTATTGCAACCTGTTGGACTGGACAAGGTCAGCATAGAAAATTTGGAGCACGAAAGCAGGAGGCACAATCTGATTTTGCTTTTAGTCCCTTTAGTACTTAAAAAAAAAAAATTAGGCAAATTTTTCTCAACATCCTGCAGCAGCAAAAAACCCCCAATAAACCATCCACTTAGCACACATCTGAGGAAAAAGAAAAAAACCAGATTGCTCTGAAAATAAAAAGGAAAAGCAGGGCAAGAAATATAATTAACAGACTTATTACCTCAGGGGAGAAGAAGGGTTTGTTTTGCAACTTCACAGGATGGGAAGGATTTAAATGTTGAGTGGGTGCCTGTATATCCCTTTGCATGAAAATTTCTAGCTCTGTGTCTGTGCTTTTGTGTCTGAGTATACAGATGGAGAGTTGGCAGGGCTTGTGTTCCTGGGTTTATAAGTAAAATGTATATACTTTATTTATACATTTGATAGGAAACATGGAACAAGCTGTCAAGAGCAGGTGTGGGGTATGTGTGTATGGAAATGCCTAATATATACTTTCTCCCTCCTTCCAACTTACACAAACACACCCAGCTCTTCAGACCACATTTCCACTCCATTTTAGGCCAAATGCTCCCAAAGTCACTGAGCACTCTGCACCTTTTCCTGCAAATGAGGCACTGGCAAGTAACAGCTGAAAACCCACCATCCCATAACCTCTCTTTCTTTCTTGTTTTTCTTTAAACCATTCTCCACGATTTTGCTGCGCTCTAGTTTTTCAAAAGAGAAACTTCAAGCAGAACTGCAGGTACTTGTCTTGCAGAGAACAGAACATGTAACACCACACACAATTGTCAGGCTGGCAGGTACTGCACCGACCTCCCCGTTAATTAATCTTTAATGCCATTAATTGGTTGTCTGCTTGGTGGCGAGGAAAAAGGGTAAACATTGTTCACAAATCAATTTAATTCTGCTCCTAAACAGATTGTTTTCAAGGGGATAAAAACAATTATGAGCACTGCAGTGACTGGACACTCAAGCTTTGCTGATAACAAACCTGGAATAGCAACATGCACGAGGCACAGTCACTGGTGCAGGGCTGTTTATTGGGGTTTTTTTTTCCTCTCAGGTATATGAGAAAGGAGGGATATCATTGGTTTTAATTCCTTCTTTGCAGCTGACTCCTTTATTTTATACCCTGGGCCTGGCCTCAACAACACCTTTTGGAGTCTGCTGCAGCACACAAAAATAAAAGTTGTTCCTTGCTTACAGGGCAAACTTTTGGGTGGTTTTTTTCCATTCCACAGCAGGATCTCACATTTTTCATTCTGCTAATCACTGTGACAATCTTTGCTCCAGCACCTGGGTACAGAGCTGGCATGATACAGTGGTCCTTGGTTTCAGCATGAGGGCTGGGTGTGACAGCGTTTGCGACACAGCAGGAGTGGCAGTGAGAAACTTCCCATCAATTAATCAAATTTCATCAGAGGTGCGCAGTGATATGCCAAAAGGAGCAGGTGTCAGGATGAGGTATGTGAGTTCTGTACAGTCAATGTCATAGATGTCATGGGTATTATATATTATAGATTATCCCTGCCCATGGCAGGAGGGCCAGAATTAAATGATCTTTAAGGGCCCTTCAAACCCAAACCATTCTGTGATGTCTTCTGGTGACATCCTTCTGGTAGAGAGCTCTGCTGGGCTCTTCACAGCCCACAGCTTCTCTGCAAGATCCAGGGAAAGGTCTGTGTGTGTGTATGTCTATAAACTCGTATTCCACATTGTCTCCCAAGCTCCATCTTCTATTTTAGAACTTTTCTTCCTGCCAGAATTGGCCTACATGGCTTAATCCCATGTCAAATAGCTTGAAACACTCTCTAGTTGGCTGATGGCCCCTCTTCATGTTCTAAATAGCCTTTAGTAAAGCTCAACCAGTGGCAGGATAATGGGACCATCTCCTACACCAGCCCTCTGGCTGAGCTCAGAGGAAGCTGGCAAGTGAGTTGCAGGGAAAATGTTCTCCTGAGCCTTCAAAATGATACTCAGGACTAAGCAAAACATCAGCCTTTGCTGCCCTGAACTTCAGAGCAACCCAAAGCACCTGGTGAATGAGCCTGGTAACTCAGGGAAGCTGGGATTAGGGCAGCAGGAAGACTTAGAAATTATCTGAGTGGCAGAGGAGAAGGTTGTTTTTCTGCCTCAGGGCAGGAGCTGAAGCACTCACAAGTAAAATTTATTTTGCTTTAGGGGAGAAAACATATCTTCCCAGAAATGTCTTTAGGAGAGATGAGGCCTTTTGGCTTCTGTGCTGTGCACATGGCAAAGGGTGTGGGCTGGCAGCAGAGTCAGAAATGAAGCAAAACAGCAGCCCTGGTAAAAGAAGAGGCATTTTTAAGGCACTGAAGAAGGATGATTTCATGGTGGCATTGGATTCCCTGCTTGGCTCCATGCAGAACTTGTGGTGTGACCTGGGGTAAGTCTTTCTGTGAGAATTATGGCTTGATAACCTTGCCCTGCTCTTGCTGCTGGTGCACAGAGCTGCAGGCAGCACAGGGACTTGGAGGTACTCTACAGAAGCCACAGATACAAATGTCACAGATACAAATGTCTGGTTGTGCAGTTTCTCACCAATGTGCTGATTCTAACTTTCATTAGGAAGTTGCTTATTTAAAATATTCTGTATTTTTTGCCTTCCCTGAAGGACTTTGAAGGGTTTTTCTGTGGTTTGTAGGAGTCAGAAAGGGCTTTGGATTGTAACCATGAGTATTTAACCCCAGATGAAGTGAATGGTTTGGATGTATGTGGTGCTTTGGCCCATGGAAGTGTAGAGGTGGGACCTGGCTGCTCTAAGTTAGGCACACTTAGACAAACCTTAACTCCCTCAGCACAACTCAGACAAGCCAAACTCCCTGTGGCATTTTCTTTTCCGTTGTGACAGTTCTGAATGCTCTGCTTGCAGCATTTTCTTATCTAACATGATGGTATTTATGAAACCTTTGTTACTGTCTTTCAAGTGGGCTGGAGTCTTTCTTTGTGTCCTTTTAATCTTAAAATTCTTTCATATGGAGAATAAACTTTGTACTTTAGATATTTTCACAGAAACCCACTGGTGACTTTATGTTACTGGTTGAATTTTTACTTTTTCTGTTCGTGAAAACTGAATAGAAACCCAGTTCTCAATCTGTGTTCAAATGCCACATTCACCTTCCCCAGGTGGTTGAGCTGATATTTCCTGTGTGTCCCTCTCAGGAGCTGAAGCTCTTGCCAGGACAGCTCCTTCTCCCACAAAATCTATCAGCTGCTTTTGGGGTATTCAAAGATTATCTGAATATATTACTTTTCTTTTGAAAATTGTTTTAACTTAATTACTCACAGCAATTCAAGAGGGTGATACTCTCACTGGTTGGGGTAATTAGGAAGCCTTAATTGGCTCTTTAAAAAATATCAAAACGTAGCTGTGTCATTGCTGTAACATCCTCATTATTTCAATCTGGCAGCTTTAACTGGTGCATTTATGTTTCTGATTTACATATTCTTTCCCTTGGTGCTGAACAATATGACTTGGAATAATAATAAAAAAGTGAAGTTCCTCCAGAGAACCATTACATGAGCGATGTGGGTATAGACAATATGTGAAGAATATTCCAGTATCATACAGTTAAACTTGGTTTATTACTACAGTACTTAAAATGCAATTAAATTGTGTTTGTGGATGTTACTTTGTTGTGTCACTATCTTTGTCTTCCCTTAAATTCATTGGATGTGCAGGAGCACATTATTGCTCTAAAAACCCCTTATTTTCGGAGGGTAAAAATGCCAAATGTAAGGTCCTCTCAAATACTATGCTAAAGCTTCCAGACTGTTAACAGAACCTTTTTGTTGGACACAGCTGAAGTTTTTTCTCCTGATCTTGAGTCAAGCAGAAGGTGATTTTTTTTCCTCTTTCCCTCTTAATTAGAACAGAAATTTTTGAACCTATGAGTAGTTTGTTCTAAAAGAGATATAAATTCTTTATGTAGAAGTATATTATACATTTGTCAGTGTATAAAAAAATAGATTGCTTATGCTGAAGAAAAAAAATATACCTTTCAAATAATCTTTCAATGAGTAAATAAACACAATTTGACCTTTAGTCATTGTGTGCTTCACTGTGATTTAAAGTGATTCTTTAGGTAGAGACTGAGGGATACTAGAAGAAATTATACTTCCTTGCATATACAGATTTTATCCAAGAGATGCTTCCAGGAGTTGGAGCAGGAATTCAAGGGGGGGTAAAAAAATGGATTTTAAAAAAAGAAATTTATTGTACTTATTACTTTAAAAAATTTATTTAAAAATGTATTTCATTGCATTTTGTATAGAAAAATCAGGATTCAATTGCACAGCTGACCTGAGGAGGCTGCAGCAAATGGAGGTGAAGGTCTGGGGCTTTTGGGAGGTGGTGGTTTTAGGACAATCAGAACATTTGGGACACTATTTAGTAGATAAAACTATAAATAGCCCAGTTAATGCTTCCATTCCAATTCCCTATTATGTCTCTTATTTATAGATTTCTATATGTACTAAAAAGAGGGAGACCATAGGGAATAAGTTTGCATCTGAAAATGCAGGGATCTGAGAAGTAATTTAGAAGTCACTTATCTGATATATATTAACTGATACATGAAATTGAAGAGAGGCAGATGAGTGGCCTCTTGGAGCTGATTCCACGATGTTGAAGGATGGATTTTTCACATTTGAATGCAACAGTTATTCAAGATGGTTTTCACTCTTAAAATGAATACTCAGAACAGAAGTTTTTTTTTGTTTGTTTGTTTGGTTTTTTTTTTTTTTTTTTTTTTTTTTNTTTTTTTTTTTTTTTCTGCATCAAAGCAAAATCATGTTTTATTCTTAATGTAACTCAGTGTGACTGTCATGTAGGAGTTCACTCAATAATTCACAGTGGTTATCTCCCTGCTCTCCTCATGCTCTTGCTGGTCACTGAGGCTGCTGGCCCTGCTCTGATCTCCTGGTGTTGTGATAACCAGTAGACCCTGGACCTCAAAAACTCATTTGCAGAACGACCACAACCTTTATATCCTCTCTCCAGGGAGTGGTTTTTGAGAAAAGGCTGTTCAAACCACTTTGATCCACCATCAGTCGTGCACTTCACTCCCCAGGTCTGATGACACTGGAAGGTCCTGAAAGATGCTTTTTTCCTCCTTTAATTTGAATGACATTGTGCTGTGTGCAGAAATGAGCTCAGCCTTTCTTTTCTGACTTTTCCTTTGCCCCCTGCCACAGCCTCCTCAGAAGTAGGATGCTACAGATATTCCTCTGTTGCTCTTCCAGGCGTAAACAACATGAACTTGCTTGAATAAAAACAATGCCACAGGATGGGAAAAATGACCAGGAAGTAGCAAAATTCAATAGGTTTTTCAACAACAGAGCATCTAAATTAAGAGGCAGTCTCTGGCAAGCATGTAGTCCACCTCCAGTTTATTAAGATGCTGGGGATTTGGGAAGTTTCTAGATAAATCTGCAAACCTTGCTGAAACAAACCAGACGAATCTTTCCATTCAGGCGCTTTTCTCTCTCAACGCAGCGTTTACTTTCCTGCAGTGGCTAAGCAAGCATGTTCCTGTGAAATCAGCTGGTTTGTTCTTCTCCAGCCATGCTTACCCTCTGCAAAGCCACAGGATAAACTAATTAGAGATTTGCTGTTTGGAGAAAGTTGTGATAAGTTTGCTGACAAGGACATCGCCTAATCTCATTGCACACACGTCAGTGGCCATACATGTGTGAAATTAAGTGGGTTTTTTGCTGATTCCCACAGACTGCCTATTTTTTATCTTGAGACAACATTCCCAATCATAAAATGCATTAACATCTGCTATCGGGGGCTTACTGTAATATGTGTAACACCAGCAGCAATTCTTTGATATTGCCTTCAAATGCATTGTTGAGGGAGATCACAGAAATGGCTTTGATAGGCTACATGATTTACCTGGAAGAAGGAAAAGCTGATAGGGAAAATAATCCTGCAAGGTTTTTTGCTCTGAATAGAAATGGTATGGATGGATCTGGTACCTCAGCTGCTCATAGGAGCTGGCCTACCTGAGGGTATTTTGTTCTTTTAAGCCAGTTTTAAGTGAAACGATTGGCCTGAAACGACCTTGGAATCAAACACACACCTGCATTTGGGAGGTTTGAAGTGATAATAATGCAGAGCAGAGAATAAAACAAAAAAAATTTAAAAAGGCAGAAAACCAACTACCTTTTTTTGCTGTGAAAAAGGATCATCTTCAGTTCTAAAACCTAAACATAGTTTTTCTCTAGGTCACAATAAAACAATACTTACTTAGCTTCCACAAGATTTGCTGCAGGCAAAATGTGATTGTTGTTAAAGCACCAGATACACAAGGCCAAGAAGGCAGCATTCCGTTTATCCTGTTATTTTGTAGTGTGATTATTTAGTACTTGTCAAGAGATTTCCAGCCAGTTGAAGCTTTCTGGGCTTTCAGCTGAAGCAGTTTTGGAGGAAGTAACATCCCAGTGGGGAATAGGGTAAGAATATTAAAATACAGGGTTTATCACACATGCCTGAACTTAACTGCAGGTAGACTCAACAAAACAGCTCCCCTGGCAGTGAGCAATTTCTGTATCCCTTCTCACTAGGGATGCTCCAGGGCCCTATCAAGACACCATTTCCTCTATCCCTGTCTTGATCTGCTCCAGTTCCACAGACAGTGGCTGCAGGATATCATCACACCCAAAACTTGGGGCTTAGGGAAGGGGGAAACAAGGAAAAATAAAGAGAAACACCATTTTTTTCTTCCTCTTAAAGCATCTCATCTCCAAGATTTTTTCAGGTCCCTGTTCTTTCTGTGCTGTTGAGTAGAGCTCAGCATTTAATTTGCAGGGAATAGAAGGTGTTTGGAACTGCAAAACCTTGGATCTGAAACAGCTGTGGGTGTAGGGAAGGGTGTAAAATGGAGGGAATTTGTTTATTATCTAATGGTATATGAGGATTGATTATTTTTCTTCTATTTTAATTCTGTGGAAATATGAGTAGTGGGGATCTGCAAACTAAGAGAGGTTTGGTGCTATGCAAAGGGAAATCTTTCCTTTTACTTTTTTGCCTTCCTTCCCCTCAACATCAGAGAAAATTCTCATTTTTCTTCCTAGCTGGAACCTTCAATCCTTCTCTGTGATTAAACTGAGCCTCTATTTTCAGCAAAATATATGTGAGAAGATGGTGAAACCCTCCGTTTGAGACTGGACATGTGTGATTTACATAGTTAACCTTAGGGATGTTAATGAACGTGTAGCTTGTGGGGAGCAGAACCAAATGGATGCTTATAAATGCATTAATTGGGATTGCTGAGGCTGCTGCACACCAAGTAAAACAACCAGGATGCATTTGGGATATTTGCCCCATGGTATTCAAAGCACGGAAGACAATCCAGGGAAATTGCAGGAGAGCCTGAGTTAATCAGAAGTCCCTGCTGCAGCAATCAGGATCAAATGAATAGTAATTGTGTTAATCAGCTTGTGAACTTTTGTGCCATGTTCATAATTTCAAGTATCATCAAATGCTGTGCATTGGGGCCAGTTGTTGCTGCTATAATGAAATATTGTCTGTGAGAGGAAGGATTTATTCTGTTGTAAGCCAGTTGCTGTTTTCCCTCTAGCAGTTTTTGTAGAAGGCTTGGATATTTTTATTTTATTGTTTTTATGATTGAACTAGAAGAAATGTTCCAAAGTACAACTGTGGAATCTCTGCCCTGTTTTTCAGGAAGGGGATTATTTTTTGGTACCTCTGCTGAAGGATTCCTCCTCTCTAACTGAGCAGCACGTTGTCAGCTCTGGGAAAAATCTCAGGAAAATCCTTCTTTCACCTTCAGGTTATGGGTTACCCTGAGGGAACTTTGCTCCCCAGCTGTGCTGATGTCCTGAGGTGACTCTGTGTGGAGATGAGCCTCACACAAATGAGCCTTTGACCCATCTGTGTCTTCCAGGAAGTTACTAGAAAAATCAAGAGAACCTCCAGAATCCTGCTGAATATTTACTACCTTAAAGCTGGAGCTGGATGTGCAGGAGTTACCTGCAGGCTGGGTCCTGCTTTGCTGCACCAGTCAATCACAAATAAGGAAGGCTGGTTTGGCAGTGGTGGTTGAGGCATAAATTCACCTGGGGAGCAGCACGGCCCAGGGTTGAGATTCCCAGCCGGTGGCAGCTCAGGTGTGAGAATCCCTGTTATTTCCCAGTGCTGCTGCTTTTATTTCCCAAAATGGATGGGTTTTTTTCCCCATATTGTCTATTGAAAGTGTGAACTCTGTGGGGTTCTGAGCCCTAACCCAGGAGCAGCTGGATGTGGGAGCAGTTGTGCTGTGATGCTTTGGCTCTCCTGTGTGTATTTCCATGTTTGCTCTTTCCTTTTTGTGTAACTTTTTCGTGGGTAACATTTTCATTACAAATAACCATAAAAAGGAGCAATAAATGTCCTGCCTAAAAGAGCTGAACGAGGTTGTAGTGATTGGAAATGCATAATGCCACAATGCAGAACACAAAACTTCTCCTTGCTCTCATTAAATTAAAATGTCACTTATTTATGGGCCCAAATCTTCCTTGCAGAAGTCAATACAGATCCACCCCTCATCTGGGACCCCTTCCTCTCTCCTGAAAAATCGCAAGCCAAATTTGACAAAAGCAGCATTAAAAATAGTCTTTACCTTCCTGGAGCCAGGGAGAGAAACAGAGACTTCTGCCTCTTTAAAGTCAGGTTCTGTTGAAGCCAAAGGGAATTTTGCTTCAGTGAAAATGGAGTTGATCCAAATGCAAAATGGGAATGTAGGAAAAAGTGGGTGCAGGGAGTGCAAAGTAGGAAAATTTCTTGAAAAGTTAAAGTAAATTAGGACTTGAAGTAGCCTGTATTCAGTTTTGTCCACCACTCTGTTTTCTTTTGTCAATTTAAATTAATTAAACTGCTAATTAGGGAACAGTCAGGTTATGAAACATATATCTTAGAAAGTCAGAAGAGTATCTTTTGTTTTGGTTTGGGTTTTTCCCCCCCTTAAATGAGCCTATGCCTTGCAGCACAGGATTCCTTGGGAGCTCTCGAGTGTATCACAAACACAAATGCAAGCCTGTGTGCTGGCTTTTCATTTTCTTCTTCTTTTTTCTTTGCTTTCTTTTTTTTTAAGGTCACGTGTGATCTGTGCCATAACCAGGGGGAAAGGGTCAGAAACAAGAGCAGAGGGAGGTGAGGGGGCAGCTGTGATCACATCCCCACCTTGCCACATCAATTAAAGCCCCTGTTGTCAGCCCTGATGGGTGAGTGGCACCAGCACCCTCAGTTCCTTCAGAGCAAGGCTGAAAAAGTCATTTTATTGCTCATGTCTCATCTTTATGGGGAGGTGTCTACAGGGGTCTTCCACTCCAAAATTCCTGTCTAGCAGTGTGGCAAAGAAAATAGCTTGTCTCTTACCCTACATTGATTAATACTTGTGAGTGATGTGATTCTTTCTGCCTGATGCCACAGTTAAATTTCAAAATGCTTGTCTTGGTCCTGGTGTTGCTGTCCCTGCTGTAAAACACGGGGTTGTGCACGGGGAGGAGGCACAGTTTGGCTTTCCAGATTCCTGAGCCTTTGTATGGGGAAATCATATTCCCTTTCTCCTCCTGATAGGAGAACAGGGCACTTCTGAGGTCTTCCTGCAATCACTGCAGCAAGTTGTGATGTGAATAATGGATGACATGAAAATCCCTGCCCAGCTAAGAGAGAACAGTACAGCATGGTGCAGTTTTCCTGTTGCACTGAGACACTGAGCTGAAAGCATCCAAGCTGTCATCTGCAATTAGAAACAAAATAAAAGCACCTGATAAGAAATAAAAGCTCTCATCCATTGCTGTGCTCTGACTGCAGACAGTGATGTACCAGGCCTTTGTTCTGAGAACAAATCTTCTCCTTGGGAAATTTTTATGTCCCTGTATTGCAGAGAAAGCAACAGCCTCCCTTTTACGTCTTGCCCTTCTCCTTCCCCTGCAGCTCTCAAGGAAACCTGTTTGCAGTGCACAGCCTGGTCTGTGAGGTGGCAGCCCCAGCTTTTGAGGCTGTCCCCAGCCTTGTCCCACTGTCCCTCTGCTCCGTGGGGTCTCTGCCTTGAGCAGAGCTGGAATTGCCATCACCTTTATGAGTTTTGCTCCCTCCCTTGGTGCTGTAACCCCTTCTCCTTGGGGGGATACTGGTACAAAAGCCCCCACAGCTCCCTGCAGGTGTGGTGACAGTGGCAGAGGGGCTGAGGATGCACAGGCAGGCTGTGATCCCTCACAGCCCCTTCCCCCCAAAGTCTGCTCCCTCATCCCTCCTGCCCTGACTCTGCACAGAGAGGCTTCCCTTGGCACTTCCCAGGCTCAGCTGCATTAGCTATTGTAGTGTCTTCCTGGAAATTTCAGAGCCCTTCTGAATACTCTCATTTTTTCAGTCATCAGTTTAATGACAGAGTCATCCTTGCCAGGTGGAGACCCTTTCCTGTCACTCTGTCAGATTTTCTTCTGATCTTCCCGAAGCCTTTTCTCCCCATCTTCTTTCTGCCTTATTCTTTTCACGTTGACAAGGGTTGTTTGTTTTTTTCATGCTCCTTTCCCCCTCAGGGTAGTCTGTGACCCTACTATTTATCTTTCTGTATTTTCATTTTTCTTTGTGCTCTTCCTCATTTGGCATCTTTGCCTCATTGCACACCCTGCTCATGTTCCCTCTGTGCCTGATATCCCCTTCATACTTTGTGCTCTTTCATCTTTTCTTTATAGATCACCTATGCCTGCTCAGTATTTTATTTCAGGATTTCTAATTTCAAAAATATACATATTTCACTTTATCTTTTAAAATTAATTTTAATGTACTTTGTTAGGTGACATCTTCAACCCATCAAATATAAACCCCTCAGCAGAAAAGAGTGGGTGAAATTACTAAATCAAATTCAGTAGAGAATGAGCAAGAAGCAGCTTCACATCTCAAACATCTTAAACAGAGGCATAGCCTTAGTAAAAGTTGTATTATTAAGTGGAATTTCCAGCTTGATCTTTGTTCTTTCCTCTTCCCCCCCCCTCTTTTTTTTTTTTTTTTTTTTTTTTTTTTTTTTTTTTTTTTTTTTTTTTTTTTTTTTTTTTTTTTTTTTTTAACTGTGTAAATGAAATCAGTATTTTCTACCTCTCTTGGTTGGGAAAGGTTTTTTTCCTTGTCAGCCCAGAAGGTCACAAGGATAGAGTGGAATATAAATGACTCTGCAAATGTTTAGATTTCATAAAATTCAAGCATGTACACTTAACATGCTGCCTTTGATTGGACTCTGCATTCCCAAACTTCCTGAGCAAATTAGGTGCTCTGTGCTACAGACCTGAGGAAGATTAGTGACATTTAGAAAGGGGCTATTTGGAGGGAAATACATCCTAATGATGACCATAAGTCTTTTGTGTCTATTCATGAATTCATGAGGTTGGCCTAGTGCATCCAGAATGAACTCTGGGGACAATAAACAGAAACTTAGAATTGCTGAAATATGAATTGCTAATGAGGTTCTTCAACCCAGGGCTTGTGCTGGAGTCTCTTTGCTTACCTGGCTGGTGGGTCAGGGAAGGGATTGCAAAGGATTTCACTTGGTGGAGATAAAGTAGGTTAAATAGGTTGGGGGTTTTCATTTCAGCTTCAAAGTTATCATTTCAAATTCAGGCAAAGCACAATTCAGCACACAGGAAAGTTAATTTGCTGGGTCTCTCTGAATAAGTAGTTTCCTCTTTCTAATTTGTACCTCAATATCTATTCCTGTTTTCCTTCAGAATTTTATATTACTTTTAATAGGTTGAATTTTCTTAGGCTAATTTGGGCTGCAGCTGAGAAGATTCAGCTCTGCAGAATTCAAGTGGCTGCAATTATGCTCATAACTAATCCATCAACCAAAAGTTCAGTGGGGAGCATCAGAGGAAGGACTTATGATCTGTTCTGTCTTCTGTAATTTGCTTTTTTCCAATTACATAATGTCATTGCTGCAATTGATGGCATTAAACATCGATTCCTGTTTTGTCATCGCTGTTTTCCCTCCTTCACTGCTCTGAATGAGGTTTGGATTTATTGCAGGACCTGTGAGGAACCAAAGGTGCATTAATGTCTCAGCTGCTGCAAACCTCACTCACACCTGCTGGAGAGTGGCTCTAGAGCTGGGATGCGATGTGTTGTAGGGCAAAAGGAAAATTTTTCAGAAATTTTCTGCAGAAATACAGAATTATTCTTCCAAACTCATGTTGTTGAAGTCTGCAGCAAAACTGGGAAGGGAAACAAGTTGCTCCAGCCAGTTCATCTCTGGTCTAGGAAAGGCTCCTTCACTTGTTTGCACATTAGCTCCTCAAAGATTCTAAAGGAGTTTGGAGGTAGTGACATTTGGCCTCTTTTTATGAGAGCAGAATTCCTTCTCCCATCCTGTCTCATACCTGCAGGCTTTGTAGCAAGTACCTTGCATTCCACCCCCTGCAAACCTCTCAGGAGACCCAGGCCACTCTTTATGTTCCTGGGCTGGAACTCAACACCTTTTACACAAAATACATGGTAGTGCAACGTAATTAATTCTAGAATAAGTGGTTTAATTGCTTTCCCCTTCAGAGTTCTTGCTCTGTTTGGGTCTTGCTTATTTCTTGAGCCAACACACCATGGTTTGATAGTCAGAGCTGCCTACAACTGGTGTAGGATTTGTGTATTAAAGTCCAGCTCTGCTGTTGGCAGTGGGCAGAGCCCAGAGGAAAAGGGCTGGAAGGTGAGAAAAGTATTCCTGTTTCATGGATATTACAGCCTGTGAGGCAAGAGTCTCACATCTTGTGCAACTGGATCCTATGTGTGAATTGGAAGCCTTTTTTTTAAATTCTGAAAAAGAACCAGTGAAAATTTACAGATGGATGAAAGGGGGCAAAGTGAGGAGAGGATTATTTTTATAAGAACAGTGAATGCATTCTTCACTTTGCTGTGGAATGGTCTGGTGATCTTAGTAAGTTTGGAGCTCAGGTGGATACAGGTGAACTACTGTTTAAGAAGCCTGGGATGAAATAAGCTAGAAAATGAGAATATATAACTGTGTGAAGAATCCAAATGAAATTAGTGAAATTGGGTCCACCTGCCTAGGGATGACTTGAGGTTAGGAAAAGATGTTTGTTGGATCTGCAGTGGGAGAGAGAGAGGGAGAGAGGAAACTCTGCCTGCAAAATGCAGAGCAGCAGTTTGATGCTGCAGCTATGACACATCCTCTGGTACACGTTATGGTGAGATGCTCCAGCACTTATGAATAATTCAGGCCCCTGAGAGGAGGCCATTAGACACTGACCCAGCACAGGCTGGGCCCATCAATCTCTGTTTCTGAAGGAAGCTTGGGCTGCAGCAGCATCCCTTTGAAAGCACCAACACAAGACACTTTTGATTTGCAAGCTAAAGCGGCCCTCAAGTAAGAAAATCAATTTCAACACAAAATGACACGTGAGTTTTATTAAGTCAGCATCGTCTAGCCTGCATTATTTAATAGTATGAGCTCCTCTGACCTCTGTGAAGAGTTAAGCTGCATGAGCAGAATAATGTATGCTTCAGTTTAGCTCCAGAAGTCAGTCAAGAGTTAAGGTAGAAACAGTCTGGCAAAGTGGATTTACCTTCTATTTATGTCCTGGAATAACAAGAAGGTGAAATGTAAAATCTCAGGTCCAACTAAAGTGTTGTAAAGAAGATCAGGTGCTTCCTTGCAGTACATTTGGTTGACACCAGCTCTGTTTTCTTTGACCTACTCCCCTTTTCCCCCTCTCCTCTTCTGGTAGCCTTTTGGCTCTGATGAGAGTAGGAAGTTTGCCAAAATCCATTCTTTCCTGATATTCTGGGACTCGTGTCCTAGACATGAATATAAAGGCTGCAGTTTGGAAAGCAGAACAATGTACATAAACACAATTAGGAAATAGATTTTTTTTTTTCTTCAAATGATTACCATTTGAAGGTTGTGAAGTTTATTGTCAGTCCAGAAGGTGTTTAGAACTTTCAAAGTTTAGGAATGGAAGAGGGGGTGCCATGCTGAGGAGTGACCAATAGCCGGGAGATATTTTCACCTGATGTGGGAAACAGAGATTTTAATGTCTGCTATTGGCTATGTGGGATGTGTTTCCAAACTCTCTGGATTTGACTGGAAATCTTGCAGTTGATAA
Source organism: Sterrhoptilus dennistouni (assembly GCA_013397095.1). Classification (NCBI taxonomy): domain Eukaryota; kingdom Metazoa; phylum Chordata; class Aves; order Passeriformes; family Zosteropidae; genus Sterrhoptilus; species Sterrhoptilus dennistouni. Next base: position 1,035,388 of record VWZU01016196.1, on the reverse strand, counting down.
TGCATGCTTTACAAGAGTGTCATTAAAACTACTGGAAAACAATAGATTTAGCATCTGTTCTTTTTTTTTCTGCGAAGGAAAAAAATGAATGTTTTAGTGTCCATTTGGTTTGGTTTTTTTTTTTTTCCCCTGGATTAAAGACGTGTGAAACTTTTCAGTCCAAAGTTTTTTTCCCCTAAAAATATTCATTTTTCTGGCTTATTTTGGCTGCAAATATTTTACCTTTTAAATCAAATGCTTCACTATATTGTTTCAAACGCGCATTTAATTTTAATATTTTTTGTACATTCAGGTGGGTTTTAAATTTTTTGTCACAGATTAGAAAACCTTTCTGATGAACCTTTTTTTTCCCTTATTTTTTTTTCAGCCAGGAATGTGGAAAATCAATTATTCACACAATTCTATTTGAGTGAAGGCTTAGGTCAGGTTAGTTCTTACTTTCCCCAGCCATTCCAATTATTTTCTAATATATGCAAATTCCCTTTGGCTCTTTGGCTCTCTAGTCTAGTCTGTCAAACCTTGGCTGCCTAATCGCATTAAAAATGAGGCTCATCAGGCAAATAAGATACAATTCCACCCTTAACAGTTCTAATTGTTAAGAAGGCTGGAGCCATTGTTCGAGAGCCATCCTTTGATAATATTTTTTTCCTAAAAAAAGTAAAAAAAAGTTATTATTTTTATAACTTTAAATAATAAGATAATAATTTTACAGTGCACCTCAACTGCTAGGGGTGAGGGTGATATTACCTTTCAGCCCTGAGAACTTTCCCTACCAGGAGTGTCTGAGGCTCCCAATCCTGTGTATGGGCAATCCCTGCCATGACAAGAAAAGCTTGGAGCCTGAGGATGGGGCTCTGAGTCACTTGTTTCCTTCAGTAGTGAAGCCATTTCCCCAGGGACTTCAGTTTTGCAAGCCCAGCTCCATCCTCTTGATTAAAGAATCCCATGACCTGGACCACAACAAGTTTTTAATTTATTTCGGATACAATTAAAAGCAAAGAAATTCAGCGTGTAATTTGCTGGCAAACAAGCTGTCCCCCCTCCTCCCACACCCCCACCATTGCCCCCTAACCCTTATGCTTGTTTTCCAAATTTGGGTAATGATGAGGCTCAAGGGAGATGTGAATTATAACTTGTCTGTGGCTTGGCTAATGAAGAAGGAACAGACTTTGTTTCCATCTGGACTGTGTTTTTATTTGTTTTCTCTGCTTTATTTAAAGGAAGCTGAATTTCTTAAAAAAAAAAGTATTGCATAAGTAAATTAACCTGAGCCTGCTGGTAGTGCAGTGTGACTCCCAGTCCTTGTCCACAAAAACACTTGTTGCTTATACAAAGTTGGCAATAGGAGAATTTCTTCAAGCTGTACAGAGTTCTGAGGGTTTCCTTACAGGGTTTTACAGACAGACTTTCTCTGTGATGTTTTTGCTAAATGGAGTGCTCAAAAATTCCTTCTGCAGGGAAAAGAAAAGGCGGTAAGTGTAAGGCAGCCCTGGCTTTGGAGCTGAAAGAACAGGAGATAATTTGTGTGGGTGCACAGCGCTGCAGCTGGGAAAGCTGATCACACCCCTTTTAATTTAATTTTTAAAACACCTCTTTTAATTTAGCTTATTCCAATGAGCTGAGAGCAAGAGCTGAATGTCCTTTGCAGCTTTTCCAAAAAGATACGAGGGTCTGGAAAGACCAACATCTGATAAATGGGAATGGGAGCACAATTTGAGAGGCCAACAAAGTGAGGACACGCACAGTTAGCAGCAGTTCAGCACTTTACACTAGTTCAGGATTAGTTTCTGACTGTGGAATGCTATTCCCAGTTGTTCCTCCATCCACTGATGTGCTCCCCTGGGTGCTGAGGAGGGTCCCACATCTGCAGGGATTTCTCTGCAGGCTCCAGGATGGCTCGTGGTGGCTTTTGGAGCCCTTGTGAGGGCCACTTCCACACTACAAAACCTCAGCACCAGCTGTTATAGCTTACTCATCTTCTGGCAAAATCAATTTGCAGCTTTGTTGTAGGAGATACAAAAAGATCACTTGGATGGGCTTCTCATGCTTTTCTTCTGCTTCAAAGTGACGATAAATCTTCACAAAAGGTTTTGGTATGTCTTCTGTCATCATGTTCTCATGGTTGTAGCTTTGACAGGGATGGTGTCAAAATGGAGTAGAAAAAAGATACTGAAATGGCTTTGTGGAAGAAACAATTTAATATTGTTACCTAGCAACAACTTGTTTCCTTTCCCTGCATGAAATTTACCCCTGGAGGACAGAGAAAAACCCTACCAAGGTCCCATTTTGGGAAATCAAAGGAGACCTCTCTGAGCAGAAAGCTAGAACACAAATTCCTTCTTGTTCACATTATTCATCCCACTTAATGTTATTGGACCCTGTTGAAGAAGGCTCTTTTTTTTGCTTTTCTCTGGGCTGTAAATTCACTTTTCCAGTTTGCCTTGCTGGAGGTGGAGGCCATTTAATGTCCAGTTCCAAACCCACAGCTCTCACAGCGTGCTGCCTCTCTGCACACCACACCCCTCACATCAGTGTGCAATTTGTGTGTGAGGGGGCACTTTTGTTCTTTCTCAGATTGATTTTTCTTTAATCTGACACGAGATGTGTAGACAGAGAGGACGCAGCTGTTGGAGCAGCACAAAACCAAACACGTGCAGTGATGGAGAACAGCAACACATCCTGTCTGCTGTCAGGCCTTGGTGTGCATTATGTCATGTTTGCTGCCTGCTTCTCTTAGAGGAATTAAAAAAAAAAAAATCAGGAAAGAGCCATTTTTAACATGCTGTCATGAGAAACAACTGTGCCTGACCCCTTATTGCTATCATGTCTATGGAGCCCCTCATGAATTAGATCATGTGTGAAGCCTTTCCTTTCTGTTGTTTTGTTGGGGTTTTTTTTTCCCATTTAATAAGGTGCCAAACAATTTGTCCCAATTCTGTAACTGATTTATTTAAATGCCTTGTCTCAACTCCTGGAGCTTGCTAAAATATATAAGTCAATCTTATCAGATCCCTGTTACGCTGCTTCCTTGTTGACCATATGGTGACAAAGTTCTGAGAAAGGAAATAGATTTAGGAAAAAAACAATGAGAATTGTTCCTGGTTCTGAGTGATATATGGGGTTTACTTAGTTCCTACTGTTTCCTGAAAGGGCACTCTGGAGAGTAAATGACTCTGTTAATGGTCTAAAGACGTGTGCCTAAAATAGCTTCTGTCCTACTGTTAATAAATAATCTGCAAACATGTCACACTTTTCAGCTTTTCATTATATTAGGGAGAATGCAGGTTTTTCACAGTCCTGTCCCTGGGTGTGCATTTACTTTTATATATCTTCCCTTATACACCAATAAATAGAACTTTTCTCCCATACTCTAATTCAACAAAAAGTCTCGTGTTGGTCACGTTCATAAGCTTTTCTTTTAAAAAAACTCCAAACCCGTAATCAGTTGTTCCTCAAAATAGCATGGGCCTTTTAAGAAAATGATTATTATTATTTAAATTTTATTTTTTTTAATTTTTATTTTGGTTAAAAAGCCTGAGAAGAATTTATAACAAGTTCTCTGGGAGTGAGGTGACAGGACCATCTCAGACTCTCAGTTCCTGCACCTTGATGAAATGAATTGGTGTATGGGAGCCACATGTCCCATGGCAAGCACGTATTGGGTGAACTAAGATCAAACTGCTGTCACTTTTTGGCTTACAAACAATCCAGAACTTGCTGACGTTGGAAAAAAAATGAACTAGCTGAAAGCACAGGCAAGAAAGGGGATTATTGTGATCTAAGGATGCTTCTCCTCGGAATGTACAAACAGTACAGATGACAATACCTCACAGCTAAAGGGGCTTTTTGACATTGGTTGTAGGCTGAGTGATGTTCTCCTGCTCCACTGTAGTCCTGACTGTGTAGCTACACTAGAAAAATGGGATTTGGCTTCAAAGAGCTGTTTCATTTCTCTTTTCCTCTCATCTCTGGCCATTCCCCTTTCATATTTCTCATTTATTCCTCTTCCCCTTGTGGCACCTCTCAACTGCAGACCTGGCAGGGAGATGAGACACAGGGATGAGTTTCACTTCTTAATGTTCTTAATATTCCTGCCCCCCAGGCAAAGTCACATCTATCCCCTGTGTGGTGTCAGAGTGGGACAAACAGCTCTGGGATGGCCCTGGGGGCTCTGTGTGTTTGGGGATGACGAATCCCTGGCACAGAACAGCAGTGGCTGCATCTCTTCCCGAGATCGCAGGGCTGCACTATTCATATAAAAAAAAAGGCTGTAACATTCATATCAAAAAAAGAAGTGTTTTCTCTCCACCTTGTTATCCTTCAAAATATTTCTCATCTGACAGCATTTAGGAGCTGATTGTCTGGAGCATTTCGAGGCACCAGGCACTGAGTTCTCACTGGTTACAGTTTGCTTCAAAGTTTCTTAATGGAGACAGAAAACCTTTTATCTGAGGAGACCTGGAAAATACTTTGCAAATAGCAATTAACCTCCACGCCATTCCAGTCGGTTGTCAGCTGTTAACCTTGTAAGCTCTCCCCTGACTGCTTTGCCTGTGCGTGTTTGGTGCCTGAACCTTGATTTAACACAGGAGATGTTACCACAGTGTTTGTTAAAATCCTTTCTTGACCTGGGAAAAGCTGGATCGTTGGAGGTCATTTTGGTTTGTAATGTAAAGGGGAAAAGGAAAGTTCTGTGGATCCCAGGTGGATTTTCAGTGAAGGGAAAGGATGAGTCAATATTAGGTGCTTTTCTCCCTTCCTCATCCCCAGTTTCAGTATATTGAAGGATGAATATTGAATATTCAGAATATCGAAGCCCTATATTTTTTAGGGCTTTGCTGTGCAGAGCTGAGATTGATCACTGCAGTTGAGGCTTGCAAATCTCTCAGGATGCCCTGGCTCGAAGCAAACGTCTGTCCTGGTGAAATATTTTAACCTGATCAATAGCTGCTCCTTTTGTTTATAATTTAATTACACTGTGAGCAGTGGAAACAGGCAGCTGAGAGTTGATCTGATATCTGCAGGTCTCTTCCTGCTCTGCCTTTGAGGAATGAGGTCAGACCTTAAGAACTGTCAGGTATTGGTCATGTTTGCTGCCATCCTGTGCTCCACCAAAACCATCAGCTGCACCAGGATAAAATTGGGTTTATCTGTGACCAACCAGCCTCCCAACATGCACATCTCCTTAATATTCATTTATTAGCTGGAAGGGCTGCAATAACTCTCCTGCCTCAGTTTTATTTTCTCTTCCAACACTAAAATGCTGTGTGATGTTGAGCCATCCCTGAGCTTCTCTGCAGCTCAGTTTTTCAGTCCCAAAGGAGTGAAACAATATTAACCTGTTGTTCAGGGGTGACACAAAGGTGAATTGCTATCTGCAAAGTATGTATAGATTCACAGGTGGGAAGTCCTTTTTTCCTGTCACAAGCTTAGCCACAGAATAACTCAGTTTTTAATCTCATTTAAACAAAAAAGTAGGTTGTTTTGGGTTTTTTTTCTGTAGTTCCCAGGCTGCAAGGAAATAGATATTTATGCCGTGATAAAATAAATTAACTGGTTATTCAGGTAGGGAAGGTAGACAAGGGATATCCCTGACTCTGGAACTCTAATGTGTTTTTATTTTCCTCAGTACTCTAGAGACCTTTTCCTTCACTAAAGTTTAAAACAGGAATGAGAATAGTTTGGTGCTGATAGTGGATTCAGGAGAAAGAATAATTTAAAGTGGAAAATTGACGGTTCTGAAATAGGATTACTAGAAATCAGGGGAACTTGTACTTTTTAGTGCACTCTGATGTGGGAAATTTAATTACTGCTGAGTGGCAAAGGTGAGAAGAAAAGCTGGTGGTGTTGATGACACATTAAATGGCTGGGGATGGCACAGTGGAGTGTTCCCTGCTCTAACAAGCTCCTCTTTTCCTCCAAATATTTAAATGCAATCTGTAACACTAATGGCTGCTTGTGCTTCATTCCTGTTGCTCCTTTTCCTACAGGTAAAATACACAAGGTCACTGAGCTGGGCCGTTTGCCAAGGAAGTAAAATTGCAAAATCTTTATTAGAGAAGAGGAAACACTGACAGCAATATGTGTCTCTGGGAATGGATTACATTTTCTTCTAATTACCCAGAAATATGAAAGCTGTGTGCAAGGGAATTAACTGCAAGAATTAGAGTGAGATTATGTATTTACCCATTCTAAAGAAGGCCAAATTTACAAAGTGAGCGTGATCTCCTTATGGATTGGTGCCACCAGGGACTGAAGTGCCCCACGGTTGTTTGGGGGCTGGATCTGCCAAGGTCTGATTTAGCAGCTTGTCCTCTGTGCTGAGCTCAGCCTGAGAGGGTGAGCAGCATCCTCTGTCAGTGACATCAGCTGCTGCCTGAGCAGGGCTTCAGGTCTTCATACACAGGTGGTACAAGCTCACAGCTTTTGAGCCAGAGAGGGTCTTTGATGCTCACAGGATGCATATTTTAGAGATTTCTGTTCTTTCATTCCACTCAGTGGATACCATAAAGGACTGGTAAGGAGTTGGGTGTCCAATATGGGTTAACTGCAAGTGAGAGAACTGAGATTGCAAACTTAAATCAGATACTTCACTTTAAAAACATCTCAAAAAGAAACAAATGCCCACAAAATTCACTTTCTACTTGTTTTCAAGGGGTGGCAATGAGCTATTGCGTCAAGACTTTTTTTTAATCATTATCTTCTTTCTCATTATTTTGTATATAAATAGTGAGGGAATTCAGGACCAGACAAGTTTAGAGATCACCTAGTCCCATTGTCACTAACTAGCCTCTCATCAGCATTTGTTTCTTGCTGTAGGTGCAGTTATGCCTTGATTTTGCCATTCTGGTAAGGACTTTGTGTCAGCAGGAGGCCATCAGAGGGGGCATTCTTCTCCCAGCCTCACTGGAGTTTGTTCTCTCTTTGTTGGGATGCTTGTCTCGGAACACAGCTGCAGTTATATGGAAAATAGTTCTCTCTGCACAGATATTCATGAATTAAATCTTGCATATGCAATAACAAATTTTGACTTCTAGACAGGGCATTTCATTCCCCAGGGTTTCATAACCCTGTAGCACAGGTGCAAGAATTGGTTCATTTCTCAGGGAAATTTACTCACCTCAGGGAAACATTATGTGTTACCTGCTAAATCCATCTATCCACTTTCTTATTCTGAGCTGACTCTGGGCTTTGCAAATGCACAAGCATTTCCTTCCTGTGTAGCTTTACATTATCCATTGAAAATGAATTATGCCTTCAACCCTCTAATTCACTTACTCTATTTCCAAAGTTGCCTTATTGAATATTATGATCTTCTGTGCGTTCATGTTTTAATTTGCATTTGATTAAGATACCCAGACCTTGTAGACTGACCTTGATCATCCTTGGAAGCAGAAAAAAAAGTGCAGCCACAAAAGGACAGCAGTACACAAACACATGAATATATGTGTATCAAAATTTAAGCTTTTTTTTTTTTTTTAATCATTTGAAGAAGAAAAAAGTCTCCATGTTTTAACATAAACACACTTATGTAGCTTGTTTTATAATGTGCTCCCATTTGAGGTTGTGCTTCTGCCAGAATCTTTCCCTCTTTAAACATTAAATTGCAGAGGTTTGAATTCTTCAGCCCATCTCATCTTTGACTGTGCTGTGAACACTTTGTCTGCTCTTCTCTGTGCTTCAGTATTTTTGTGTCTGTGATATGGAATTTCCCTCCAGTTCTAGCCCTAGTGAAGTCAAGGGCAACTTTTCCCTTCCAAAAGGCAAAATGTGGTCACAGTTTTACTGGTGATGGCAAAGTAACGGTGCTTCAACTCTTACTAGTGATGTTAATATTCCCAGAGCCACGGCAGAGTATGGGAAGAGCTGAGCAGTTTGTTTGGAGTGCAACCAACCTTTTTTCCTCCATTTTTCTAAATGTAAGTGCTCTGTCCATGGTATTGCAATACTTGTGGTGAGTAAATGTAACTGTCCACTAACTGAAACAAACAAACAAATTTATTCCTCGAGGACTGTAGGATTGCCAACTAAGGTTTTCCTGAGCCCTTTACAGACCAAATAACATCACCTGCTCATGAAGTAAGTTACACCTGGGTGGCATTCATCCAGGCATTTCTCACTCCATGAGTTGCCTGTGATCAGATTGTGATTTAAGAACCCATGTTTTCTATGGATTGCTGCCTCTACAAAATTGCCAGGCGAGCGTGTTTGAGCAAATTTCAAAGTTCTGCTTGTGAAAGAATTCTGTGATTTCTTATTCACATGGCAGGTCTGAATTCCTTTATCCTTTCAACAGGAATTCAGTCAACCATTGCTTATGCCTTATTTCTTATTCTTCCTGCATAGCTTTTCTACACTGTGGGAGAGCTTTCTTCTCTTGATAAAATATTTTCAGTTTTAAAATGAAGCCAAACTAGCTCATGAATCTTCTTTTCTGCTTTTTTGTTTAAATACAGCCTGGCTTGTAAAAACACTTGCAGAACACATTCAGTAACAAATGCTGGATCAAAACATAGGTCAGAACACATGCAAGCAATCCTGGATTGCCTTTCCTTTTGGATTCAAAGGTCTGCAAAGACTGTGCTGGATTTGGGTCTGCTAAGGCACAAAGAGAAAAAAGTATCAACAAGATTTTTTCCCCCTGCAGAGGGTGGATATCTGTGTGTATAATTCTTGGAGAAAACCCAGCTCCACACAAAAGCCCAAGTTATTTCTTTCTTTCTTTCATGTTCTTTTTCTAACAACTAAAAAATATCTAAACTGCGCCATGCAGACAATGGATAAACAACAGCTTTCCCTGAGATGAACCCCTTTGACTTGATGACTGAACACAGATTTTGTGATCCTGGCATGGCAGGAGCACATCAATTCCTTGCTTGCTCATGGCCATTCATTTAGGCCTTATCAGAAGTTTATTTCAGGAGGATGAGGCACTTGCTGGTTTTTTCTGTCTCTTGCAGACACACGACTGAGGCAGGTTATGGATGGATTATGGAAGGATTATGGCAAAGATGAGTTGTTTGGCTCCGTTTTGACACCTTGCTGTGCTTTTTATTAAAACATATTTCTAATAAAATGCAAAGAGGCATTTACATCAGCTGAGAGTTTGACCTGGGGACCCTGCAGCTTTTTGTGGAGACACTGCCCTCATATAAATAGCTGTTTGTTCATGCTCTTGCTCTATTCATTATGGTCAAAGTCTGAGCTCATGTCTGTTTCTTAACGCACAAAAAGTCTATAAATTCAGTGATGCTTGAGTCATTCCTGAGTTTCATTAAGTCTGATGTTACATTATGATAAGCCTGGACAATATGAATGTTAGCTTTTTAAGATCCTATCTCAGGAAAAAAAATATTCTCTAGCTATTTTGAGCTTTGCAATTAACCACAAATGTAAATCCTCACTGTTAAAGAAAATACAATGTATCCCATTACCAAAAAGCAGCAAATGGGATTTAGCTTGTGTTAGAGAAGACATGCTGTCGTTTTTGTTTTTCATTACCAGAATAATTGTAGCAGATTTATTTAACCAATCATTCATCAGCTAGTTTACAAAAGCTCCTGGGGCTGCTGCAGTTGTTGGACAGTTGACAGAATTATTTAGCTGATAAATACAAAAGATAATTTGATTCAAGTATGATTTCTGTGGGACTGAGAAAAACACAGCGGTTGTTTTGTCTCCCTTTGGATTCAAAGAGGATGCAGAATTAGATCTTGGAATACGAGCTGGTTTCACAGTTGGCCTCTGGAAATATCCTGCTCTTTTAAAAATAATTTTAGTCATTAGTTCTGTTTGTAGTTAAATAAATATAGCTACATTCTGCACTAATTATGCCCTCAGTCCAATAAAGCACTTAACAGGTGTATGACTTTAGAATAATTTGGTGAATAATCCTACTGGCTTGATCTGTGCATAACAGCTTGGTTCATCAAAACACAGTAAGTGCTTTAGTCCCACTAGAAGCAGTAAGTTTTAGGTGTGTGCTTGAAATTAAGCATGTGTTCAATTGCTTTGCCTGGCTGGTGATGAAAAACAGCCTGTTAAATTAGCTGCATATTGGAAAGCTTTACTGGATCCAGGGCTGTTGGAGTAAAGCTTGGAGAGCCGCTTATTTATAATTCACTCCGTGGTACAAATGACCTGATGTAAATGGTGCAATTTATAAAATTTATAAATGCTGTTGGGGCCAACTGTTGTGGCACTTGGGGTGCTTAGTAAGATTTTTGCTTGTGGATCTGGTCACTTAGAAAAAGGCAAGAAGATTGGTCAGAAATCTGGAAAATGTGAGAAATTATAAGAGGAGGAGATGGTGGAGCTTTTGCCATTGGAGGTGTCCAAGAGCAGTACAGTGTCTCCCATGGGTGATGACTAAAATCAGCCCTGCTCTGGGGACACTTGAGGCTTTTGATTCCTGAAGGAGGAAAAAAGTTTTACTGATGAATATCTGAACAGTTCCCCTGTCGGTGGTTTTATCATTAAACAAAGAGAGCAAATGTTTCTGATCTCTTTTCTCTCTTTCTACAAAGGAAATCTTACTGGAAATAAATGAAATGTGACACAAGCAGTGTGTAGACTGATTTTCTTAGCCAGGCAAATGTTTAATATTTATTTTATTTGCCTTGTTGGAACCTTACCTCCCAATTGAAGAGGTAATCTGTTTTACACAGATTAAAATGAAAATTTATACTGACATGATTTCCTGACAAGAGTCAAACAACTCAAGGGCCACACTAGTACTGTAAAGTACTACTATTTTTTCTTTTTTTCCTTCTCAAAAAGCCACACTTCCCAAATGGGTTGGAATGTGCTGAATAGAAGAAAATGGTGCAAAATTTCCTTTTCCAAAGATGCTCTTTTGTAACTTGCTGTGGAGAGGATCTGATAGACATAATCTACTTTAGTGAAAAAATCTCAAACTCTTACCTGGACTTTGAATTCTCAAGCCCCCTGTGTGTTATGCAAGTTAAACCTCTTTATTTAGCAAGGAGAGAACAAGTGTAGAAATCAGCCATGGAAATCTACCAAGGCTCTGGTAGAGGTGGAGCCAGGTCTGTTGTCATTCACCCCATGAATCTTTTTCCAGCTGCTGCATTAACAACGACCTAAGAAAACCATTCCAGGTTTTCCATGCCTCCCTCCCTGCTCGGAGCAGAGATTTAATTACCTATAATATCTTCCTTTGGCCTCTACATGTTTTCCTCTGCGAGATCTGCTGTTTGTCCAACTCCAATTTATATTCCAACATTTCACCGTTTGGGAACAAGAATTATTATTTTGTTTCTTTGTTTTGTTTGGTTTGGGGTTTTTTTTCTTCCCCTTTCTCCTTTCCTCCCTGATGAGATGGAAGAGCCCGTGATCTGCAGTCTAAGACACTAATATTTTCCATGCTGGCTTACATCAGTACATCATTATTATTATCATTATTATGCTCCCCTTCTCCCCCTCCCCCTTATTAATTTATTTATTTTATTGCTAGTGTTAAATGGTTTTGTCAAAAGCAACTCTTTACAGACCATTAATGCCAGAGCAGATGATTGTTTTCCACCAGCCCTCATGAATAATTCAGGCTGCCAGCTCTGAAGCCTCATCCTCAGCACCGAGGACTCTTCTGAGGAATCAGGGTTATTAAAGGTAACAGTCGTGATGAGTCTCATCTTTGAGCAGGATGTACTCATTATTCCTCAGAAGCAACTCTGTCTTGAAGCAAATCAGACACTGCTGAGGCTCCTTCCACCTCCTGTTTTCCTCTCCCCACTCTGCTACTTTTGATGATGTTACAGCTTCTGGGTTTCTCTTGTAAAGTTGAGGAATGTGATAAATGCTTTGGGACAAGTGGAGGGAAAATGGTGAGAAAAGCAAAACTGCTTTTCTTTTTTTCCTGTTCATCTTTCTAAACTCATTTATTTCACCAGTTCTCATGCTCCTTTGCACGCTGGCTCTCTGCAAGCACTTGAATGAACATGTTTACTGGCAGGAATATTCTGGGATTTGGGGAATGATAAGACTGGAATATTAAAGCAATAAAAACTGTATACATATTCATATACCAGGAACTTGATTATTAATTCTGATAATCTGTTCTCAGCTGTGTTTACAATGGTGGTGAACTCCTATAAGTAAATTGTGAGGTTAGTTCTGAAGCTGGCAATTGGTCTTGCTCATGCCAATCACAGAAGAGAACTGGGAAAATACTTGGAAACCAGCCTGTTCTCTTGGATTCACCAGTGTTCAAAACAACCATGAAACATCTAGGCTCTCCAAAACGGTATTAATATCATAGTACGGTAATAAAATCATAGTTTTTTGTTTTCTTTGCCTTGAAAGGTGATTTCGTATTAGATATTCTGAGGTTTTGTGGATGTATTTGTATAAAAATACAGTAACAGCCCCTAAACTTATGCACAGCTGAGCTGCAGGTGGCTTATAGTCCAGCCAACTGCTTGCAATTTTAGCAGGGGAGTGGAGTTTAGTCCCCCTCAAGTCCTAAAGGGAAGTTGTTGCTCTGGGCTCTTTGGATGATAAACAGTGCATTTCTATTGTAATGTGCATGGCATAATTACCAATTGCCTGATATGGCTCTATAGGTTACTGGAATGGACTGAAAAGATGGAAACTTTTTTGTATGCATTTGAGATGCTTGTGCACTATTTTTGATTTATTATTTTTTTTTTAATGAATGTGGATTATTAGAAAAAAATCCCCAAATCCTCCATTGTTCCTGCATTTGCTGGAAAGCCTTTCAAACGCTGGGAAATATCAAAGGCAGTATTATACAAGGAGCTAACTAAAGGAAGAAATCTTCAATAGCTGACCATAAATTTTCCAGTTAAACCCATATTTTTCTCAACTTCCCAACCCACTTAGAATGAATGCATTGCCCCTGGGGACTGGTACAATGCCTGCCACTGATCACATCTCCTTCATCAACCGTGTTCTGGGGATGAGGAAGGACTGGTGTCCTTTCACACCCTTTTGAGAAAAGCTAAATATCTCCTTTCCTTCAATCTATTCAGTTTATTGAGGGGGAGGTTAAGAGGTGATTTGATCCACTAATAGATAGTAGACAACTCCATTAATCTAGAGGTGGGAAGTAAAGCTTGTAGTGAGATCCAGTGGTAGGAAGGCAAAGCTGCCTGAAGTCGAGCTCTGCTGGTTCTGACACTGAAGGTAACCAACAACTCACCCAGGACTCCTTGTGCATTTTCCTTCCTCCATGTAAAATACTCTGTCCCGAACAGCAACTGTGACTTTGATAGAGAAATGACCAGGTGGAGTTTGCTGACTTCTGGTCTGCAAGAGAACAGAGGGCTGGAGAGGGACTTTTCACAAGGGCACGAGGAGGTAGGATAAGGGGGAGTGGCTTTAAACTGAAATACGGTAATTTAGATCAAAAATTAGGAAGAAATTCTTTAGTGTGAGGGTGGTGAGGCACTGTAATAGGTTGTCCAGAGAGATTGTGGACTCCTTGTCAATGGAGTCACAAACAAGGCCAGGTTGGATGGGGCTGTGAGCAACCTGGCCTAGTGCAAGGTGTCTCTGCCCATGGCAGGGGGTTGAAATGATGCCTTGGGTTGTAGTGTAGGATGTACACGAAGTATTTATTCTATCATCATCTTCATGAACTGTTAAACCAGGTGGGGCAGTTTTCTTCCCAGGCCCCCTGCCTTTGGGCTCTTTACTGCTAATGGCCCATCACTGCCTTGCCCA
>VWZU01016196.1:924140-1021428 GCA_013397095.1 Sterrhoptilus dennistouni | reverse complement strand
CACCCTGCTCAGGTTGTATTCTGACTCTGTTAGTGGTCTTTTGTATTATTGCATTTATTTTATTTTATTTTATTTTATTTTATTTTATTTTATTTTATTTTATTTTATCTTTTTACCTTTCCTCTTATTAAATTGTATTTCTGACTTGGAGCCTCTCACTCATTTTGCTTTCAAACCATGACAAACAAGATTATTCTTTTGGCCTCTTCCAACCCAAACCGTTCTGTGACTCTGTGATTCTATGAACACATTTCCTTCTGGCCTAAGAATTTATGGAGGGTGAGAGAAACCCCCACACCCACCCAGCTCCCAAGTTTTCAGTACTTAAATGTGAGGGAAAAGACGTGGCATTATGATATTTTGTGTCCAAAGAGCAACAAACAGTTAAAACTAACTCAAAAGACAAACATGGACCTAAAATATCTTTGTTTGTTCATCTTACTGATTCAGACCTCTGTAAGGGAGTAGGGAGCCTTTTTGTTCTATAATTTTCAGGCTGTGATGCTGTTTCATTTGTCCTAGGAGGGGGCACTGGGGAACCACATTAGTGAGAGCAGAACTCCTTGCATGAAATGCAAGAGTCAATATTTTTTTCCTTGTCACCAGGACCAACATTGCCTGTTGTTAATTTGCCTGGTGGTTGTGCTGCAGCACAAAGTGTGGCTGATAACTGCTTATATAAAGACCTTCTTTAATAATTTTTCCCCCTTCCAAGATAAATTGAGGCCTAAATAGGAGGAGGCCACAGAAACAACAATTGTTCCACAAAGGTTCAACCCTTGCTCCTTTTGCTAAGCATATCAATGAGTAGATGCCAATCAAGCCTCTATTCCTAATTACTGTGGCTTTAGAAACAAGGCTTATAGAACTAATTTTAAGTGGCCAGAACTTGGAAGACAGGTTTTATTGATACGGATCTGCCCAACAAGCAGGTTGGGAACACATATGGGAAATACTGCATTTCTCTTTCTAATCCCCTGAGGCTCCTGTTTCCTGGAAAAAACCACCTTCAGATTCTTTGTTCGATACGTGTGACACAGCTGACTGCTCTTTCCCCTTCAAAGCATGTAGGACAGGGCACTTATTTCAGTGGTGTTATTCTGCACTGTGTCATGTTTTTAATGAAATTGGTTAGTAGGAGGTGGCTGAGGCATCACCCTCCCCAGGCAGCCCCAGATAATCCTCTTTGGTTTTGATGTCTGTTTTCCTTGAGTACGAAACAAGTTGTTATGCCCTCAAAATGGATTCTCTGCATATTCTGATTCATTTCAAGGTCACCTGGAGGACATTTGCAGCAGCATTTGATGGAGATTATGCTCCAAAGGCAGGACTGAAGAGCAGTAGATAAGGGTTTAAAAAACATTAAATTTGTTCACTTGCTAAAAGCATAAAATCACAAGGTTAAACTTGATTGTGTTCTGTTAACTTGGGACAAAGCTTCTGCACAAATGGCAAGTGATGTGAATATTAATAAATCTGTACTTTAGGAGTATTTTCTTTTTCCTCAAAGTGCCTTTTTGTGATAACAAATGAAAGTATTTGTAAACTCTAATAGCTGGGAATGATGGGCAGATTACAGAGCAGCAGTTTGCTTAAGAAAAAACCCAAAAAACTATAAAGTTTGGATTTTAGGCTTTCAAGATTAAATGTCTTAGAGAGCTTTTATGCCTCAGATTTTGGCCATCTAACACAGTGAGAATCAATCCTTCTCCAAGATCTGTAGCCTCTCTTATTAGAACTTCAGGAGTGCAGGTACTAATGAGCAATAAAATGCAGGAAGACTGGGATTTTAGGGTTTGGGCTTTCTTGTAAGAGTTTTAATTTTTGAAATATTTTTTATTCAAAAAATTAACTTTAATTCTTTAAAATATGTTGCACAGAAGTTGTATCTGCCACCTTCGTCCATACTTATTCCATGCTGTCCTCTTGAACATGCACAGCTTTGTCTTAGCCTGTTACAGGCAAAAAAGATGAATAGAAACTGTTCAAATATAGGCTGAGACTTAAACTAGAAGTGTCCTCAAAAGATTTTCGGGTCTGTTTTCTCCTCCTGAAAAATCCATCAGTGCTGTTGATGAGGATCATGTGAAGTTGGTGTGAAAAATCTGAGAAAAGCCTCAGTTTGTCCCAACCAAGTCCTGAACCTTGGTGTAAACCTGAGGAGATTTATGGTTTCAAGATGAAATCAGGTAATGTTGAAATTCTCTTGGGGTTTCAATACCAGGTGAAATATGTTGTTTATTCTTAGGTTTTCCTTTGAACTTGGTGTTTGAACTCCTAAAAAGACATTATTTTTTGGGGGGGTGCAAATTACTGCCAGATGGCAAAGGATAAGTGTCTGACAACTCTTCCATCCTGTAAACATTTAGTCTAGGTGAGTTTCTGGAATTGGAGGGTGGAAAAGACTTGCAGGGAGGGCTGGAACTTTGCATGACATTCCTGTCGTTGTTTTTCGAGATGGCTGAACTGGCTCGGGCTACCAAAGGGTTGATGAAAACGAAGAACATTCAGAAAATAAATAACATTTGATTTATTTCATAGCAAAGTGCCAAAAGTTGCAACCCGCACTGCTTTGCTCTGGGAAATGTTATGTGACAGCGAGTTCCACACCAAAAATAAAGATTTGTGTAGAAATGTGCTCTTTTTAAATATTTTAAATCTGTGCCTTGGTAAGTTTAAGGTTCTTTAGCCACACTTGTTCCTAGAAAACTTCACAATTAGTGAAAATTCAAGGACAGATTGGACTGAAGGTGTTCTCTGTCGAGCATGGAACAGAACTTAATCCAGCTGTTTGAGCTGTGTGAGGATGGGGCTGTGCTTAATTTTGTCAGTGTTAAATGCTTATGAGTCTGCTGTTTTTAAATGCTCACACTGGAACTGGCTTTATGGCACAGATTAGACCTTCAGATTTCTCTTTTCTTCAAAGTTATGAGGCATGACAAATGAGGAAGAAAAGGAAAAATCAGCGAGTTCTCCTTTTTCTGTGCCACAATCTTCCTCTCTGCCTGGTTTTCCAGTAAATTATTGGTCTTTTTTGTGTCTACACAATTATAGAAATCCTGTGAAGGTCCTAAATGAAATTATTTTAGTGTAATCGATGTTTGGAACTTTTTTGTGGAGTTCAGACCCTTTTTATGTCAAGCCAGGCAGCACCTATTAAGTTCCAAACCTTATTCCAGCTGGACTCCATCACTAGGTTGTCTGACTTGCTGGAACAGAAGATGCTTTAGATAAGTGCATGAGTCCAGAAGTAAAAATCATTGCAACATCTTAAAAAAAAACCCCAAACCAACAAAAAGAGGAGGAAGTTCTCCAACTTCAGCCTCTGACCTGACTGAAAAGGTATCTCATGGAAACCTGGACAGGGTTATTGGTTGGATTCAGTTTAGCAGATGTGCACAGCTCTTCTTCACCTGCCATCTGAACTAGTGTTTCCAAGGACTGTGATTAATCTCCCTTGCTAGATTGCTGCCTGAAGGAAAAGCCTTGGATGAAAATCCCTAGGGTCTGAGCAGCAATGAAAAATATATATCAGTCCAGATATTTCTCCCACAATAACTCTATTTTTTTTTCTGTACATAAAGACAATTCTAGACACACACACTCACACACATTCATTTTCCTTTTACATTTTTAAGATGTACTCTAACACCATGGGAATGATCTTTTATAATAGTTTTATATATTTTGTAATAGTTTTTATACGGTTATCTTTTTTTTTTTTTTTTTTAATGTATGTAACACTGATGTACAAGACGTGACCAATGTGGTTCCATCCACATCATGGTGCAGTTTAAGCAATAAAAAATTTGGGCCACCTGCCATGAAAAGCTTCAGCTTGTGGCTTGACTGCTGGGGAGAAATTTCACAGGTCCCATGGAAAGCAAAGCATGAAAATATTCTGTGGGGCTGCAGCAGCTTAGGGGAGGAGGGAGAATGAGCCTTGCAAAGTCAGAGCTGCAGAGAGTATTTCATGTCTCTGGCAAATGTGGTGTGCAGGACCTGAACCATTAATCAAACACTGACAGCAGGCTTGGGGAAGCCGAGTGTCAGATGGAGCAGAGCCCCATCCAAATGGCATCTGGGGGGAAAGAAGAGGGTGGAAAAAACAATGAAAGGAATGTTTATGGTACTGGAACGATTTTACTTACACTTATTCTAAACGTTTGGAAATTTATATTGATCTGAGTGGGAGCTGGTGCTGGGGGGGAGTTAAATCAGCGTTCCCTGTTGCCCTGTAAGGTTTGATTTATGCTGGGCATCTGACAACCACTCAGTTCAGAAACCTTTCAGAGCCTTCTTTTCTACTTCCTAAGCAAAGCAAATGAGCTTTCTGGAAAAAAAAAAGAAAAAAAGAAAAAAAGGCAAAATAAAATAAATAGCCCACCCCAAAACAACAACAAAAAAACCCTGAACTAAATTTAGAGATTTCTGCACATCTGGCGATGCTGATGTCTCTGTGATGTGTGTCCAGATGTCTACTTAGAGAAGGTGGAAGCGTATTCAGCTTGTTTACATATAACATTTGCTGACTTTGATTTTGGCAATCTTTGTAATAGCTGCTTTTGTCAAAATAACATGGCTTTGTCTCCAGTTTCCCTTCCTTTTTAATATTCTCTCTTTCATGGAATTCAAATATTGCATAAGGCAAGAAAGATTCTTTTATTGACTTTATTATTTATGAAAATTAAAAAGATAATCTGTCTTACTGCCTTTATGAACTCATGTATACATTGGAAAATGCAGAGTTGACCCTTTTGAAATATATGTTTTTTCTGCTCCATTTATTTTGGGAGGAGTCCATCCTTGGTTTTCCCAGTGATGAGATGTACATGTAGTCACTAATGTGAAAAAGGAGGTTTTAAATCTTGTGGTGCTACTGGAAATTAACAGAAAGTCATTAGCATCACTGGGGTTATGTTTAATTTCAGCAATGCCACAGAGGCTGGCTGATCATCAGTACAGTAATATTTACATAACTCTGCTGGAGATCCACAGCTAAGAAATGTCCTGAGGTTTTTAGTGTTTTTTTTTTTCCCTTTTTTTTTTTTTTCTCTTCTTTCTTCTGATTTACTACTGATTGCCTTTTATCACCAAAAATATTGCTTGCCTCTAGCCCATCTAAGATATATTCTATATATCTAGAGACATATATCTTTAATATTGGGATTGTTTATAAGAACTGCTTTTGCATGTTCCTAAATATGCAGGCACATGCAATACTCACTTTTATAGAGAACATTTATTAGGGAAATGAAACTGTTGTCTGTGTTTTGGGGTGGGATCTTCAGGGAAGATCTGTTGGACAGTAGCACGAGGTGCTCTCTCTGAGGCTGAGTTCATGGATGTTACACTTAGCAGTTGCTTTTTACAACCTGTTTTGAGATCCCTTTCCAGGACAGAATGGTCTCTCCAACCTGACATGATCCTCAAATCCTCATCTGCAGGAAGCCTGTAGGGACCAGGGGCTGGAGCTGGAAATAGAAGATATTCACCTCTGCCATTCAAGGTGGTGTAGAACAGTGTGTGTTTATATCAACATGCAGCCTGAAATCCTCCAGTTTGGTGGTACAAGAGCTTCAGCAATGTGAATGCCGTGAAAAGACTTGCCATGGACATTCAGCCTTTTTAAAAACCTTTGGAGACTTTTGTGGGCTTGGTTTGTAGTTGGAGTTTTCAGTTCCACATGTGCACTGTGGGAGCCTGTTGCCATGAGTTGCAGCCATTATCCTGAGGGCAGGATTGGAAAATTGCAGTGCAACCTGCAGCCCTTCTGCAGATCCAGGACTGCAACCAGGCTGCTGCTTCTCTGGAAAAACTGGCTGGAAGGTGGAAAAACAAGTCCATTAGACCTCAACCATTTCTGTTCCCTAAGGAAACGAGCTCCTCTTGGTAAGGCAATGACAGAATATAAGATGTATAGAAAAATCTTTAAGAGATTAGACAAGCTAAACTCTGTCACAGACTATCTTTAAAAAAGAGACAAAAGAGGGAAAAATTGAAAAAAAAAAGAGAGGCTGAACTTCCAGTTCCCTCTTATGTGAAAAACAGCCAACTTAGCCAAGTCAACAGTGAACTCTGCCTGCTCTTCCCCTGCTGAAAAATTCAGGCTTGTGTCAGGGCTGTTTCTGGAGTGCAGCGCTTGTGCAGCGGGTTGCATTGGCAGGTAACACAATCCCTCAGCTACAACGAGATCTTCCTTCCAAGGCATTTTAATTTTTACAGCTCCAGCGCTCCGAGGGTGCCAAAATAATCAGGGCTTTGCATTTCATGTTCTCGCCATATACGGCCTGGGATCTGATTGCTAATCCCTCAAGGTGGCAGTAGCTTAATTAAAGCTATGTATCTGTAGGAGATAATTGTAACGTCCTTTGAGTGGCTGCTCCTAATTTACGCCGTGTACAGCCTGATACAGTCATCTATAATGTATCAAAGGTCCACGCTAGATTTTAATGTAAAGCTGTGTAAGATAAATGAAGAGTACATGTGGCAGGTGCTCAGTACATGCATTTAGATTAAGCCCTGCTCATTGAGGTGGTGATTAGATGAGTTATGTCAGAGAATTGTAACTGCTTCAGTGGATGAGGAAAAGGTTATTTCGAAGAGCTCATTTTAACGGTGTAGCTGGCACATAATTCAGATATCAAACAATGAATGAGAGGAAGGATGCAGAGTGTGGATGCTGAGCCCTGTGGACAATGCACACATGCAATAGGACTTCTAGGACAGCTAAAAAGCTGAGCTGTCTGAGTAATGATCTCTCTGATTAGCTTTAAATACCTGGTAAAGGTACTTAACTACATCAAAAGTGAGCTGAGAGTGTTACTTGCTCAGAAATGGGGGCTCAGTCATAGTTCATTTGCTCTCCTTGTGTCTCTGTAGATGCAGGAGCATGGGGGTCAAATCCATCAGAGTAAAGGTGGAAGCACAAGGCTTGTCTTCCTCAAACAGTTTAATTAGCAAGAGAATCATTGTGTTTATCAAACTGGCAGAGTTTCTGAAAGAGAAAGCTGGGGCTTGCTTTTCCAGCACTGCAGCAAGATCATACAGAAAATACTCACTGATGGCTTTATTAACTCTCCAGTAAAATATGAGAGCTTTTTGTCTGTGCTGTGTCTCCAGCTGGGCTGGGACAAGCACTGGATCAGAGGATTTGGTGAGCACTAACAGACTCAAATGCCTTCTCTGTAGACCAGGGGGCTGGTGAGTGAAGGGGATGAGGCAGCTCTAAAGAGTAGAGAACTTGAGGGCAGAGGAGAGGCCTCATAGCAAGGATTCCTAAAAGGAAAATAGGATAAAAATGGAATGAGAGATATGTATTGAGCAACTGTTTAGATCTGTTCAGCAGGTATTTTTGTTTCATATCCTCAAAGAAAACAGTGCAGGCTGGAAATACCAGGCTCTGGCACTTACTGCCCTCTGTGCCTGTGAACACACCCAGAATGTCAGGAACTTGCTGCTGGTGTTCACAGGAGCCTCTCTTACCAGAACGTGGTTCTTGAAGGTTTTTTTCCTCCAGCAAATACAATAATAACATGTGAGGTTTTGCAGCCACTTGTGCTGCATTAACCATTTTCACCTTAATCTTTTCTCTCAAAGGTCAGTTGAGATCACAGCCCCTGTAATGCCAAGCACAGAACAAGAAAAGGCAAAGTGGGAAAAGGGTGAGATGTAATTCTGCAGGGTTGACTCTTAGCAGGTAAAACTGGAGCCAGGTAGTGCTGGGAGGATCCAAACTTTAAATCAAATGTACATGAGAGGGAATATGCTTCCAGCTTCTTTTGCTCAGGGATGAAAACTGCACAGAAAACACGCTCTAATAAGTTAATATTACTGGGTGTATCTATGTGTGATGAGAACCATGAAATACTGGAGGGTCCCAGCGCGTTCCTACCCTCACATCAGCAATAGCCACTCCATCTCACACTGTGCACTCTATTAAACCTCACAAGCAAGACAAATGCCCTGTGACAAGTGACCAATCTTCCATGTCTTGCTCCAACCTCACAAAACAGAAGGCTCCCCTCAGCCAAGGCTCCTGGAGGGAACATTGGAGCAGTTGTGTTATCTCTTCCTGTTACACGAAGGCTCAGCAAACCGTGCCATAAAAGACATAACATTCAATTGACCTTTTGCTTATCTATAAACGTAAAATGAGCTGCAGAGACCCCGATTCACGGAGGAGCCATTTCTGAGGAATTTATTTCCTTTTGCCAGCCATAAAAATAAATTGCTCCCCGCAAAGAATGGGCACGAAAAATAGCTCTGCTCGCCTAAAATAAGATTATTATGAAGGAGATGTTTTATCCCTGGGCAATCACAGCCAGCCAATGTGATATCAAATTTTTATCTTGTCAAATTGCTAGGCACTGATTAGTGTTCAGGGAGATTTTCTGTGTTAAGCTGGCCTTCTGTAACCTTCTAGGGCCTGAGTACCTAAAAGTGGCTGGATTCAGGGATTGACTTCTATTCTTTGAAGGATGGGTTATTCTTTTTTTGCCTCTGTCCTACTTTTAAGTCAGATTTGCAGAGCAAATCTTTACACAAAGCATTCAAAGAATAAAAAAGCAATTCTTACATGTCATATCAGTCTATTTGGACAAAGCCAGGCAAAACTGTTCTGAAAGGCAATGGGAGGATCAGGCAATAAGTCAGGATTTATCCAGCCCATTTCTCTTTATGGAGCCCAGGACAATGAGGCTGGCTATCAATCTTGCTAGGATTGTAACTGGAGAATTTGGCTCACTCATTACCAACCTTTCATTCTGCTTTTTCTATGAAATTCATAGTGGAAAACCCTCCTCCTAATGACAAGTACTCCTCTTAACAAGGGTAAACCCCAGCCCTCTGTGTATTGGCCCACTATGATTAGAAGTCAGGTGTTACCAGGATTTTTGTGTTCATTTGTGTCCTGATGTGTCATGTACTGATGGAGATGCTGGGCAGGGAGCTGGTGAATCCTAGAGTCAGGGAATGGTTTCTGGTTTTGGTGCTGTTATGTCCTGCTCTCTCCTTCCCTTTGCACTCCCAGATCAGATTCAGTTTCAGGCTTTCTACAGGTCAGGTTTTCCGCCCAGCTGCACATTGTTACTTGAACACCACCTCATTGTGAGGGACAACTCATCACATCTTGGTGGCTGTTCCTGTGATGAGCAAAGGGAAATGCAAGGACTGGGGAGGAGAGGTGGTGTGTTTGCCTTGGGAGCCAATGTGCTTTCCTGCAGCTCTGCGTGGGGTCTCTTTTTTTCTCCTGTCATGACAGTGAAGAACTAAATGAAATATATTTACTTTAGATCTAATCAGGGCGTCACTTTGTGCTTTCTGAGTATTTATTGTTTGCAAATGTATTGGGAGTTTAAATCACTATGCAATGGTGATTAATCTACTGTATTGTGAAAGTTCAAAATAACCTCCTCTGTTTTCACATGTTACTAATTAGGAAAGAGTGGATTAGTAAAATCTGCATGAAATGTGTATTTAGAACCATGATTTTAAATTGTTCCACTTGGTTTCTCAGCTCCTACATATCTATTTCAGGATAAATAGTGCAAACCTCATTTCTTGTTTAATGCCCCCTGAAACTACAGACTACCCATGGTGCTGTGTCTCATGGTAGCACTATATATATGTGTATATATATATGTGTTTGGGTGTGTATAAATATATGTAAAATTCAGCTCTGTTTCTAAAGGGACTGAGTTTTCTCATCCTCTCCAAGATGAGCATCTTGGAAAGCCCCAAACTGGGGCCAGGAGGAAGATGGGTGCTCTGAAATGAGCCTTTGACAACCCTTTGGGGAGCTGGCTGTGATTTTAACAACTGGTTTGACTACAGTGCCTCCAACAGATCTAGATGAGGGGCCTATATTTGGCAGGAAGGCTTTATAGTGGCATGGTTTGACCTGGTAAGATGCTGAAGTAATTTTCCTATTAGGAATCTGGCTTTGCTTTGCAGCATGTCTGCAGTTGGGGTTTCTGATGGGAGTGTTCTTAATATAGACCAAAGCTCATGCAGATCGATGTCTCTTCAGTTAACCACTTATTTTTATCAGAGTGATGCTGAAAGAGCAGGTCCCGTTGCTTTTAAATCACTCCAGAGTTCACACTGAAGAAATAAAATCACTCTTGAAACAAAAGATGACTGAAAGATCTCTGCTGCTAAATGGGGTCACCTCAGTGTGGGTGTTGAAGAGGGAACTGTGATCAGCTGGTGCTTTCCTTAACCTTTGTGTCACTGTCCTGCTCATGCATATTCAGCTCCAAAGGGATCAAAAAGAGCTCAAAGTCCTTTGCACCTGGATTCTTTTGCTCCCCTCTGTACTGATGGGTCTGAAAGTGACACAGAGCTGTGCAAGTGGACTGTGATAGATCGAGGATCCGGTCTGGGGTGACCACAAATCCAGCTCCTTTCCTGCCTTCACATCTCCCCCCACCCCCATCCCCTCCTGTGGTAAATAGCCTCTAAAACAAACACACATTTTTAAGCATTATGTCACTTCTGGGCAGCAGCCAGGGCACAAGATTAGCACCATTGTCATCAGAAAGAGCAAGGGCTGTCTCTTTGATGAATGATATTGGATCCTCAGGATTTGTTATTTCTTTATTTCGTGTGCCCGTGTATTTTTGGATATGAATGTCCCCAGATAGCCTCAGGATGGGGGTGGGAAGGAGGGGGGTAAAAAGAGAGTGATAAGGCAGCTTTGCTGTCAGCCCATTTTCTCATGTCTTCATCTTTGTGGGGGAACAAACCCCAAGGTATGAAACACAGGCCACTTGTCCAGCTGGGTCACTCTGGTACCCTCTGTGCCACATATTGAGCAGTTAACATCACTTGGCTCATCACTCTTTTCTCTCCCCTTGTGAATATTTCATCCTTATTTAGCTGCCTGGCTCTCTGGAATACCAAAGGTAATGTCAGTCCTGACAAACTGGGAATGATGACATTTTGAGCTGGGCAGCTGCTGCTGAGTGGCCATACGAGCCCAAGGTGCCTGAAACCCCAAATCTTCTTTCTCCCTTTGTCTGGTTTTCCTCTGCCCTCTTCTTTCCAACCCCTGCTACAACCCCTGGGCTGCCCATTTTGTGTTGTGTTTTCACAGCACTTACTGCCATTTCTCACAACTGGGAGATCTCAGATTTGGAGAAAGCAAGTAATGGCATCCACATATGCAAAGACTTCCTCTTACAAATGTCAAGATGCCCCTTCAAAACAAATGAAAACAAATCCTATTTTTTTGAGATATAAGTCAACTGTAGCTGAACTTGGTGTTTATTTATTTATTTTCCTCCTCAGACTCTTACTTTCAAAAGAAATAATGTGTTTTAAATTGGGGAAACAGCCCCATCCCCCATTCCCCCCAACACAATCCAACAAAGAAATAATTGTTTCTTGGAAATTATATTTTAGTTGCCAATTTCATTGCACAATCCAATGTAATGTGAAGCAAAGAGAAATGCTGTCACTAAGAACAGCATGAGATTGCTTTGTGATCTTAACCCCCTGTTCCCTTCAGATGGAGCATCTGTGGCTTCACCCAGTGTGATTCATTAAAGAGATTATGCATTAAAACAGACATGCTTTCTATTACCTGAGAAGCAGGGAGCATCCTCATCACTGTGCCCTGCTGGCAGCCTGGGCTGATTTCCCTATTTCTTTCTCCCCATCAATTGTGTCCACTTGATATCACTCAACTGGGGCTGGGGACAAGGATTCTTATTTCCACCTGCATTTGTATAATGCCCAGTGCAATGAGGCGCTGCTCATGGTGCGAGAACTGCAGCGCTGGAAAAATCCCAACAGAAATCCAAAGTTAAATTTGAGATAGTGGCTTTTCCTCAACGTAATTTCTTCAGTATAACCCTTGTGTTTGCTGATATAGAAATTATCAATTCCCAGTGTTACTGGAGCTAGAGTGAAAATCAGCCTCGCTCTAATGAAACAATTTCCTTCTTTTCTCTCAGTGGGGAAGCTCATAAGCTGTTCTTCTATTAAAGGGGGCTGTGTTTTTTGGAAAAGGGAGAATATGGTCCCTTGCAGCATTGAGGATGAACACACAGCACGTGGCAGCGCTGGGATCACTGCAGACTTCTCATTGTGTGACCATCCACCTGGGTCTCTCCATTCCCTCTTTCCAATTTATTTCCTTACATAATAATGACCCAGAGGAGGGTCATCACTTTGCAAACACCATTTGGCTGAATTTTGATGAGGGATTTGAATCACTCTGACAAATGGGAGCCTTCTGCATGGCTGGTTCTAGAGGTGGGGGAATGAGAAACCTCTTACTGAGCCTGGCCTGTGCTTTGTCCTGAAGGTCTTTATGTGTCCTGAAGGCCTTTAAACCTGAGCAGGCACATGCATGAAGGATTTAGCAATATTAAGGTTGGATGATGAAGAGGACGACTACAGGGAATAGTAGCACTCAGCAAAGGGAAGTTCAGATAATTCAAGCAATTACAGGCAGATAATGGATTTATTTTTGTTCCCTCTCCCCTTTTCCTCTCCTTTTTATCACCTTCTTTCCTACCTTGTACCCATCTCCTCATGCACCCGGGGTACTTGGGCTGGTGGGGGTAGTTAGGGTGTAGTTGCAAGGTGCCATTTGTTCTTCCCAGGGCTTTGGAAAGGGCTGTGAAAAGCCAGGAGGTAATTTTTACCTTCTGCTGAAGGTTGGTCAAGCCCCAGGTGAGCTTGTGGTGGGCTGGCAGTGGTGTTTTGAATCTGGGACTACCTGATAATAGTTTGTCTTATCAGAGTGTCTGGCTCTGAGCTGTGTTGGTGACCTCTCAGGCCACTTGGGATCCCCCAGGCCCAAAATGCAGCAGGAAAAATTCTTATCTAAAAGTTGAAGGGATAAAAAGTGCTGCTACAGAAGCAATTAGTACTACCTCGTGTCTTTTTATCAACTGTGTCAGATGTGTCCTACCTTTGTTCTGGAAATGAAGACCATCTGGGAATCCTTATGCAAAATGACATTGCCAGTTTATGGCCTTCCAGCCCTGAACTCGTGTGCATTCTCACCAGGCTCCCAGCACACTGGGCTCCTATCAGTATCCTGGGACGTGTTTTAAATTAGTGCCTGAGGGAGGACTGGGATTGAGTCGTGCACCACATGCCCAACTTGGCTGAACTTTCTTTTTATGCTTTTTATTAAAGTTGTATATCATCAGGACAGCGTGAAAGTCACATTAGAGAAGGGAAATCATCTCCCCAGCACTCGGGCTTGTCAGGCTATTTTGCATAATAACTTAAGGAAATGAACTGGCCACTTCTGATACTCGAGGACAGGCTGGGAGGGCAAGAGCCTTCTGAGGGTTTATCACAAAACAGCTTTATGTGGCACATCTGGTTTGTTTTAAGCATCTCTGTGTATTGGGAAGAGAGCAGCAGGGGATGGGGAAGGATTGCTTTATTTGAAATCTTTTGAGTCAACTGTTTATGATGAGAACAATGGTCTTGGGAAAACTGCAAGCAGGAGACAGAGCAGCCGAGCACTTGAGACACTAATGTGGAATTTTAAGTTGGGTTTCTTCACCTGCTTTACTCCCCTGCTGTCTCCAAAGAGCAAATCCGTGTGAATGCTGCTGTGCAAATGGTATTTACCTTGTGGAATAGCTTGAAGAGGGTTGAATTTGAATTTCAGCCCCCTTTGCTCCAGCACAGCCTCTCATTAAACATCCTTCTATGTGCAAAATCCAGCTGTCTAAATCACAGCTAATTACATAATTATTCAACTATTGCCAGGGCTTGCTTGGTAATTTGGTGTAGTTGTGGTGAGCAGCAAATGGATGCAGGATACTTCTATGGGGCAGGAGTCAGAGAAGTTCTGGGGATTTACTGCACCTGTGGCTTGGCCCAAGACTTCTCAAATTGCAAATGCACAAGGTTCCCATTTGTAGCTTGAATTACACACCTGCCCTGGCACACTTTCAGGAAAAGACATCGCTTTAGTCATCACCCATATGTTTCTTGGCCTTAAATTGAATAATGAAGCAGTGAAGGAGAGTAAAGCAATAAATGACTCTAGATAGCAAAGTGCTTTTTGGTCCTCAGTCCTGGAGCAACACCCCAAACACTGGGCAAACCTTCTGGGTGTGCAATTATAAAAATACAATTTTAGTCTCTGTTAATACGCTCATCAGGAATCTTCAGAATTGTTTGTCTCTTCCCTGAGAGCACAGATTTAATACTGCCAAAAATCAAGTACAATGCAAATTTATTTTGCACATAATTAAATAACAAGCAGGGACAATTTCCCAACCAGACTAATTGCATTAGATTCTCCTTTAGTGTCCAAAGTCCCTCTGCTCTTACCAGCTGTTGTGTTTTTTTCATGACACAGCCTTACAAACTATTTTACATTGGAGATCTTAAGGAAAGAAAACAATTAATTACACCTCAGAGCTAATTGGAATCAATACTTAATGTTTTTACCGCTTAAGAAATTGCCAAATGATGTATCACTAGTTTGATGATGAAAAATAGATGGATATCTCAGGTTCTTCCTCTAGGGTGTCATTCTGTTGACGTGGTAGCTGGCTCCAATGTTTTCCTTTCCCTCCTGCCTTCCCCTCTGTGTTCCAGTTCTCTTGCTTTAAATTCCATGTCAAATGTTTGATAATTTGATTATCAAAATATAGTTATGAAAACTGCAAGGCATAAGATGGTATTTATTTATTGGAAGATGTAAGGAGTTTTAAAGGAGACCCTTGGAAAATGCTTCATGTTATTGTTCTCTTCTGGTTCAGCTGATCAAGCATTTGTTTCATTTCTAGTCCATGGAGGAAAGGGAAATATATTTTTCCTTGGTTCTCATGGAATCACCCAGAAGTGTCTGCAGTAACTGAGTGCCTTAAATTGCATCCGGGGGCTCTCCTGAGGGTTTCAGAGGTGCGCAGGGAGATCAGACCCTGAGTGCTTGTTGATGTCCTGCTGATTTCCTCAAGTAACAATTCTCCCCCAACCCTCTAAAACTTGTAATGTGCTAAACGAGTTTTGTGAGCACCTCCAGCTCCTGAGGGTCACCCCACACAACCACTGTGCCAAGCTCTCCAGCTCCATAAACAGCAAGAGAATCTTTATCCAGGCAGTGGTGTAACACACCTCAATATTCCCATGCACTCAGCAGGGCTGACTCACACAGCACAAACTGCTTCCACCAATAAACACTCACAACCAGGTGCCAAGTGTTAACTGCTGCCCTTGCTCGTGGGCAGCCAGGCTGAGAACCAAGAGGGGCTCTGGTCAGTGGAGGAGCCCAGCAGCTCTGACTCAAGTCTGACTGAAGGAAATCTGTTGGTGTTAATGTTATGTAGAAATTAACACTTAGACGCATTCTGGTGACACCCACAACTTTTATTTGTGGTATCCAGCATTATTTCACACTTGGAATAGTCATTTTATAAACATGGTAGGGACTCTAGAAAATGTTTTGTCATTTCCTTTCCACTCTGCTTCTCCCCAGAAGAAACAGGCATGCACAGAGCCCTGTTTATGATACCCACATTAATAATCAAATGTGTGTGTGTGTAGGTGTGAGGATTGCAAATAAACACATCTTAAGACAAGATCTATCTCCCTTCCCTGAACTGGCACGCTCCCAAATGAACTCAATTGTAAAATTCCCTCATGCTGAATTTGGATTTTTTTTCACATATGAAAGCTGATGGCCTCACAAATCCTCCACATGGAATTAGGGGAGTGCTAAACCCTCCAAATATTTGGTGGTGGTGTGAGCACTGAGCAAGACCCAGTCCCTGGGAAAGGCAGACATGGAATGGACTCTGCCTGTGTTCTGGCTTTCCTTGTACTGTCTAAAGATGGCTATAAATGAGTATGAGGAGCAATGTTGTTGTGTATCTGTTCTCCATTTTTCTTTCCTCAGCTGACAGCCCTTGTGCCTGGCCAGTTGTTCTGTTTTCTGTCTCTACATTCCTGCTGTTTCTCTCAGATGGCTGCATGAGGGTGTTTTTAGACAAGTCCTTGAGAAACAAGGATGAAACTTAGGGAAGAGCAAGCAGTAAGGTGCTCCCTCTAGTTTCCATGTTTTCATGATGCTGTGACCCAGGACAATGATCATCTTTTCAGTCAAGAAGCACAGTAAAAGCTGGAAGCAAATGTTGGAGAAAGGTTCAGCTAGGAACTCTAGCATTGTGTAATATTTTTTTCCTTTCTGTGGAGCTCTCATCACTGTTGTAAAACTTTCTTGGTCGTGTGGCTCCTGTGGCAAAGGGACATCTTTAGGTGACCCCTTGTCAGTGCTGGAAATGAGCAGTGGCTGAGTCCAATATTCAGTTTTTCAGTACCTGTTTTCTTCCTTGAGCTGGTTGAAACACTTGTAAATTTTTTTAATAGAAAAATTGAATTTCTCATTGAAAAAAGCAGACCTCTAGAATATCCAGATCTATGCAGTGTGAAAAAGGACTTAAATCTGAATATCATTGGATAAAAACAAAATCAAGACTAAAAAAAGCTCTCCCTCCCTTTCTCTTCCCTAGCATTATTAAAAAGAGATTTTTTAAAAAATCATTATGAGATAAATTTAAAATAATGTGTTTTCTGGGGAGAAAATAGAATAGATGGATGACTTTCAGCCTAATTTAGTAACTGCCACTCAAGATATGACTTGGAAAGAACTTTCTAAAGCTGGAAAGTTATTCTAATGACATTTGTGACTGGAGAAGAATATGATTTTTTTTAATGCTTTGATTAATATTCTCTATTACATGAGGCAGCTCAAAAACTGAAGGAATACTTTATCAGTGTTGTTCTGCCATTCCTTTAATGCAAACCAAGCTCCTCTTGTAAAATGAAAAAGCAAATTGGCCACTGAAGGACTCTGGGCTTTTTGTGACCTGTCTGATGCAAAGCTGAGTGTGGTAACTCTCCTCTGTGTAATCAGATGTGCATCCACCTGAGGCAGCACACATCTGGGAGAAGGGAGAGCTGTTTCTGGGGGTGGATGTAAAACATTTCTCTATGTTTTATTCCTTTTTGCAGGAGTGGAGAGGCAGGGTGTGATTGTGTGTGAGCAGCTCGGACAAAGCAAATGAAAGGAAGAGCAAAGAAAGAGGAGGAGGTGAGGGAATTCATCAGAGAGAGAATTCTGAGCCTGAGAGAGAATTCTGAGCCTGAGAGAGCTGCTAGCACAGGTCTGAGAGATGAAATAAGATTTAGCATAAGAGAAACCTGTCTCTCAATTGTATCCAAGCTCCCCAGGAGACTCAAAGGCACAGGAATCTGCACATGGGTCTCTACATCTGGAAGAGAACACGGGGTGATGAATTATTCATGGATTATCTACTTGTGCTCAGGAATTTCTCTTTATTCATAGTTCAGGAGCAGCAAAAGAAAAAAAAAAGGATAAAAATTTGTATCACAGCTGCCTTTTAATTTAGAAAGGTATTACTTGTACAGCTGTGGGCAAAGTCATCTGGACACCATGGCAGGGTTTGCAGGATGAGGTCTTGAATCGTGGCAGGCTTTTATTCCATTTTTTAGGCAATCTGAAATAGGGCAGAGGAAATCTCTGTGAAAAAGACAAATGTCTGGTAATTGAAAAATAGCCCCACAATTTTCCAAACGTTTTAAAATTATCTGCAGCTTCATCAAGTCTGCATAGAGCTGAAAAAGAATCGTGAAAGATGCATTTGCAGGGCTCTCCAGGCATTGCCAGTGCCTTTGCTTTAATTTGGGATTGAATTAATCTTAGTCTTCCAGGCTGATAAATGGAAAAAGTCCTCTGAGAAATCAATTGATTTTTTAGCATCCTTGCAAAATCTTAATGTAGATGAGAGGGGAAGATTTGTGCTGACCAAAGCAGAGTTGGCTGTAAGGGAAGAGGGCAAGGAATTCTTTTCCATGTTCTTGCTAAAATAATCTCCAGTGCAATGGACTTTTTGCAAAAACTCTCTCTAACCCTTCCCAGTTGGTTGGTTTGCCCATGGAGCCAAACTCATCCAAACTTAATCCTCTGAAAATAATGTTTTACCATATTACTTTGGAATTGAGGGCCCAAAGGTCCTATGTGGCCCAAGGAAATGGTCCTTCCAGGACCACGTATTTTAATAATGAGGAATGTTGGAGCCTAACTTGTCCTGTCCAGTTTGTGGCCACTTATGTCTCCTGTGCTGTTGCAAAGATTTGCCTGTGAGCTCAACAGCCCTTTCCCTTTGCCAGAGCTTCTTCCCTCCTGCCCTCTCTCCTACTCTGCATTAATAGAAAGCAACCTTGTTACTCAATCTGCTTGGGGACACAGGCTCTTCAGTTTTCTATTTCTTCACTGGCAAAAGGAATTGTGCTTTAACTTCCAAAGGTATGGAGCTGCTAGAAAAGCTTTTTTTTTTTTTTCCTAGAAGAGCTTTTCCAAATGAGCAAAGGCTCTTATAAAGTCAAGCTGCGGATATGCTCATTGTGTTTTTCCAAGGCATATTGGTTGTTGGTGTGGTTAGAAACACCAGCTTTTATTTTGTGTTAACACCTTCTGGGCTCATACAAGGGCAAGACACAAACTATTCTCAACTGAAACCAAACACACTGGGCTAGAATAAACTAGTAGTTTAAATGTTCACTAACCAGAGTGCCATCTCTGGTTAGCAGCTGGGAAAAAGTACAGGGCTAAATGAGCTGTTGGACTTGAATTTGTGCCTTGTGATGGTGCTTCCCTTGGATTGCCTGCTCATTTCCCAAATCCTTGTAAAACTTAATGCACAAAAGGCTTTGCTATTTAGCAGGACAAGGTATGAGACAGGCTCCTCAAGGACTCTGTGGCTCACGTTACCTCCCCCCTAAAACTTCTGGCACACTTCTCTATTCATGTTTTCATCCCTGATAGCACTCCCTTCATCTCTGTGTGAAAGGCAGAGCTGTGAGAGGCTGGTTTTCCATTGTGGATGTAACATAACTGTGCAAGTTCAGGCTTGGGCAAGAACATACACCCATGTTTATTCAAACCCTGCCTGTCTTGGAGGACAGTGTCTTTTGGAGGGAAGTGATCTCATCTCAGACTTTAGGCAGCACAAAACCTTTTCCAAACATCACAAATGACCTGCAGTGTCCAGCAGAGGGAAGATTTGCTGTCTGGTTGGGCATTACCTGGCCTGGTGGCTCTCCTTGTCTTAGGGTAGTCAGGCAGGTGCTGGTAAGAGAAGACAGCAGTGCCTTTCTGCTGGAGAGGCTGCCAGGCTGGCAGATATTTCTGGGAGCACTTTGACAGAATGCAGAAGGGCTGGCAATGACCTCCCAAACAGCCCCTACACACCTCCCCAACTGGGGAAATCAGCTTCAGGCTGGGGAGTGGTTGGGAAAGTCACAGCCATGTTATATAGCCCCTAAAGAGATCTTGTGGATTCAGTGGGCAACCAAGGGGAAGGAAGGCAGATGTTCAGCCTTACCTTGCAGCACAAACCATCCTAGGCTTTTCTAAATTAACTGGCAAAGGCTGGTCTGCCTCAGCTGATGTCAAAGTGCAGATTGGATTTTCTGAAATGTTTCTGCTCTCAGCACAAATCAAAAGCACCGTTCCATGCCAATGCTCTCAGTAAAAGTGACACTTTAAAAGGTCATGGCTGTGGAGTTTGTGTTCCTTTCAATTTATCAGTCTTGTAAAATTGTTGCGTTCTTCCCTTCTCCCTGCTATACAGGCTATGGATTTGTTATTCCTTTTATTCCTCTTCTTTTTTTGTCAGTCAGCTCCTAAATATTCCCTCCTAGTAAAGGAAGGTCGGAAAAACAGTATTAAGAAGCCAAAATTTCCTTCTTGTTGGTTGTGGCTAATCCAAGGTGGACTGAGCTGGGTTCAACTTGCCAAAGGCTTTTATCCCCAACTGTAAAGCACTGACCAGTGGGAGGAAGTTTCTATTTTCAGTTTTAAAGGTAGGGTAACACATGGGAAGACATCTTTGACCTCACGAAGGGTTGATGAAGGCCAGGGAGGCAGCACCTGCCATAACTTCATTATGATGAGAACTGGGAAGGACCATTGTAAAATTTTGGGACTCAAAAGTGGGTCAGATTCCTTTTCCTTTGAGGAAAGGATTAGAAGCCTCTTGTATTTTCTAAATACACTGGGCCAAATGATGAACTGAAACAGATCTTACCTGTAATTTTTTAATAATAAACAAAAGAAAGCATAAAGACAAAACATAACTGAATCGTTGTAGCAAGCCATGCAGAAAGTGTCAAACACTGAAGCATTTGAAAAGGAAAAAGCAAGTTAATAGATGTTTTTATGCACGTTTGATTGTTCCTGAGCAATACTGGGGATATGTACTATGATATGTTGTGTTACTTTTATCCTTAACCTGAGAAAGTACAGGTTTGGATTTGTGCTCCACCTGTTTATAGAGCACTAATTCAACTCTCCTTACTCTACCCTAGGGAAACATCCATTGGCTGAGTTCTGAAAGAGGTGAAAAGAAAGCTGTGTTTAGTGTTTTGCCAGGTTTTTTTTTCCCCCATTCTGCAGTTGATTTGTTTGTGCAGGCCTTGGCTGGTGTTTGTGCAAAGGCAAAACCTCCAGTCAGTGGTTGGATCTTCAAGCCCTGCAGTGACTCCAGTGCTGGGTTGTTTTGTTGTTCTGAAGGGACAAAGCACATGCCAGGGACAGGGGCTCACGCTGAGGGAAATCTGCACCAAAGGTTTGGCTCTCAATAGTGTCAAGCTGAGCTGAGTGTGAGAGGCTTTTGTCTCCTAATGCAGGGACCTCAAAAAGCTTCCCTGCACACTGGCAAGGGGTTTGTTTTGGTTTCTTTTTTTTCCCCTCATTTATCTTTTTTTTTTTTTTTTTTTTTTTTTTTTTTTTTTTTTTTTTTTTTTTTTTTTTTTTTTTTTTTTTTTTGCTTTGCCAGATTTCATTAGTTGTTAAGGAATCACTGAGGCTTGATTGCTTGGGCTGCTCTGAGCCCCTGCCTGAGAGATTAGTGGGAGCTTTCACAAGTTATTCCCAGGGTAATATTTTGGGTGCTACACTGTCATTTGCCTCAATGGTCCAAACTGTGCAGCTTTTAATTAATGAGAAGGCTGTGCAAGGAAGACTGGCTGATAGAAAGATTGCTGGTAAGCAGTGACCTCACAGGAGTATTTATTTATTTATATTCCTGGAGTGATGCAATTTGTAACAGCAAGGCCCAGATTACCCATTTTACCCATTTTAGGTGGGGAAGAAAGCTGGGCTTGGATTGAAAATTCCCTGATGGAGCTGAAGTGAGGGACGCAATTGGTCTGATTCCCAGGCAGCCTGTGCTAATGAAGCCTCTCTGCATTTACTTTGAGAAGGCAGAGTTAAAACTGCAGGAACCTGAAATAATGAGGGGGTATTATTAATTTGGCCAAGTCCTTGAGAATGCAGCACAGATCTGAAAAAAAAGGGAAGGAACAGAAAATAAAAAGAAAAAACATGTTAACATGTTGGCAAGGGAGGAGTCGATGTGCAGAGAGGATATATTTAGCTCATATTCTCTACATCAGGGCCTTCTCAGATTTTGAATCTTAATGTCTGCTTTACCAAAGGGGAAAGCATCCTGCAAAGCTGGATTGCAGGGAAGCGATGCTTCTCCTCGCTGCCAGACTATTATCACAGATGATGTTAAAAAAGAAACCACTGATTCATCTGCAGTGGCTGCCAGGAACTCGTGCAAGCCCCACAAATCACTCTGCTGGGCAGACTGCACTTCCAAAAGCAGCTATTAGAAGTGTTGGCTGTTTTCTTGCTCTCTGAGTTAAGAATCGATTGGGAAATGGCAAAGAATATTCAATGCTTTCAGAAGTTGCTTTCTGATTAATTTCTCTCTGAATCCAAGCTGTCTCCCTGGAGCCTTGCTTTTAAACTTACAATGTATATTTATTTTTATAATCTGCTTTTCACCTGAAAAAGAATAATAATCCCCATTTATTTTAAGCTTGGCTGAACATGCACTGGATTCAGAAATTAATTTCTCCCTGCTCTTAGCAGTTAAGCTTTGAAGGATTGATCCTCAGCTGCTATAAATTGTTTAGCCTCACTGAAGGGTATTGCCTTGCATCTTTAACCTCTGGAAGCAAACCCCAGCTTAGAAACCATATGAAAATTGATTTTACTTGTCATTATCTTCATTTGGGTAAATGGTGTAACTGATGAACTTTCAACTCAGTCCTGTGAGGCTCTGAGTGTACCCAGTGACAGGGTGAACTGTTTTAGAGCCAAGAGGAGGGTGCTTAGCATCCTCCAGGGCAATAAATACTTTGTACCTCACCTTTTGGGCTCTGCTCTGCCACTGTTTCAATTCTGCCAGACTCAGACCTTTGAATCTCAGACGTCCACCTTGCAAAATTCGGATGCTGAAGTTTAGAGTTCTGAGATGATTAAAAGACCAGGCCCTGAAGCCTGGAGGGATGTTCTGATAACAATTAAAACTATTTTTAATTTATCAGTTCAGGTTGTTACCTAGGCTCTCAACTCCATCAAACTTTGTGTGAAGCAGCAAGAGCCCTTTCCAGGATTTAGCTCTGTATCTGGTGGATTTGAGAGAGGACAGTCCTCAGACAGCACTTTGGGACTGAGCTACTTCTGCAGGTCTGTGGAGCAGAGAGTGCACTGAAATCTTTGCCAGTTTATTTGCTCCAGACCAGGCAGTAATCTGTGGGGCTAATATAACCTTTGCAATTGGCAACATCTCTCTTGATAAAGGAAGAACCTCTAAAATTGGATTTGAAGACCATTTAATAAACCAAGACTAAGAAAACGTAAATGCAGTGGATTTTATAGTATTTAGGGTTTTTTCCTGGCCATGCAGCAGCAAATGTGGAATAAGGCTCAGAGCTCTCAAAGCCACTTCTGTAGCCTGTGAAATCATAAAAATTACATTGGAAATGACTTTGCTAGGGTTTTTTGCTCCATCCCCCTGGCTGCAGGCAGGATGTCGAACCTGCTGTTAGAAATTGCTGGTGATGATGGTTCCATACCCTCCTCTGGCAATTTATTTTAGTGCTTTAACTGGCCCTGGAGGTCACACACTCACCCCAGTCTTAAATCACAGTGCTGCTGGTGATGGGCCCTGAGGAAGCATTTGGTGCAGGAGAGAAAAGTATCACACAATCTGGCATATTATTGCAAAGCACTGCAGACATGGATAAATTGGCATCCCTGCCTAGCTCTGCCAGCTCTGGAGTTAAGGAGCTGGCCTTGCCTGCCCAGCATATTGCAGGATAATTTATTGACATCTAATGGACTCTCTCATTTCTTTCTGTCTCCTTGTGAAAAGCAAAGGGCATTTCTTTCCCTTCCCCTTCCTCCACCTATTCTCTGAAATGCTAAAGCATCTGGCTGCCTCCGAGCAAGGACAAACTACAAACACCTGAGTGCTGGGGTTTTTTATTCCTCCTTCCCTCTCCTTCCTGAGCTCTGCAGCTGCAGGACAGAGCATTCTGAGCCTGTGAATGGCACCTTCTCCCCGTGGCTGCCCTTGGATCAGAAACAGCCTCTGGCTCTCGGCGCTTGATTTAGAGGCTCCTTACTCTGCTGCTGACCTGATTACCTCATGATGAAATGATGTGGGGCCATGACACCGAGGCATGATGTCATGGGCCTTGACATGTCACCAGAAGAAATACAAGCTTCCCGGTGCTGGGACTGTATTACAAGGTGATTTTTGTTCCCTGCACGCTGATTTAAGGGTAGGTAGGGCACTTATCCCATTCGTTCCTCCCCACTGAGACCACCACGAGCACTAATTCTGCTGGGAACCTCGATGCAGCATCACAGCCATGTGGGGTGGGAGGTCTGGATGTGCCCTAAATGGAGGTGCTGGCCACAGGGCTGTGGATCTGTGCACAAAGCCCTGCTCAGCCAGCAGCTCTGTGCTGCTCCCAGACTCCTAATTAGATTGAAGCCTGAAGTCTCTGGATATCATCTCATACCTTTATTACAAATGATTTATCATGCCTTCTAAATCAATCCCCACAGAGAGATGTTACGAGGTTTTGTTCAGAATGCTGTACACACCCTGTCCAGTGCAGTAAATGTTCTTGGCTACTTGGAAACCAAGCTTAGGAATCTTTTCCTGCCTTTTCCTGCACACCAGCCATGCTTTCAGTGGAGAGCAGTCTGACAGGCCTTTATCTCCTTGGATGGGCACAGACGGGGATGGTGATTTTATCTCTCTTACCCCCATCCCTGATGAAATGCTTGCTCCTGCTCAGAACCTGAATCTGGCTCCATTAGGGATCACACCAAAATCCTTAAGTGTTCAGAATTCTCAGTCCAAGGCAAGGGGAGTGCAATTGCACGAGGACACACAAAGAGCCATCTCTTACACAAAAAACACCCTGCTGTAATTTATGTCTTGTGTGCTTCCCTAGTGAACAGAGCAGGATTTTTGCTCCTGATTTCACTGGAAAAAATTGGGATCTGAAATGAAAGGTGACACAATGTGCTGCCCAGGTCTATTACTGTCAGTTGTCTTGAGCTGGTAGATAATTCATGGCAAGTAATTTATATAGCACTTTTACTTATCCTGCCCTTTATCTCATCTGTGGTCAATTTGTTGGAAGTCCTTCTAATTAGAGTTGTCTTTGCCAATCACATGGTTTATTTGTATTAGCTCATTGGCTAAATGTAGCTCTTACAAGGCATTAATGATATATAACCGTTATGAGAATAGGAAGAACTCCTTTCAACTGGAAATAATTTTTGCATTATTTAAGAAAAATGGAAGTCAGATGAAAAAAGAGATTTTTTTTTAACCAAAATTGATTTCTTCTTAATTTCAGAGGCTTTAAAAGATCTGCTATATAAAACTGAAGCAAAAAAACCCCTAAGTGCAGCAGAAAGCC
This sequence comes from Sterrhoptilus dennistouni, assembly GCA_013397095.1. NCBI lineage: Eukaryota > Metazoa > Chordata > Aves > Passeriformes > Zosteropidae > Sterrhoptilus > Sterrhoptilus dennistouni. The sequence goes on along the minus strand of VWZU01016196.1, from coordinate 996,621 downwards.
AGTGTTTTATTCTCTAAATGCTAAAACCAAACATTTTTGTTCCCCACCACTACTCCCCATTTTTCTGACGAAGTAATTTCATGTTAATCACCCCAAACTTGTGAAATGGTTTGGATGGAAAAAAAAAAGAAAAAAAGTCTGTAAAAATTTCCTAGTTCTATTTATGATGATAAATTTGAAAACCATTTTCCTGCAGGGATAGCAACATTATCCTTAAATGCCTTTGTTCCTTCCAGGGACCTCATTTGCTGGAGTATTTGCAGAAAAGGCAACACAAAAGAGAGGTGAACAAAGGGGAAGTGTTTGAAAGATTGGAGTGAATTGGAATATTTCAGACAGCAAATGGAGGGCAGGAGGGAAAACACAGATAACAGTGCCACCAAGCTTATGAGTGGATCTGTTCAGCCCTTGCCTGGGCTGGGCAAGGAGCTGCTTTGATGTTTCCTTTCCCTGGTAAAATCAGCTGATGAGCTGTGGGTGGGTAAATGAGAAATACAACAGTATTTCTCTGTTCTGCTGGATATCCTGGTGAATATTGGCTCAGAGCTACAACCTTAGAGCAAATCCTGTAAGATTTACTTCCTGTCTGTTTTTTGAGCTGCAGGTTTGGTTTCTGGATGCTAACAAAGGCCTTTGCCCACCAGCTCTGGGTTTTGTGCAGATTTCAGCTCTTGGGAGTCCATGTGTAGCTACTCCAGGTCTAAGCTTCAAAATCACTGTGGAGAGCAGTGTTGTTACAGTCAGCTGGGGATCTGCCTCCTCAGAATATCCATGTAATCCATGCAATGGGAGATTTGCATCCAGACCTTGAGAAAAAATTTGGGCATGAGATTTATTTATACTTATTTCCCTACTGATCGACTCCTCTCTACCAAAACACCCTCCAGCAGGTAACTTTGAACCTGATTTTCTTCTCTTCTTTTCTGCCATTCTAAATGATTGAACCTCTGAGGGGAATTTTGGCTCAGCAAAGCGCGTAGGGGACCAACCAGCACTGCACCTCCCCAGTTGCAATTATGCAGATCTGCCTGCTAGGGAGGAAAGCTGAGTATTTTCCCCACTGCAGCATCCTCCTGCCACCTGCTCCAGACAAAATCGTTTGACACACGTGCCTGTGCCTTTCATTCTGGGAACTGACTGCTTTCCCTTGTCCTCCCCCCTCCACAACTCGCCTTCATTCCTCTTTCTGCTGAATGTCAGAGCATATTGAAGAAGCAGCATTTAGCTATTTATTTTTAATGCTCTTTGGCATTAATATTCTGAGGGGCACAGACAGCGCCGAATCAATCCCGGAGCGGTTGGGTGGTGGGGCCATTCACGCCCTGAATTTAATTTGCCAGATTGATCTATGGAGATGAAGACAGGTTGCAAAAGACAAACAGCCCTCTGTGCTCTGCTCTGCCATTCCCTGGCCCCTCAGAGCAAGAAGGAAACTAAACTTACTGTGAAGATGTTGACTATTTCAGGCTTTGCATAAGCAACAGCATTAGAAAAACTAGACGCGAAATTCAGACTCGCTTGGGTGGAAGCCAGGTCTGGGTTTGGATTTGGGTTCTGGCTGGCCACAAATCTCAGCCCTAGATTCAAGCCTCTGGTAGGTTTGGCAGTGTTTTATATTGTTTGTTTATTAGGACACAAGGAGTCATATTCATCCACACTGGTTTTTATTTAAATTGGTTAAAAAACTCCCGGGGTTCTCTTCACTTTCCTTTCTCTGACTGTGGGGCAATCCAGTGCAGTAACAACCATCTGTGCCAGCAGAGAATGCAACTCTGTACATAGAACTGCTTCTTAGTCGTGGAAAAGAGAGGGGGGAAATTTTATATGTGAAGCCTAATCCAGTTCCTATCTGTGACAGGGGGAATCTTCAGCCTTGCTCTGTAAAACGGGCTCTGGCTGCAAGTACTCAGCCCAAGGGACAGAGGCATTGGGAGTTTTATCTAAATTCTTCAGTCACATTGTGCCTTCAAAAAGGGGTGAAAAAATCTTTGCTGTGCAGGCTTCCTACTGAGATTTCTCCCCAAGCCTTCCGCCAGAGCTGCTGAGGCAGGGGGATGCTCCCTGCCACTCACTGTGGCCTCTGCTGGTGCCAGCTGGAGCTCAAGGACAACAGAGCATGAAAAGGGGTAAATGGGATTTGGGGGCAGGTTTTGTGTTCCATGTGTGCATGCTGGGAATGTCTGAATCATCCAAGGAACTGTAACAAACTTCAGTTGGAAGATCTGAGACATAGGACGGTGTTTTCTCACTTTCAAGGTGCTTTCTACCAAACACAGCCCAGAATCAAATATGACAAGATCATCCCAAAAGATGAGATGAGATACTTGGAGCTTAGTCTAAACTTCACCTGCTTTTCTGATAAAGTGCTGTTGGATTTATTTATTTATTTAGGCCCAGACAGAACCACTGTGAGCTCTTCTCTTTTTTCTTTTGTCCCAGCTTTTATTCTTCTTCTATGTAACAACCTTTAAATCACCCCTTTAGCCATGGGTTAAACACTGCAAAGAAGACTAAAGTTTCCCATGCCTGACTTTGTTCTTCGGAATCTGATAAGGATGTAGAATAGTCTAATTTTCCTTTTCTTCCAATTCCAGTGCTACTTTCTGGTTTTTCCTTTGAGTGATGCTCCCCAGTAATCATGGCACTGAACAAACACCTGGCATGTAGCAGTCTGCAGCCAGAGCAGTACTTTTACCCTCCCTGTGTCACCTCTTCCCAAATGTTCTCTTTCTTCCCTTACGGCTGACATTTCCCATTAGGTGACAGGTGGTGATTTTATTTTTCTGCTTGGCTGTGATGCTCCTGTTCCCAGGTACACACAGCAGCTTTTCCAGTAATTTCCCCATGTGTTTTTGTCCTTGACTAGCATCTAACAGGAGAATACTGAGTATTTTGGGTTTTGCCTGTTGCTTCTCCAGGGTAGGTTATGCTGTGAGCAGTTGATGCATATGGGGTGGAGGGAAAGACAATAGGAATAGGAAATATTTATTTCTATCTGCAGTGAGAAGTGTTGATAGAGCTGCATGTAGAGACACCTTTGCTATTCCTTGAGCTGGACTTAAGCATAGGCTGCTTCCTTACCCTCTCCTTTTGAGATTTTATCTTCACTGGCTTCAAGGAATTGTCCAAAAAATAAAAAAAGTTTCAGCATTTTAGAAAAAAAAAAAACACATCCCAAAAATATCCTTCTCACACATTTTTGCATGTGTCAGTACCAAATTTGTTGTGTCAGCACACATTTTTTGTGGGAATGTTTGCCACAGGTCTCACTCTGGGAATCTGCAGCACACTCCAGGAACTCTGCCCAGTGCACAGCTCTTGGTCTGAAAGAGGGGAAATAAAAGCAACTTGTATGTCTCACTCACCACCAAATTTTGTTTGAAAGTGCCTAATACACAGTTTTCCTGTTCCAGCACTAAGAAAACAGTAGGGGAAACTGTAAAATGGAGTAAATGAAGAAGGAAAATGGAGTTAGAAACACCCTTTTCCTGGGGATGTCCTGCACCAGCAGCTCTGGGGCTCAGCTCCCAGGGCTCTCTTTTGAAAACACAGACACGGTGACCTGCACAAAATCTCTCCTCAACCCTGCTCCCGTCAAATGCACGTCCCAGTGGCCAGAAATAGCTTTGTTAGCAGTTGCACAAACTCAAATGAGTCACAAGCTGTAAAAACAGCATCGTTGTGGAGGTGAACTTGACACACATCACAGCCTCTCCCGTGCCCATCAGATAGGTTTCACACCTCGTGGATCCTCGTCCTTTATCACTCCTGCCGTCGCTTCAGCTACACTGAAAGGGCAGAAAAGCATGAACAAACTGTTACACTTGGCCTGACAGACATCTCTACTTTCAATTACTCCTCTGTAAACAGATTGAAGATAACAAGTGCAGCCATCTCGAATGGCTCTGGCCGCAGCCTGGCTCAGGAGCTGCTCGCACCTGCCTGCTCATCCTCCCTGCAGAACATAATTGCATTTCACCTCACCTCTTTTGTTCCCACCCTCCCTTCTGTCAGGGGTGAGATTAGAATTATTTACACTCCAGCTTAATGTCAGTGAAAAACCTTCAAGGAAGAACGTGAGATGCACTGACAGGTGCCAGTCACTATTTTTCAAGAATACATAAAATCATTCTTTCTTTCCAATGTCTTTATTTCAGAATTTTCTATTCAGGTCAGGTAGGATGGTGAGGATTACATTTGATGCTTGGCATTATCTGGCCCATCATTTTTTGAGTAACAGAGCCCACCATGGCCACGGCTTGCCTGGGTGTCAGTGGCCCATGAAGCAATGGCCATTTGTCCTTCAGCACCACCTCCGAGTCATCCCCAGCCCTGATTTACAATGAACTCCTGTTCCTACTCTATGTGTGGCAGGCTGTGAGTCTTGCTGCCCACCACCTTATTACTCTTCTGAATTTTGCAAGCAGCAGATTTGTGATGAAGTGCCTTCATCTGTTGTTACATCATCCTTCATTCCTGTGGCCCGTGCTGTCTGACACAGGGATGCCTTTTTTTAATGTGTCTACACACTGGCTCCAGATATGTTATCAAAATGCCTCAATAAATAGGCCATAAAGAACATATTTTAACAGTCGTGCCACTAGCTGAAATTGTCTGAGGTTATAAATAATTTTTTGCCCAACTTAAAATAAGTTTTACTTGGGTGGCTCAGAAGGGAGGTGCATGTTTTGCCTGAAGGCTGCAGGATTATGCTCCCTGGGCAGCATTTTCTGAAGCACTTTTCTCTCTGCCTCATCTCTGTCCCCCTGAACTCTGGGACAACATTCCTGTAGCTTTCCACAGAGCTGAATCAAGCCCTTATCACACAGCAGTTGCTGATCCCTCTCCAACACCAGAAGCCTTCTTAGTGCATTCAGACATGATAAAGATTTTGATTTATTCATCAAAATTTTTCCAGCAGCAAATAGAAGCACATCCCCCTGTTTCACACTAATGTGCCTGTACAATCACCCCTGCTGCTTAGATGAGGGGCTGATTTCCATGCCAGGAATCCTGCTTTGTGCCAGATTTCTTTATTCTTCTTGGAGCTTTGAAGATATATTATGATGCTAATTAATTCCTTTCTCAAGAAGAGAATAATTGCAAGTATTGGAACCAACTTCATCAATGTGGCAAATGAAGGCAAATAGATGCTCTTTTAATTTTTTTTTCTTTTCTTTTCTTTCCTTTCCTTTTTTTTTTTAATTTTTTTTTTAATTTTTTTTTATTTCCCTCTTGATGGCAAAACCCACAAATTGATCTGACTTGTGTGTTCTGTCATTAACCCACTGGGAACTGGAAGTGGCTGCCACTGGTGCCACTCACTGGGATTTTCCTACTGAGACAGAAGCAAACGTTCATTAGTGGAAGACATTAATTCATTTTTGCTCGACAGGAGACTCTTGGCCGTGTGAGAGGTGGAGTTGGACCTCTGTGGTTCCTCTGTGAATCTTGGGGGGTGGCAGTAGGATGGCTGCAACACAAACTTTCTGCTCTTTATGGATCCTCCCCTGGGAATCCCCTGACCTTTTCTATGCCTGATTTATATAATCCTCTCAGAGGACAGACTAAAGGGGGGGAATATTATCAACCAATTAAAAGGTTCCCTCCTGAGGAGGGTGGAAAAGAGCAGACAGATGATCTATTTTTTTATACAACATCAATCACTATTTTGTTGCTGGATGTTTCACTGAGGAAGACCTGTGCTGTCATGTGCCTCTCCCCATCTGAAACTCTGGGCAGAGAAATCCTGTAGTGGATTCCTAAAGCTCTGTGGGTAATTAAGTACTTGATGGGTGTGAAATGGACCTTTATGACAAATCAACCATCAAAACTGATATTGGCTATATCCTTATTTGCCCCAAGCTGTTCCCTACCAATTTAAATCTTTGTCTAGATGAATAAGTAAGTAATGTTTAAAGCCAAGGGCTGTTATTTTATTGCTCTTTTCTAGGAATCTCCCAGCTCACACCCACACTACACAATCTCTATGGTATTTACTCACAGCTTCATCTGATCTGCCTCTTACTTCCCTACTTCCAGCTGCTCTCTGCATCCAGTAAAGCTGCCAGTTATCTTCAAAAGGAAATGTGTCAGTGTGTACTCATGAAGATATGCAGTGCCACAGTATTTACATCAGAGTTTTGGTCACACATGTCATGTGGGAAGTAAAAGATGCTACAAATGGGGAACAGTTGCTGCAGGCTTCAGGGTGTTAAGGAAATAGTCTGTAAAGCATCTTGTGGAGAGGGAAAATTTTGCCTTTCACAGATAAAACTAGGTGTTTCTGAGGTTTCTAGGTAATTCTAGCTCAGAGAAATTTTTGAAAGGGGAGATTTGTGCTGTAGCACATGGAAGTTGTTGATCCATGACTGGTGACCTCAGGGAGAGGACAGAAAGGCAGTGGAGAGGAGGAATGAGGCAGGGCTGGAGCAAATCTGGGAATGGTAACTGGGATCTTGGTCCCAGAGCATGGCTTGGGGGAACAGCTGCCCCAGGCTGTAGGAGAGACTTGTCCTTCCAGGCAGACACCAACACACTGGAGGTGGTCTGCTCTTGGGCTTGAGATGCTGTTGAGTGTCTTTGGAGTCTCATTTTCCCCTGTGCTCCTGGGAGCTGTCTCTGCTGCCTGCTTGTCACTTCATCTTAAACTGTTTTTTAGAACAGGATCCAACTATCACAGCTTGCACCCACCCTGGTCCTGGTGTCAACATCAGAGATATTTCACTGCTGTTCATGGCACGCCTTGATCCTACCCCAAGGAGTGTGGGTGGGTTTGGACACCTCCACAGAGGCTGATATCTTCATTTAACTCCACACTGGGGCAAGGACACTGCCTGCACTTGCTGTCAGAGCTGTGCAAGGTTCTGCATCCCAAGCAGAGCAGAGGCTGGAGGGTTTGCAAGGCTGTGGGTGGACAGGGGCTCCAGTGCAGATGCATCCTGTGGAATGAAAGCTCACATTATGCTGCCCTTTTAGCACATGTCTGCCTCACCCCAGTGCTGCTCATTAGTTCATGTCCAGTCAGTCCTTGGTTAATCCATCAATGCCAGTCATGATGGATGTGATTGTGAGGAAGGGCATTGGTGCCTGGGAGCTGCTGAGTGTTCAAAATCCAGGTGGGACAAAAATTCAACCCATCATTCACTGGCCTCAGTGGTGCCAGTTCAGCAGCAATGCTGTCAGCTGTGCAAAGCAGAAAAACTTCAGTCCTGAGTTTATTTCCTGAGTCCAGCATTGTCCAATCTACCTCAATTAGGTCAATAGATGCTTCTCAAGCTCCTTCTCCAGTCTGTGCTCCTTGCTGGATATTTCATTTTAGTTACTCAAGAGTCAATAACCTGTGTTGATCCTGGGTCCAAGGGCATCCTCTGAGTGCTGACCCAGGGCAGTCCCATTAAAGGCTGTGATATAATACAGGTGCTAAACCTCATTTCAAGGGAGCCAGTCCACACAGAGATCCCACCTTAGACCCTGAAAGGTGTGTGGGTGCTTTGATGCAGCTTTTCCCCCAGGTTATCTGCCACTGATGGGCCACTTCACAGGCCACAGTGTGGTGGGGATGTAGAGTCTAAACCTTAAATTCTGTGTTCAGTTTGGGGTACCTCATTACAAGAAAGTCATTGAAGTGCTGGAGTGTCCAGAAAAGGACAGTGGGGCTGGGGAANGAAAAGGAGGCTCAGGGGAAACCTTCTCACCCCTGTGACAGGAGGCTGTAGCCAGGTTGGGTCATACTCTTCTCCCACATAACAAGTGACAGGACAAGAGGAAATTATCTCAAGTTCTGTCAGTGGAGGTTTCTGTTGGATGTTAGGAAATATTTTTTCACTGAAAGAGTGGTCAAGCATTGAAGCAGACTGCCCAGAGAAGTGATGGAGCCACTGTCCCTGGAAGCTTTTAAAAATGTGTAGATTTAGGGCCATGTTTTAGTGGTGGGCATGGCAGTGCTGGACACAATGATCCTATAGCTGTTTTCCAGCTCTAATGACTCTGATTTTAGTGTAGGTTTTGTGTGAGCATGAGGGAGACAACAGCACACCCTGCACATCACTCACACACTCACATTCTGAGCACTCAGTTGTGCTCAGCCAGGCACATTCAGCACTGCCTGGTTCCCAGCAGCTCAGCTCTGCCCCAGTGAGCAGCAGGACCCAGCACCGTGTAGGGGGATCACAGACCCCTCTGCTCCTCCTGTGGCAGGTGACAACCCAGGCCACACAGCCCACCCTGTCTGCTCACAGGGAGAAAGACTGGCTTGCCAGATAAGGTCCTGCTAAGCCTTGGTGACACGATGAGGGTGAGATGTGACAGCTGGAGGGACTGCAGGCACCTCTGTGTGCTGCTCTGGGTGCCAGGCTGCTGCAGCACGGTGCTGACAGCTGGAACCTCTGCAGAGAGCAAGCAATCACCACAAATGACCTGAAGGCAGACAAATAAAACTCATTTTGAGTCCCTGGTACATTCCATCGAGGGATCTGTATTGGAGAATCAAATGGGAAATCCCAAGTTCCTTCTTATCACTGTGCTGCAGAGGAGAATGTGGTGCTGACCCCTGATGAGTCTGTTTAGCCTCCTGTAGGGGGACCAGAGGTGTTTGGTGATTTGGGGAGAGAGAAAATGTGCACTTGTATACCTGATTCAGGATGCACATGGAGTAACATGGGCAGCAGGTGGCAAAATGAAGATGCAATATCTTGTTACAAAACTAGCAAAATATATTTGCTGCACTTAAGAGTCTCAAGGTGCCATGTTGTCACAGACCTGAAAAGTGCATCATGCTGTGAAGTGGGAGATCACATTTCATTTCTTTAATGTGAACAATCATTTGTTCCTTTACAGCCCTGCTGATGCTCCCATCCTGCTGCTTGACGTTAAATTTCAGGTCACACACTTACTGGTAAATGTTCCTGCACTGAACTCTTCAGACATGTGCTCTGCATCTCAGACAGCAACTCACCTTTGGAATATCCCTCAGGTTTGTTAGCAAAGCCATGGATTTGACCATTAGGACAGAAATCCAGCAGATGCAAGGGAGAGGAGAATAATATCCTCATTTCAACACAGGGCTGAGCATTGGTTGCATAGTTTGTGTCCCTTAAAGACTTTTGAGGAATGATTGGACAATTACAGAAATTTTACAATTGACTTAGATAGTCCTCTCCACTGGAACTATAACTAGAAGGACAAGATTTTGAAATAATCAGTATTCATGACAAATAATTAACACCCTTTTCTCTCTGTGCATGCCTGTACTCTTGGAACTGAGACCCTGCCAGACCTCTGAGTTCAGGAATATCAGCATGTTAGGGGAAAAATTAATTTTGAGACCAAAGAGAGGAAGACAGGATGTAAGAGGTGGAAGGGAAACCTGAAGTGATGGGAGTTTTCAAGAAATCCAGATGCTCTCGAGCTGAAATCATAAGAAATAATCACTTAATATCTGTGTAATTTGAAAAATAGATGACAAGGATGGTAGAAAACAGCTGTTCCAGGGAGTCTAACCAGGTTATTTCTCAGAGAGAAGAAAAAAAGTCTTGTCAACTGAAAGGAAGATTTAACTCCTTGTGTTCCTATGAACCTCTGTTGCACTGTAATGACACTTGCAGATTCCAAGGCTATTTTCTTGTTCCTTGAGACAATATGGATCCTACTTTTTTCTATTCATCTCTCACCACAGCCAGCCCCCTTCCCTTTATTAATTACCACTGGAGCTCAACAAGTGCAGCTTTGACACCAACAGCCTCATCTATCCTCCATTTCCTTCCATTTCCCTTCACATGCCAGTTCAGTTTACTGTGTTTGGCTTCTCTTGACATGAGATTTTCAGCTTGCTCCATACAGTTCACTCATCAGCTCTCACCCTATAAAATTTCCTGGAGCAGGAGAAGTTTGGAGGGTGCTGGGGCATCCTTTCATAGCAGAGCATTCCTTGCTGAACTTATTCCCCAGATCCGGAGTTTTATTTCTCTTTTGCTTTGTTTGCGTCACTTTAAATTGTGATGAATCCCAATAAATTCACTGTGAATCACAAGTGGAAATTTGGTAGGGGAGAAAACAGCCTCATGTCCTTTTATTGTTTAAAGTGGAGCGTTCCCAGTGGGTAAATATCCTGTAGTACCACTGTGGAAGAGCAAATATATGAAAAACCACTTAGTACCACTAAGGATTCTAATGCAGTTAGAACATTAATCTTGCTGCAGCTGTTGTCAAAACTGTCACAGGGCTTAAGGTGGTTCCCTCCAGCTCCTCAGGAGAGAACAGCACGAGTGTTTCGTACGATCTTAACGGGAGGAAACTGGATCCGGGGCATTTTTCATTCAGATGTACAGACAGACATGTGCTTCCTCCCCAGGATTCCTGCAGCCTGTTCTCATCTGCACAGTATCTGTGAGAGCTTGGACAAGGCCAGGGCTGGAGGCTGCACAGAGCAGGTGGTGGGAGCTGCTGGGGATGCTAAGCTGTAGGATTTTGTCAGGATGTTTGCAGAAAATGGGAAAAAAAAGTCCCATGAGAAGTGACCACAAATTTCTTACAGGATGCTCGAATGTTGCTGGGAGCAGCAACAGATGTGTCCTGTTGAGCTGCTACCTTCAGTCCTTTGTGTTGGTTTTTCTTTTTTTTTCCCTCCAGGACCCTTCTTTTGGGCCTATCCACAGCAATCAATACCTTCCCCACATTTACCTTTTGCAGCCCTCTCTGCCTGCTGTTTTAGCATCAGTCTAACTTCCATTTCAGCTCTAATTAATAATTATTTATAGGGGGAAGAGGAGGGAGGAAAGGACAATTTCTTTGTTGCATGGTAGCCACAANNNAAAAAAAAAAAAAAAAAAGTTCTATATTAAGTGATGCCAGTATTGAAAGCTCTCAGGATTTTTTTGAAAATATCAAAATTTTGGGCTTGGCACTAAGGAGAGGGCAACCCAGCTGGATGCAGGACCTAGCAGATGGTTGAAATCTCCATCTGTGAGAACTGAGGAGAGACAAGGACCCTGTTCTTTCCTTACATGTCACCCCTTGGCATGTGAGATAGTGGACATAGAGGTGGACATAGTGGAATCACTTACAGTCCTACTCTGGAAGGAACAGAAGGACGTAAAGCCTATTTTTGAAGGTTTCTGTTGTCTGCAGCTGTGGAGGAGTAAAACTCCTTTGTGTGATATTCTGGCATCAGTGAGACCCAGCTAGTTTTGTGTTAAACTTTTGTTCATAGGGAAAGGTGCTCCCCTTGGGCTGAGGGGGGCTATAAAGGGCTGCTGTGGACCAGGCAAGACAGGCTGATGTAGATACAAGTCTTGTAAATGGTCTCTTGTGAAAAATGTCTCAGGTTCTGTGACAGATCTGTGATTCCCAGCTGTGATCATCCACTGTGCTGCACCCTAAAAGCTTCACTCAGCTGCAGACTTGCTGATTTATTGTGACCCTCTTCTCCAACCCCTGCCACCCCAAATCCTGCCATGGGGATGCCCCCATTACTAACTACATTCATATTACTTGCTGTCTCTTCACAGAAATGGCTTTTCACCAAAGCTGCACATGCCTTTTAGCTGGGAAAGCAAACCAGTGTGTTCTCCCTCTGAATAAAAGCCTGTGTCACTGGGGCTGGAGGGTGAGGCTGTGCCACTGCAAGAATTTAGGTTAGTGTGTCCTTAATGGAAACCTTCATTGTCCCTATGAGCTGGGACACTGCAAATGAGTGCCACCCCAAATTTAAACAGCTGAAGATTCCAGCTCAGCCCAAGAAATGTCAGTTCCTTTGAGGCAGCTGAAGTCAGATGTGCAGAGCAATTCTTGTCATCATCTCAATTACAGGCTGAGCTCGGGGCTGGTCATTGGGGTGGGATGGGCACCCCAGGCTCCTGCCAGGGTGAACTAACACCCTGCAGCTGATTGTCACCCTGGTGCTGTGCTGGGAGCCTCTGCTGTGTCTTTTATTTGCTCAGATGCCTGGCACCGTGTCAGCAGACCGGTCCTGTTTCTATTTGTTGATAGATCTCCCTCCCATCTGATACGTTGATTAACATACATTGATTTCTCCTCTCTCTGCTGGTGCAAAGGGTGCTCTGAGCAGCAGCAGCAGCACATCCACACTGATTTACTATTTGCTGTTCTCTGGGAGGGGTTTCTGCATTGCATTTAAAGCCCTCAGCGTGAACAGGCGCTGAGCACAACGTAAATTTCAGGACTTGCTTTTCCCTGCCACTTAGTGGCTTTAAATGGCAAAATATTTTTTGCGAAGACAAATTGCTCTGCAGGTACCACGCTGAGCTGCTGGAAAGTCTCCAGATGCCCAGAGGGATGAGAATGACTCCCTGCATCCCCATCAACAGGGTGAGATGGCTTGGGGCGTTCATTTTCCACAAATGGAAATTAGAGGAGTGTGAAATATTGACAACAAATGGCAGCAGTGTTTTGAATGCAAGGCAGTCATGCTGCTGAAATGCTCAGGGGTTCACAGCACCCCAGCTCTCCTAGGGCCAAACCCTGAGGATTTTTTCAGAGCAGCAGAATTAAGAGTGCTTTCAATATGTAGAGGCAGTTTCTGAGTAAGAAACAGCTAAAGCAGGACCATTCCGCAGCAAATATCCTCGGTGCCAATATGATGAAATTTGAATGAACCTGTGACTCTGCCTCAGGACAAGCCATTAGATTATCAAACTGAAGAAGAATTTTATGTTATAGGTTGCTTGGAAACAGGGATAAAAATCTGTCCCCGGCCTCTTTTGCCCGGTTGCAATCCCCAGTTTGTGAAAACGCAGGGGGTGTCTGCAGTACCACAAACCTGGCAGTAGAAAAATCTGTATTTATTCTGCAATTTCTCATATGGAGACAATGTGGTGACCCTCTAGATCCTGGATATTCCCCACTGGAAGAATAGCAAAAATCCCATCCTCTTTCTGCAGCACTTGCTTCCTTCCCCTCCTCTCTCTACCTAAAGTAGAGGGGCATTTTCTGCTTCAGGATTTTAACCCTTTTCTCCCCAGAAGAGCCAGGGAATCTGATTCACTGCACAGGGGTTCAGCGTGCATGTTATTTATTAGGATCAGCAGCTCTGTAAAGTTAGGCAAGAAGTTGCTTTTCAAGGCCCTGGGTGGCTCTAAACATTATTAAACATAGTCATTAGAACATGCTTTTCCAACCATTGAATGGTTGTGAACATTAAATATTTTGGTTTAATAAGTGCTTGCTTTTTCAGCTGCTGAGTGGCCTTAATCTTTTTTTTTCCCCTCATTAAAAAATGTTGTTTTTCCAGCTCATGAGCCACTGAAAATACTGTTCTGTTTTTTTCTCTTCCTTTTTATTTTTTTTCTGTTTCTCTTTTTTTTTTTTTTTTTTTTTTTTTTTTTTTTTTTTTTTTTTTTTTTTTTTTTTTTTTTTTTTTTAATTCGCTGATCAGTTTATTTATTTTGTCTTTTTTTTAAGGGCGAGAATTTTGGAGCCTTTGGCTAAAATAACTGGTTTTAAGCTACCAGGACAAGTATAGGGCAAGGCTTATAATCAAACCTTGCTTGTGTGAACAAGTTCCACTGAGATAAGAACATGCAAACTATCCAAACATCAGCAGATTGTCTTCTGTGTGTGCTCTGAAAGGAGGGATGACTCACAGTGCTGAGTGGCACCTTTCCTACCTGCCAATCATGTATGTCCCATTGTGTCATCCCTACAGATTCAGGGGCCAAGGTATGGAGCAATCCTGGGGTCAGAGGTGAGGCCTGTGTGTTTTGGATTCAGAATGAAGATAAAGCCTTTGACTTAAATTTCATTTCCCCTATTTGTTCTCCGAGGGAGCCCAGGTTACATAAGAAGAAAGGTAATTAGGAAGAAAGGTCTTTTGCTAAAGCATTAGACTGGAAAAGCAGCTTCTGCTGTGGGCTCACTTCCCACTATGGCCATGGGAAAGCAATTTGTGCCATGAGTGTTGCCCAACCATCCCAAACTTCTTGGGATGCTCACCATGCCCCACCTGACCTCCAGCTGTCTTTCCAGGAAGGAGGATGTCTCTGTAAGTCTGGTATTCCCTGTGCTAGGACCACAAACTCCTGAGAATCACATCTTAAGAGACATTCATTGTCTCTGTTCAGGCAAATGGATGGCAATCTTAGTCTATGTAGTTCTCCCATAATACTAAATCCCAGGAATCTGCTGTATGCACAGGCTGCCCCTTATGGAGCTGCTACCATTCCTTCTCCCGCAAATCCCGGATTTTTAGGGTGGCCCTGCTGGAGGAGGAGACACTGGCAGGATGGGAGGCAGTTGGCAGGAAGTGGCCAACACCTTGCTCAGCTGGGGAGCTCTCCTGAAAGTGGCAGCTTTCCCCCGTGGCTGGGGCATTTGGCTTTCTGCAGCTCCTAAATCACCCACTTGGAATGCTCTGTGCATCAGCCTGGAAGGGAGTCAAACCGTTTTATGAAAGCTGCAATTAGTGGCTTCCCACAAACAGCATCCAGCACTGACAAGTGGCTGCTATGTAATGCTGTTTATGGGCTTGTTTCAGGTAATGGAATTTCATTGCCTTTCAGGTGCTCTTGCCACAGGAAGCACATATATTTTTTCAGCTCTGTGATTTTTTCCACTAAATTGCACAAATCTTTATATTTGAGCAAGTGCATTGGAAACATTTTCACTCTGCATTTATTCTGCAGTTCGAGTCCCTCATGAAGGGAAGAATAAATCTGTTCTTCTAGGAAAACTCAGGGGAGAAAGCAAAGGGAGCAGAGATAGTGGGAAACAAAACCTGGTCCTCACAGACAGTAGTAAATCAGTGTGTATGTGCTGCCTCAGTGCAGTGTTGGCTGATGAGGGGATCCAAAATTCTCCTTCTTCTCCACCCCCATCTGTGGCAGCTCCTACCAACCCCTACCTGAACCCATATCTACCAGTGGCTTTCTGGGCAGGCTGAGGATGTGATGTGGGAAAGTTTCTTGACTCTTCTGCACAGTTCCATGGTAATTGCTGGGCATGGAAAAACCAACCTGAGACTTCAGGTGGCCTCTTTAACTGCAGTTGAGGTAATGATAGGGAATGATAGGATCTTTATGGCTGGAAAACACCTCTGAGGTCATCGAGTCCAGCTGTTAACCCAGCACCACCAAACCACATCCCCAAGTGCCACATCCACACAAGTTTTGACCAAAATTATGTTGTGTTTAATGTGGGAACAGAGGGCAAGGGCAGGTTCCATTGGTTCTGGCTGGCTCCTGTGGCATAACATCCTACCTGGGATGATACAGTGCCTCCAGCCATCCTCATCCCTCCCCGTGTGGTCCATGCTAAGCAGAGTCCTGCTGGCATTTGATAGAAGGGATCCCACATGAATGGAGTGCACAGAAAGCCTGTGAGATGTGATCACTCACACTGAGCCTGTTAGGTCACAGTTAGAGGCATAAAGAGCATTTGTTGGGAGAGCTGAGCACCAAAGTGCCCAGCATCCTCTTTTGTTTGTGAGCCCTGCTGAAATCATGAGCCTTAAAGGCAAAAGAAGGCTGTGAACCCAAGGAACAGGTGAATCAAAGGCAGAGGAGTTGCTCCAAGGGAGAAAATTTGAAATCAAGGTTGCAGAAAACCAAGGCCTCTAATGGGATAATGCAGGTAATACTATCACACAGCACTAAAACAATACAGAACTAATTAGCTCAAATATTTGCTGACAACGTGGGTTTTGGGGAGAGGGGGGCATGGGATTTCATAAAACTTAATTAACTCATAGAGTAAATCAGTTTCATTCATTGCCACAGCAGAGCCAATCAAGATAGGCTTACTGTTTGCTCATTTGGAAAATGATTAGGATTCCCATTTAGACTTAATTACAGTGCAAAGGTTGACAATTATCATCTTTGTGGAAGCACTGGATACCACAGTATCTCAGCTGAACATGTGCCTGTAATTATAGACATAATTTTCTTAGCAGAAAATATAACCCACTTATTACCTGGATTTCATGCCTGTAATTATAGATAGTAGAAATAACATTTTTAAAAAAAAATCAGAATAAGGCTGGTGCTGAGTTACTTTGGATCTTTTCACCGTAAATTACTTTGTGTAACTGTTTGTCACAAATTAAAATGTTGGTTTGTTCTTTATAGTCCCCAGGGAAGGGAATTTGTGGACATACCAAGGAATCAAACCAGCCACACGGGTCATATTTTGACACTGCCAAGAGCAGCAGTGCCTCAGATTGGTTTGGTCCACAAACCCTTCCTCACACCTCCCTGAAGTCTCTCGGGTTACACAGGCACGAACTTATCACTGCAGAAACAAACTGCTGAGAGAAACTTGGTCAGTCACTTTGGAAAATCACAGCTTGATCTGAACCACGACCAAACAGACTCACCCTGATGACCAAAATAAACCACATTAATATTAAAGATTGCAAGCAGTGCTTGGCTGCCATCATTTTTAATCCTGCCAAACAAAAATGATAAGCAGGTAGAGATTCCCCCCTTTTGCCAGCCCAAATCCCTCCAGGAGGTTGTTTCAACTCATCACATCCAGAGTCTGCACCATGGCTGAGATAAAGGAAAAGGAAAGTTCAAAACATTTTACAGAACTTAATTACAGATAAGGCAGGGGGTAAAATGAGGACATAATAAACTCAAGCTCGATTCAGTCTGATTTGTCACCATCTCTAGGCCTCTGTTTATCCCATGGGCTTGTAAAGATGGAGGGAGAGTGTCCTTTGGAGGGAGCAGCAATGGATCAGCACAATGCTGAGCACTAAACAAGCACCATCACATTTAACAATGCAGTTGATTTAGCTTCTTCCCGTAGTTTTAATTCTATTTATTTCCAAACCATGGTTAGTGAGGTTGAAGTAGGCAAGGCTCCAACTCTCCTGTATTTGTTTCACCTTATTTCCTGCATTTATCTGACCTTAGATTAATGCCTGAACCTCCTGGGAAAAATAGCCCAAGTGACTTTGGGACCAGGGCATTTTCTTGGGCAGGTTTTTGCCTGCTTGCCAGCTGCAGTGCTGAGCTGGCAACAGAGAGAGGTGATTTGCAAGGAAATAGAAGGAAAGAATTACTTTCCACTTATATACCCTCTTTATTTTCCATGCTCTGTAAAGGAATATAACATTCAGATTTTTTTTTGGCTACCTTTGCTGTGCTTCTTTTGAAAAACTCTGTTTGCATCTGGAAAGGAGCATTGGCCCACCAGGAGAGGAAAGAACCCAACTTTATCAGGTCAGCTAATCCCTGTGCACCATAATCAACAGATAGTGTCAGCAGGACTTCAAGGAGTACATTTTTGTAGCTGTGGGGAAAGGCAGCTGGGAGTCTAGAGGCAGAAAAACTTTTTTTTTCTTTTAATTTTTAATTTTTTCTTAATTTTTTTGAAATTATTATTTTTAGTTTTCCAGGAATATTAACTTGTGTTTTCATTTTTTTTTTCATAGGTGTAGAAAAAAGGGAAATAAAAAAGTTTCAAGTGCTGGCCCATGTCCTTTCGAATGTTTAATGTTCAGGTGCTTTTCATATTGCTTGAATGCTGAGCATTTTGTAAGGAGAATAAAAAACAGTCATAAAAATAATAAAACAGGAAAAATAAACCCTTACATTGTTTGAGGTGCTTTTAAAAGCTGAAGGCCTTTGCTTTTATTTTGTTTCTTATACCACATTCACTGAAGCTTTATGTAGCCATGGAGCCTCCGTGGTATTATTATTGTGTTGCTTTGGAAAAGCTGAGAGGGTGGATTTTTTGATGTCCTGGCTCCCAGCTGCCTGGCAGCACCAGCTCCTTCAGATGTCAGCAGAGAATTCCACTCATCTGCAGGGGCAGCTAAAGCCCTGGAATGCCAGGCACTGACAGCAGGAGGATTCCGCAGGGCTGGAGCATCCTGCTCACTGCAGGCAAGTCAGAACAGGGCAGCCCTGCCCCTGACACAGTTTGCAGGGCAGGACGGACGAGATTTCTTTTGAACCGCTGAACTACAAATTCCCCTCCTGGCCCAGCTGCTGCTGTGGGTGGGAGGAGGGGGAATAAGGCACCAGCAGGGCTGTGCAGGTGTGGGTGGTGGGAGCCTCTGACTTACCAAACCCACCGGAGTTTGCTCCACCCAGCTGAGCTCAAGTTGGGAAATGGGGCAGGGCTGTGATTGCCTGGTACGTGGAAAAGCTCATTTGGAATGTTTGGTATCTCCAAGCAACTCCAATTAAGTGATTAGTTGCAGTGATCGGAGGTGCAAGAAATACACAGGGTTGAGAATTATTTGTTTAAAAAGTAAAGATAATAATTTAAAATAAAAGAGCCCAAGGAGAGAGGAATCCTTTTAACTGAAGGAAGGAGGAGGAAATGAATGGAGCAGAGATTTGTTAGCATGTACCAAATCAGGCCTATTCACTGATTTCATGCAGAACTAGTTGTGCCACTTCAGTGTTTATCTATCCACTACAGGAGTCCCAGATATGACAACAGACACAGCAGCTCATTGGCACATGGAATTTGTCACCTGTGAGATGCAAGGCAGGAGCTGCAGGGCTGTGCATAGTTCCTGCCTTTGAAGTAAACAAGAACCAAAATCTTAAGGATGGGGTTTTGAGGTTCAAAGCCAAGCCTGTAACATGTGGTTACAAATCACTGACCTTGAGAAGATGGGAATAAAGGGTCAGGAGCAAAGCAACACATGCTGAACACAACCTCCTGCAAGATTCACTGAGCCACATTTATATCAAACTACCTCAACATCAGAAATCTCGGGTTTCATCTACTTTCCTCCCTCATCCACCTTTAGTATAATCTTTGCCTTTTTTGGAAATCACTGCCAAAATTGTGTATTTCTGTCTCAACCAGAAGCTGTCTGAACCTCCCTGTTGCTTTAACATTTCTGAATTGGTCTCATAAACGGAAGAAGTTTTGACTTGTCAATGTGAATTTTGAAAAGCAAGTTGATTTTCATACCCTTATCTGAATTCAGCCTGTCTGTGTATATTAAGTGATTAGTCTGATTTTGACTCTTGGAGATGTTGCCAACTTAATAATCATCACTGTACAGAGGTGTAAACACCACAAGAAGTCAAGAAAAGTCCATTTCTTGTTATAAAAGTTTCTGGAGGTTAAGCCTGGAACAGAATATAAAGTTGAGTGTTAAATTTCAAGGATAAGTAGCTGAGACAGCTATGGTGTCACACAGATTTATAAAAAACATTGTTACTTTATTGTTGCCATCACTCTGAGTATAAAACTGAGAGAAGAGGGAGTTTTTTTCCCCCTTGGCTTTTTACCAGAGGTATTTTATGCCAGAGTTCTTAGCTGTGCTATTCAAAGGTGAGAGTGATTTTAGTGGTGGTTGTGAATAACTCTTGCATGGAGCAGGGATTTGGTGACTAAGAGAGAAGGCCTTGGGTGCACACAGGTCTGAGATGTATCAGAGTTTGCATTAAGAAAGGATGAGAAGCAATGCCAGAGCTCATGCTAAGCTCCCCCACAGGATGACTGTAAAATTATTTTTGAGAGAGATCCAGGTAAAGCTTATGCATAAAAATTAATCCAAGTGCTCAAACCCAAGCAATACGTTTTTGATGCAGAGCATGTCATCTTAGCGAGCTGGAAATACACAAAATTAAAGGTGAAGTGGCCCAGATCACCTTGGCTTTGGTGTTTGAGGCTTTTGAGTGCCTTACTTTGAAAGAAAAGTAAAGAAATAAGTGTCTTCTGAATATGCTAACAACTTGAGAGTATTCAGAGGGGATAGAAACTCCTTGTATGTGAAAAAATATCCTTGGGAACCAGTGTTAGACATTATGCAAAGTGATGGGGAGCAGAATAGAACTGCTAAACAGGTTTGTTGTGGCTTAAACAAGTGTCTTCTGCAGGAGGAAACCTTCAGTGCTGGGCAGAGAGCTGTGGGAAGAGGCAGAGCCAGCTCTGCATGGGAACACCTCACCCAAGGATAGGATCCAATGAAACAAGGTAAGTGATCCAGTTGCCGTGCACTGCACGTGCACCCAGGTATTTGCTCATGGCTGTAGTCAATCAAAAACGTCTCTTCAAGGCCTTCCAATCCTCCCTGAAGGAAACCCTGGGGGTGCCCACCCCAAGTCACACCTGGTTTGAGAGCAGCCAGCCCCTTGCAGGGGGAAAAGGAATGTCCAATTTGTTCAGCGAGGAGGGATGTTTTGAATCTCAGTGAAATCTGACTCCCTGGATCAGGGGAGATAGTGCATGGGGTTTGAGACAGAAATATATCCCGTGCTTGAAGTGGTTGGGAAAAAGCAGCGATCTGTGTGGGAAAGCTGGAGAGATGGCGGGAGAGAAAAGAAAAATTACATGCATTAGTGGTTTATGCCTTCCAGACATTTACAAACCCTGGGTAATGCAACTCAGAGGGAATTTTAGTCATTCCAAGGAGGGTGCATGATTTAAGAGGGCAGGAGGGTTGCAGTTTGCTCTATGGTTTAACCCACAAATAAAACTTCCATCGCGCGGTTGAGTATCTGGAAGGAATTTGGGGGTGCATTTTTTAGGAGCACAGACATTAACAAGGCATAGCTTTATTGCCTCAGTGACCTATCACCTCAGCATCATCTGGCCCTGTGCTGCCCATGAGATGGAGAGGTTAATGTGTAAAACACACCACAGCTTCAACAGATTTGGGGAAACAAAGACAGTCTTGCTGTTTTTGCACTTCTGATTTTTTTTACAGATGACATTGCTCTTTGTGCTCTATGTCTTAAAGACAACCTCCCCAATCCATTTTCCCTACTCCCTGCCTTTCAGAGAGAGTTAAAACCAAGGCACCATGCAGATGAAGGGCCAGTGCCCATCATCAGGCCATGATTTAATTAAATTTAAACTGTGTTACAAGTCTCTTTAATATCTTCTCCTATCACTCTCACTTTTATGGAGTGATACCTTCCAGTCCTTTTCCTAAATAGCTGATACCTCAAGAAAGATCCTAGAGTGCTCCTCATTGTATTCCACTTGCAGAGGCCACTTTATTTTATTTAATACATATTGTTATCTCAAGCTTAGGATGAGTTTTCTCAGCATTTTTCTTAATAAACTGTGTTTCACATAGAACTTTCTCTTTTCTATTCCATTCCATTCCCTCCTTATATTTCCTGTATTTTTCACATTCCAAAATGCTTTTCTGCCTTGGTTTTTGACATGCAAAGTTCAGACATATATCAGTATCAATAAAGTCCCTCAATCTGTTTTGTGATGAACAACAGATGAGAATGACAGCAATGAAAAAAACCCAAGCATTCTCCTGTCTTGAAGGCCATTAAAAAAAATGGAGGAAAAAATATTTGGAACTGGGATGAGAACTTCAGTCTACTGAGGGTTTAATTTTTATCCTTATTTTATTAGGAAAGGGAAACAGAGGCAGCAGGACTTGGCCAAATCAGTCAGTCATCCAGCCCAAGCAGATGTGCTGGCATGATTCTGGCCCCTTTCAGAAATACCAAGACTCATTTTGATTGTGAAATACTTGCTGAAGTGCATTATCAGAGAGCCTCAAAGGGGCTCATTTCAGAGCTAGAGGTTTGAGGCTCCTCTGATGCAAAGGAAAAGTAGATAATGCCTCATATTTCAATCAGACCATGAGCAAAGACCCAGAACAATCAAATTCGGCTCCTTTGCCCTTTATGCCATACATCACATCTCCTTACAACACTAGGAGAAGTTTGAGCCAGTGGAAGCTGGAGCAAACTTGAAGAGTTGCAGCAGTGAATAGGACTGGGAGAAACTGGGTTTGAACTCCTAGAGACATTTTAACAGCTCTTTCTGATCTACTGGGGGAATAGCAGCAGGATAATTTAATTCCTGTCACTTCAGGTGTAAAGTAATCTTAGTGATGATGGAAATTTCCAAAGTGATGCACTCTTGATTTACTTCCCTTCTTCTGCCCCTCATCAGAGGGAGCAGCTCATCAGAGCCACTGGCTCATGGTCCAGGCTGTAATTTGGTTCATGATTAAAGTCCTCCCTCTCCCATGTGCTCTCACTGTCCTCAGCTGTCATTCCAGAGGGGATCTAACTCAGATAACTGGTGACCATTCCTAACCTTGAATTGCCCAGACAAAGCCTGGAGCTGCAGTGTCAGGCATTGAGGGTAATTAAGCAGCTGATCACAGCTCCACTTCCAATCCTGGCACTTTGGAGAGCTGGAACAAAACGTGTCCTGTGTGGCACCAAAAGCCAAAGTACAACTTCAACATCCACCAGGGGCTCCCTAGCCAAGGCACCAGAGAAGTCATTGCAGGCTGTTAAATTGGCTCCAGAGGCAGAATGAGTGTTGGGTTGATGCCCCACAGCCATCTGCTGCTGCCTTGGAACTTCTGAAAGAACTGTCCCCTTCCTGCTGGTTCAGGTGTGCTGCCCTGCTTCCGTGTCAAATGCATGGCCTTAGAAGAGCTCTGAAGGTTTTCAGACCTTCCTTAGGCAGCAGTCAAAGTCTGAATATATTTCAATATCCTAGTAACATCTCACCGAGGAGAGAATATGTGCTGTGATGAATAAAAAATGAGGCATGCAGAGGATAGTCTAAAAAACCCACCCCATTTTAACCAGTTGTTTTTATTTTTCTTAGGGATAAGGCTGCCATTGTTATTTGAAAAATGTGAAAATCAGCTTTTTAAATATATATATATATATATATATTTATTTTTTTTTAGAGGAGGGGGGTGTAGGACCCCAAATGGCAGGTATTTTCATTGTGAACTTTTTCAGAAAAATGCCGTGCAAATGTATTCCTGCAAAGAGCACACAGGGCTTAGGCTGCCTTGACAGTAGCCAAAGCAAGCAGCAAAAGATATGAATGCCTCCAGACTGCTCCCAGGGTTTTGTTCCACTGCCAAAAGCTGAGACGTACACTCACAGCATGAGGCAGCAAACTCCTCTGGCTTTATGTGCTTGCACATGAGGTGGATTTAACAGGGAGATTGTTACCCTCCCCTCTCTTCTTCCCTTCTATTTCTCCCTTAAGGTCTTGGTCTAAGAAAATAATATGGAAACAATTCTGGATGCAGTGATCCTGAAGGCAGATGAAACGACTTTGCCAGTTGCAGCACGCATTTGTCAAAGCATCTGTGCCTGTGCACACTTGGGGAAGGCCAGTCTGAGTGTGCTTCATCAGGAGGCATCTGTCCTGTGCCTGTGCATGGCCGGATATTGGGAGATTTCTCACATACTCTGAGTGTTTCCTGAGGCTGTTCAGAATGTAGGATCAAGATGCTGGAAGGGCTTTTGGTGTCTGCTCAGGAGGATCTAGATAGATACAGGTGTTTTCCTTTCCGTGTCTTTCTGGCACTCAGGGAATTTGGGATGAGCTCTGTGCATTGCTGGTGGGGCATCATGCCCTAAGAGACAGATCAATCA
Source organism: Sterrhoptilus dennistouni (assembly GCA_013397095.1). NCBI lineage: Eukaryota > Metazoa > Chordata > Aves > Passeriformes > Zosteropidae > Sterrhoptilus > Sterrhoptilus dennistouni. The sequence goes on along the minus strand of VWZU01016196.1, from coordinate 973,306 downwards.
CCACAGGAAAATCTTTCCAAACTTCCCTTTCAACTTGCCTGTTCCCTGAGATCCTGCTCAGCTAATGGGAGTTAATTGTCCCCAGGGTAAGGAAAACAGCTGTAATTCCTGGCTGCAGGGGTTTGGTTGCTTAAATATCTTCATTGGCACTGGGAGGCTCACATCAATTCAGAGTTGGCCACTGTGTCATGAATATAAATCTCTGCAGGCAACAGTTTGAGTTTGTTGCTGTTCTATCACCCTGGAGGAGGTGAACTGCTGGGGGATGCTGCACTTGAGCCCTTGTGTAACCATCAGAGTGGCTCTGATCTGCATGCACACTTTGATGGACACGGTCATGAAGCAAATGTGAGCACTTCCCTCACCAAATCCTGCTCTCCGGTCCATGCAACAGCAGGAAGTTCAGGCCTGGAGTCTGCAGAGCATGTTTGCAGGATGGGCCTTGAGGAGTGTGCCCAGTATGTATGAGGAATGTGTGTCTGCTGGCAAACATAAAATCCTCAAATGTATAAATGTGAAATAGATCATGTCAGAGGGAAACTTTGATCACCCATGTGTAATTTTCTCATATGCAGATGTCAGCTTTCATAAAGCCAATGAGTTCAGTTTCAGATTAATGTGAGAGTTTTGCCCCCATTTATTTTATATCATTTTAGACAGGTTGACTGAGTCCTTAAAAGAGTGTCAGCCCTGATTAAATCAACCTTTGGGAATCATCTGGTGGTACCTGGGCACATCTCTATATTTGGAAATCTACACTTGAACTGTCTTTTGTTCCTCTTCTGCTTGTACACTAAAGCAGGTGGACAGTAATACTCTGTCATCTGCTATTCTTGTGTTATGTGGATCATAAGAGATTCTAATTAGATGAAGAGATGATTTCTGAGGGTTTATTTGGAGAATTGCTTCTGTGGGTCTCCTGCCTGTGCAGGAGTAGGTGCAAGTTATGAAAGCTCTGGAGCTGTATAAGTTTGAAGCCTCTTACCCAGATCTCTCCACTCTTCCCTCCTTTTTCTGCTTCTGAACAAAGGGCTGGAGATAGAGATCACAATCCTGTGCTAGGAGAAGCTGTCTTCTGAACACGTTCATGCATGTAGAATATTTCCCAGAAGCAAATGTGTTTTTCTAATCTCAAGGCTTCGATTTGTGCATCGAGATCAGATCTTAAGCAATAAGGAATTAATTGCCAGACTTCCCCTCTGCTATGTACAAATTCTGCATATCAAAGATACCAGGGGTATTCATCTGTGCAAAATTGATTTCTTAGAATTTGTGAGGCCAGGTTTTATGTTTTGTGAGCACAGTGTGATGGTGTGATGGCATCACTGAGGGCATTTCTCTTGTTTAACAACTAAACAGGGTCAGAAAAGGGGAGAAACATCCTGAATATGATGACCAAATGGGGGTGCAGGAATTTCTTCCAAGTGTTTAAGGCATCAAACAACTCCTTGGCTCGGTCTGATCAGCTTTGAAAGCTATTATTCAAGATTAAAAATGTTTAGATGCTAAAAGTTTGTTTTTGAAAGATCTATTGGAGTTAGCACTGAGAGTGACCCAGTAGTGCCACCACTGAAAAAACCTGTTTTCATGACCCTGTATTTCCATGTGGGACCCAAAGCAGAACTCAGTCTCTTGCAGGGCTCCAAGGCTGACAGTTCTGCTGTGTCTGCTTCTCCCCTGTGAACATTTTCCCACTGACAGCTGAGCTGGCCCCTGCACCTGTCTATTAAATGTCCCCAAGGAGGAATCTGCTGGGTGGGGCGATGCTGTGTGGGTGACCCTGAGCTTCAGCTGAGGCAGATCCCTGTGCAGTGATGTTAAACCAAGTGTCTGCTTGTCTCTGAGCTGTCAGGTTGTCACCAGTAGCTCAAAGAGCCCTTATCTTCCCTTGAAGATGATGGAAATCACAAGATATTAATTTCTTATAGGCTGACTTCTTTAATTTCATTTTATACTGAGACTGCCAGATTAAGGTAAATTATACACAAACATACCCAGCCATCAGAACCCAAAGACTTTGGAATTATCACTGTATTTCAGATGCAAAAATCCTTACTATTCAATCTTCTTTCCTGCTGTGTGATATAAAAGTAGATACCTAATCACCCTCTCTGTTTGATTTGATTTATATTAAAATAGTTCCCTTGCTTTGCTGAGTAAGCTGCTCCTGTGTCTGGTTCTGATCTCAGGATTTCAGTCACGTAACCTTGAAGCAGACAGAGACCAGTAGAAGAAACTTCTTTAAAAGTAGGATTAAAGTTGTTTAAAAGTCGAATTAAACTTCTTTAAAAGTGGGATGAATTCAACTGGCGTGAGCACAGAGATGAACCATCCTCTCTCTGTGTTTGCATTCATGACTGTCAAGAGGAGATAAAAGGACTTTCAGGAAGGGATGAAGGAGAAATGTTATATGAGGAAAATGATAATGATATCTGAGGAAGTTTCTTATTTGATTTTTGGAGTGTAAAATATTAAGTTGGTCAGTGAGGGAATGCTACAGGCAGAATTATGGATTCTTGGGTATTTATATTGATTCGGAGGAAAATGAAATTTAGGATGTATCTGTGTGGAAGGTGGCTTGAACATTTAAACAGATCTAAGAGTCTGTAGGTAATTTTGCATTCAAAGCAACAGATGAATTGTTCTCCCTTGCAGTCAACAATCTCTTTGGGATCCATGTGTGTAGATATACCAAACCAATGCTACCTTATCCGCAGAATTGCTTTGAACAACCTGAGACCTGCACCAGAATCAGTGATTTACAAAGGTGAAAGCCATGATTCTGCAGGTGTGCTGGTGTCTGTGTGAGATGCGGGACAATTGAAAAATCTCATTTACCTGATGGCTGTGGAAGGAAAGCTACAGAAGATGAGGATCCCCAACCCAAAATAAGCTGTTTTCTTGCTGTCAGTGTCCAGAAAACCTCTGTGGTGCAGATGTGAAATTAACAGTAAAACCTATTTAATTGTCCTGCCCCTTGGGGCTGCTGTGAGTACCAGCAGCCCCACAAAAAAGTAGTGAGGGGCTAGGGAGGAGTCTTGAAAATACCTGATTTTATCTGTCCTTCCTGGTGTAGCACTCCAGTTACTTGTGGTTTCCACTGCCTAAACTCCACCAAAGTAAAAGCTATTTGTTGTCTGTCCTTAGATGTTGCAAATGATAAGGCCTGATCTGCTTGGAGTGGGATTTTTTATTGTGAGAGTTTTATTAGATCACTTTTTCATCTCATTGTAGGGAGCAGAACAAATGGATGTCCTGCAGTAACCTCTGAACACCAACAGTGGTGACAAAAACTCATCTGCTCTTAAAACATTGATGAATGAGTGAGGTATGAGTGCTAAGGAGCTATAATGACCCTAATTAGGGTTAATAATTTTACAAGAATTATTAAGCTTTATTAGAGCTGGGGGCAATTTCACCCTGTGGTTCTTGGGTCTGACCTGTGCTGTTGTCCTCTTGTAGAGGAGTAGTGGAACTACACTAGTGTTACTCTTGATTTGCACCGTTAGAGAAGAAGGAAGGAGACAACATATTTTCAGGGTATATTTTGTAATACTTTATTCAGATTTTATAGAACCCTACTGGTTTCCTCCCTCTTAAAAGCTTCAAAATTTTCTAACACAAAGAGTTGTTTGGATGGCTAAGATAATTTAGGATGGAGGAGGTGCTGAGGCAGCCAAAGGTGTGTGTGATAAATTAATGTAATTACTCAGGTTTGCACTAGAGCTCACTGTGGGTGCAGTGGAGGCACATGAATACAGTAATAAAGGCAATATATCACCAGCATTAACAGAGATGGACACATAAACACCATCTGAGACCCACACTATTTCTGGATACACTGCCTTGCCACATCTGGCCCTGTGATAACAGAATGGGGCTTTCATCCTATTTTTACTCCAGACTTTCTTTTCATAGGACTTTTGTTTGATTTCCTACTGCCTCTCCCTCCTCCTCCTTGTCTCTGACTGCTCTCCACATGTGCTTGGGCATGACAGTAAACATGCAAAATCACATCAGCAAGGCAGTCACAGAAGGAGAGAAAATGTAAAATTTTCTTCTATTTACTTGCTCAGATTGCCCCGTCTGACTGCTCATGCTGGCTGAAGGACTCAGTTTGGCTATTTCAATCTGCTAAAACAACCTTCCACACTTCTTGCTCTGGTCCTGTCTTTGTGTCCTCCCTGTAGAATAAACTTCTCAATCAAGATGTTTTCCTTTAAATTCTGATATGTGTCAGCAACTCACTCCCTTATCCCAAACTTACCCACTTAACTCTCATCCACTGCTCCTGTACTGAAGTTTGTAAGAGACAATTGAAAATGAGATTTGCCATTCTCCAGATATGGGAGTGGTTTCCATTGCTAGTCTTTGTCTTCCTACAAATGTTCACTATGCAAGGATCTCTTTGTAGGGGCAGGTAACCTAATTATAGAAAAATGTGTGAACAAGGCCCATGGTGGTGTCTAAGTCTTTCACACTGGTAATGAAATCTAAATTTGAGAGGGGTTCTAAGAGCCAGTTCTTTGTTTTTTTATCAGTTGATGAAGAAACTTCATCAAGCAATTCTTTCTCCTGCTATGGGGTTTCTCACCTGGGAGCTAAACCCCCTAAACCACCACAGGAATCTGTGAGAGTGAGCATTTTCCTCCTGTAAGAGATGTGTAGTAGAGAGATCCCAGTGAGATGATCTTTACTTCTCTGCTGTAGGGTTTTGATTTACTTTCCAGTTGTACAAGTCCTGCATAGTTTAGGAGGTGCAAAAAGTTGTTCAAACCCATTTTTTTGTTTTACATCCCTCTCCTCCTGGCTAGAAGTGTGAACACAGCATTACACTCCCAAATGTTTTGTAAAGAGACTCACACCCACCTTAACAAATATCTAGGGAGAAGTCTTCAGTCTATATTTATAAAACATTAATATAAGAATATTAGTGCTCTTCTTCACTGCCAGAGTGAAAACTTTAGAAAGTGTTTTTAATAGATTTTTTTGCCTTACTGACTGCCTTGCCCTGTGGTGCAACAATAAGGAGCTACGAGCAACTTGCCAATGAAATATTTCACTTCGAACCTCTGGTTCAATATATGTGTGAGTTCATCTGCAGTGGACTACTTTAATATCCCTTGATCTGCAATAATAACTATAATTACAGCCAAAATGAAGTTTCTATTGCTCGTTTTCTGGTTATTTTTCCTCAAAGCAGCTCTTTGTAAATGTTCTCATGAAATATTATGAGCCTGAATGTTTTCAGATGAGACTACCAGGCCAAAGTTGGAGTTTTTCTGAAAATATTCTCAACAAAATGCAGAACCAAATGTTTGATGTTTCCTGGGATTCCCAGTAATTTGAGTACTTTATGCAGCAGCTTCTTCACAAGTTGTTTTGAGGTAAATATTCATGGCAAAACCAAAGTTGTACATCAAAAATATCAGTGAATAACGGATGGAACATGCAAGAGCATAATGCACATGCTTACATGTAGTCTCTCTTGCAATAAAAATGAGCACTGCTCTGCTCTATACCTTAGTGTTTGTAATAACCACACAGAGGTAGGAATCCAGTGGAGGTTCTGTAACATCTGGGTAGCCCATTTTTCCATTTTAGATGTTGTTTCCTCTCTCTGTTTTTTTCATGCACTCTGACTAATTAGGACATTGCAAATGCTCAAGCCTTGGAAATAAATCCTTTTCCTTTGGAATTAAAATAAACACCATTCAGTCTCAATAGCCTTAACTTTTGTTCCTTCTTGTTTTGTCTTTTGTCTTGTGTCTTGAAACAATAATAATAATAATGATAATTTAAAAACCCCATTCTGTCCCAAATCACTACTAAACTAAGCACAGAAATTACTTTCTGTTGACCACTGGAGTTATTTGAAACACAGAGATGTCCCATCTTGAATGGGGTACTGAAAACACAAAATGTACTCAGTTAAATGTATTTTGACTGTAGAGCAGCCCAGCTCAACTGCACTAATGTATTTATGGGGTCATCCAAGCAGACATGCAAATTATAAGTGAAGCCCAGCAACTGGAAGGGAAAGGTTTGCCAAATTCACGTTTCACTGTGTCTCCCTATGGATTAATGATTGCAAGAGATTTGCTTTTTAATGTAGGCAGGTGGATTGCCACAAAGTAGAACTGTCCATGTTAGAAAAAGAGGCAGCATTTTCATGTTATACTGATCTTTTAAAATGGCTTTTCAAAAAAATATGATTGTTTCTGAATGATTCTGTAAAATGATAAATACCTGCAGCATAAGGGAGTGGACACAATGTCCAAAGAGGTTCTGTCCAATGCTCTGACCACATTCTGTGTGTATGAGTAGGAAAACAAAATATCTCTAAACACTAAAGGTTTAATTTTAAGTTTTGAACAAAACTTGAGTTCAGCTCCTTTATGCAAATCTGTCCCAAAGGGCGGGGACATGACCACTGCATGCTGAACCCACTGGAAGTGTATTTGAGTAATTAGCTTTCCTTTATTCTCTGCAAAGATTCCTAAGCTAAAACATGTGAATGGGCTAATTTGTTTAAAATGCCTTTTCTTCTTTCTCTTTATGTTGCCTTCGGCAATTTTAAGCCTTCAAAGACAGCTACTGTTTCTTAGCAGTCTTCCCCACTGAAGTAAGACTTTAATCAAGCTCACTGGCATCCAAATATGATGTGCAGCTGTACACTGTGCAGCTGATTGATTAATTTTTAGCCTCCCTGGGTACCTCAGAAGAAGTGGACATACTGGAAAGATGCAGATATTTTTCATTTAGGTATTTACTGTTCTTTTCCCAACCTTACCTAATTTTTTGTGCTGTGATAAATAGGAAGAGGGTAAATGGACATCTTAAATCTAGACAGTGAATTTCATGCTAGTCAAAATAAGATTTTGGGTTTTTTTTCCCCACAGTTTTAAGGATTAGGGAAAAAAAAAAGAAAAAAAAAAGCTTAAAACATTTCTATAAAGAAGCCATTTTATCAAAAACTGGAAAAGAATGAGTTTTGCAGATCAGACTGCTTTATAGTCAATATGAGATTTGTTTAATATAAGTGAGGATCTTGGAACTGAATCTTCTGTCTCAAGTAAAAAAGTAAAAAAAGGTGGCATCAGCCCTTTTTCAAATTCCCCCAACATGGCTGTTCCAGTTTGCTGATCTTACCCCCCCAGCAGCAAGTTCATTACTCTGCCTTGTCTCTCTCTCCTGAAAGTTTTCATGAGAATCGTTGAAAGGTTTTATTTTATTTCCACTGTGGAAGGAAAATCAAGTGTCGAGATCATGACTGCTGGGATTCTGGGGTCCTCTTTGCCCTTTAATGGAGTGAGATTGCTGGTTTTAATCCTCTTCCATGGGCTGAAATGACTCCTGTGTTCAAACTGGCATCCCTGAGAGGGAGACAATTGCAGTTTGGGTATCACTTTTCTGGGACCTGCAGCCTGCCTGGCAAGGAAACATCATCAGGTAGGTTTTACCTCATTTAATTGCCATTATTCCAAGGACTTGCTCAATCTGTGTATCCTGAAGTGGGAGAGACACCACACAGAATGGAAAGATGGATGGCAGGCTTGGATGAATGCCCTAGTTAGATTCTCTATATTAGATTGTCATGCTTTTCCTGGCCCAGATGCTAACATCTAACACATTTTTAATACTATTGCCTGTTGAGATCCTATTAGAAAATGATTCAGAGTCTGGAAAGTTAGGGAAAAAAAAAAAAGTTAATTCCCTAGAAATAATATGGTCATTATGTGTACACTGAATTCAAGATGTAACTTGGGTTTTTTATGGCCTCTCTACCATCCTGCACACCAGCTTTTTAAAATTGCAGTCACATTCATTATGAAGTAAATGCCTAATGCAAGTGATTCTCAAAACAGTTTGTAATTTAAATTCCTATTGGAAATAAAAGTAATGACCCGCAATAGCTCATTAGTGGCTTTGCAAATGTTCATTATTTCCTTTCTCTTTGTCTTCCTCCTGGTTTTCTCCCCTTACCAAAAGACAGGGGAGTTTAAAGGTTTAGACTACCTTTAGAGCTATCCATCTCTAATGACCCATGAAAATGAACATTCGATTCCTGAATGAGGAAATCATCATTCCCCGGTGTTTTTGAGGGGATAAGTGTGTTCACTCAGCAATCTGTGAGGAACCTGGGTATTCCAGATGATTTTACAAAATTATTTTATATTTATGCCGAGGGGAATTTTTAAATTATTCTAAAATATCAAAAGAAATGTGGAGAAGGCCAAGAAGTCCCTAAAAAGATGGACACAGACAATTTGGATTTTGAATCCAGGTCGTTTTTAATGATACCCTGGATGCTGCTACTCTACCAAAGATTTGCCTGGTTGTCCATTGCTTGGAGATGTGTAATAATTCCATGGTTCTAAGGAGAGGCCCACAGACCATTTCCCCTGGCTCCCCTGTCAGATGAAGACCCAGCATCTGCCATGCAGATGATCCTTGGATTTCTGGGTAAAATGACACGGGGGAGAGGCGACATGGGGTTGCAGTGACATTCTGCTTTATCTACTCCCATGAGCAGGACTTTAGAGAACCTGCTCTGGAATGGTGTTATCCTTAATAAGAGGGTCACCCTTAAAAATGCACCCTTAAAAATATCCTCACTACCCTGAAGTCCCCAGTCCCTCAGCACCACTCCCTGCTTGTCTGCTTTTTGCTGGCTCCTTTGGCAGCATTTGCTGTTGCTCTGCAAATTCTAAAACGCTCCCTGCCCCAAAATCCTTGCCGCAAAAAAATTCTGTGGGATCAAACCTGTATCCCACATGGCTCAAGCATGCTCTGCTGTAGGGTGTGCTTGGAGAAAAAGAAAAAATGAGGGCAAAATATCTTATTTATCTCCAGTTTCCCTCTTCCCCAGTGATTTTTTTTCTCCTCATTAGCAGTCAAGACTTGGAGGCTGTCAGTGTGCTGCTGATTGCTGGTGGGGGCAGGCCTTAAGGCAAACCTCTTTAGAATATAAAGTAACAGATTGCTTGCTTGTGGAAGGTCCTCCTGAGTGCTCACCAGAAGTGAAGTTTCACCGACTACTTTCTGTGTGTGCAAAGGGATTACTTTGGCAACATGTGCACGAAACAAAACCTGGTAACGTGCTTAAAAGCATTACCCATTGTTGGAATTTGGGTTATTCAGTGCAGTCATTAGATCACACCCAATAATTCTGTAAAAATTGATTTTTCCATCCCAAGGTCAATTCATTTTATTGCATTGCTTCAAGCAGGTTTCTCCAAAGCACAATGCTCCTCTGTGAGCCACCAGCACCGTGGCTGGTTTGCTGATGTTTACATTAGGTCATCTAAGATTTAAGTTTGACTGAGTTTGGACAAAACTAGCTCATTTGACCTATGATGCATTGCTTTTAAAAAGTAACAAGGAGTGTTCTTTTTCAACCCCCTTATCTGCTTCTTGCCTGAACTCTGAGATCACTTCTCTGGCTGGTGAGGCTTTTACTGGAAGCAGCTTCTTCTCTCTGAGCAAGAGAGCAGCTGCTCTCTGCCTGTTTTTACCTCTCAACAGTGAGAAACAAAAGGTCAGTCCCCAGTTTCTCATAACTCGCATGCACTACATTGTTTTCTTTTTCAATTTTTTTAGCTCCATTCTTATTCAGATCTACTTAACACACCCACTGTGTGCTTCCCCCTCCTCTGGTGTGTACTCTGGTGTGTCACTCTTTAGTTTTGCCCTTCGGGGAGGTGTCAGATGTGATCTTAACCACCCTTTCCAAATCCCAATTTAAAACAATATTATCCTTCTCACTTCGCTCACTATAAACTGACTACACAGTACCACCTGCTGATGGACCAGCATCACAAACCTGGCTTTTATTACTGATTTTTTTTTTTTTTTAATGCAAAGGCAGAGTTGTCTGTGACAGCATTGCCTTCTTGGGAAGGGGCCCTGTGTAAGAGGCAGAAATGCTCTCGTGTTTGTGCAGTGCTTTGGACTCTGTCATCTGCTACCACTTAACAGAAGGATAATGTTGTGTCAGAAGGAGACTTGGGCCTTAGAAGAAAGAGTGAATAGTGTCCATTTTTTAAGAGCCTAAAAAGGCAGCAGAAAAAAATGAGAGCATAAGCCAGCAGGCCTAAGGCTGTTCTGATTTGCATCAGGATCTCTATGGGCCCTGTCTGGCTTATAAAGCCCAGGAATCATCAACATCTCCTTCTGTCACCCAGCCCAAAGTTCAGGAATAAAGTGTCTCAATATCAACGTCATTATATTTCATTAGTCTTCATTAACGTGAAAGCTGATATTGGTCTGATCTCTTATTTCAAAAGCTTTTACTACTGAGGCATCGAACTCCTTGCTCTCCCCAATATTTAGGAATGAAACTTGTGTAATTTCAATTAGGAACTTTTACCCTCTGTCAATACAGAGAAATATTGATTGTGGGTTTGCAGTTGTTGATTCTGAATTTATCACTCACCCCAGAAGGTTCCAGTAACTTCTGGCCTAATAAAACCTTGCAGAATCTGTCCCTTCTTAGGGAACAAACTCAGAGTAATCACAGCCAGATAACTGTCAAAGAGAAATGGAGCCAAGCCAACAGAAAGAGGCGACAGAGCCAGATCTTGGTATTTTGCAAATCCAGATTGTCGTCTCCTTTAATTATCCATGGGGTGATTAAGAACAGTCCATTCTATGGGCAATGCTGCTGGGTTCAAGAACTTTCTTTTCACCCACTTTGCATGGTTTTCTCTCTCTTTTCTTGTCTTCTCTTTTTCTTCCTTTAAGATGTGAAATACTCTGGTGCATGGGTTTTGGTTTAGGAACTCTGTTTTCTTTTCATTTCATCAAGACAGAGTTCCATTTGTTCAGCATCTGCACAGGACAACATCTGGAGCCCCAGGAAATTCAGCTGCTCTGTGTATGACGCTTAAATGAGATTACTTTTTCATGCACTTCAGAAGAGTATCAAGAGCATCTCTCTGACCAAACAGGGCCTTTTGTTCTCCTCCAGCAAGTGTTTCTCATTAAAAATGTCATCTCCCTAACAAATTGCTTCATTGCCTTTGCAGCTGGGGTTATTGTTTTCATGGTTTTGTACTTGTGTGATTCTCTAAGGGAGCAGAAATCTGGGAGAAGGAGGGCTTGGTTTCTTCTCCCTTTGCCCTGTGTGTGCCATCCTTGGACTTCCTACTTTTGGGGTGCACTTTCATGTGTTTAAGCACAGCACTGGGGCTGCCCATGTGAGGCAGAGCATGGGGCACAGGCAGCAGCAGCAGCATTTGTCTGTGGGGTACTGTCCCATTTCTGTTCATGGGGACTGTCCCTGGGGCTCTGAACAACAGCTCTGGTGCAAAGTGTCCTTGTCCATGGCAGGATGATCTTTAAGGTTTCCTGGGGCCGCTGTGCTTGCACAGGGATGGAAGGTGAGAAGAAGGAGAAAGCAAAGTGAGAAACACCCATTTGAAACTGGAATATTAAGGATGGGTTTAATGAGATTAACATCTTTTGTATGAAACACAAGGTTTGGTTATTTTTCCAGGTGTTATTCCCAGATGGAGTGTGTGGGGCTGTTGAGTCTGCAAGAAAGCCTAAGTTGTCTTTAGGGACTTAAGAACTTTGTGGTGACATTTCATAGGAAGTCTGACCAGAAATAAAACTAGAAACTAAGGGAAGGAGGTGGAGGAATTCAAAGGGAGACAGCATCAGCCTGTACATTCTGCACCAAATCTAACAGTGCAGAATGTGTGAAGTTTCTTACAGTAGTGAGCAACACTGTGCTGAACCTCACCCAGCTGAACCTCACCCAGCAGCACAGAACTGCAGGGTCTGTATAATTTCCTGGAAGAACCACTTAGAAAACACCAAATCTTCAAAACACATTTTGCACTGAGGACATTATTTAAAGCCCAAGCATAAACCCCTCATTTTTCTCACCTCTGGCTTTTCAACCAGCATTGCCTCCTTCCTGCATTTTGAAAAGCTTTCCTCCTCACCCCCCAGTGGAGAGATGTATATGCCAAAATCTTAAACTCACAGAATGTTTCAGGTTGGAAGAGACCTACAGAAATCTGGTCATCTTTGAAGTCTAATTTAAATGGCAAGTTGTAAATAACGTAGAAGCTCCATCTCACTGACTTAAGTGTTCCCTGCATGTTAACACACCATCTGCTTAACCTGAGATCTCTTTTTTTGTAGGTGACTACAAATTACTCCTTAATAATTTCACTGGCCCTATAAACTTACTGGATAATCAATTTACACAGGCTTACTGCCCACTTTCACAGTTCTAGTGCTGGTCCCACAGTGTTTGCAGTTTTGCTTAAAGTGTTGATTTCCTGAGTCATGTATTTCCTGAGAATGCAAGTTTGCAGCTTTTCAAGTGGCAGGAGGTGCAGAGAAATGTTAAAAGGCTCTTACCTAAAGAATCATAAATGAGAATGTGAGTAGTATTCCATCATTTCTATAATTCTTCACAAATCTTATTGCTATTCAGACATTATGTTGTTTAAAACTTCAGCTTGCCATTCTAATTTCTCCTTTATTTAAGAAAAAGATACACATACTTGCAAACAATTTTTTTTTCTGTTTTAGTGAGTCATTTCTTACCAGGATGGTTGTCTAGGTTTGTTTCTCTATTTCATGTGGGACACGAGCAGCCATTTAGCTCCCAAACCACAACAGTTACCTTTGGTTCTCTGGGGCACCACTGATTTAACCATGTTACCTCTCCTCCTCCCACTTGTGAGCAATGAAAACAGTTCGTGTGTGTTAAATATAGCACCAGGCACAGCCTTCTCTTCCAGGCTGCAGCAGAAACTTTGGGCACCACACCGTGGAAAACAAGTATGCAGCAGTTGTAAATAGACATGTATATTTATATCTATAAAACGGTGCTAGAACCCACAGTCTGTAATTTGCGGGTGACCTTTAACTACACGAGGATAAACGGTTACAAATGAGGTCTTGGCTTTTGTAACTTATTTCGTTACTTCTGTTGGTAAATCAAAAAACATGTATATCCATGGGGTTTTTGGAGTGCAACATTTGGCTTAGATTTGAGCTAGGATAACTGAACAAAGTGGAAAGCCAAACAAATAAATATGATTATCCTGCAGTGTTTTGTTTTATGGAGTCAGGTTCTGAAATAAGCGAAGCATGTGGGATACTTTAAGGTCTGTAAAACAGACATGTGCTATTCCCATAATGAAATCTACTCCCTGAATTAGGTCTTTGTGCTATTAAGAGGATTTTTCTTGTGTTTATTTTGTTGCAAGGCTGCATTTTTTGCTGGAGTCAAGCAGCATGTTAAGCTCGGATTTTCAGAGGTCCTGGTGTGATGAGGTTGGTGACACGAATCCCTCTTCCTGTAGGACCAGCTATGGTTTGGGTATCAGTCTCCAAGATCCAAGAGGTTCCAAGAGGTTTGGTTTTGGTTTTGAAATGCACCAAGAAGGATCATTTGAGATGTGCACAGAAATTCAGGAATGGCATAGAGATAAATACATTTTTTACAGGTAGATTATTTGCTACCAAAAAAAAAAAAATCTGTGTGGCTGGAGGGGGGTGATGGTGGCTCTCTGAGAAGAGCAGGTAGGGAAAGCTGGAAGGGGATGTGTCACTCAGAAGTCACATAGGGTGCTCCCAGTCCCTGTAGCAGGTTTTTTTTTCCTCATCTATCCTTAAATGCATCCCATTTTATTTGGTCATCACAACACAAAGAAATAAATTTCAGGAAGTCTTCCAAGAGCTTAAATACTCAACAACTCTCTCGGCTCTTGATTTCTCTGCCTCAATTTCAGGGGGTTAATTTCTCTGTGGCAAGCTCTGATTTCTACTGTGCTGTGACTCATCTGTCTTTTTCTTTCCATGAAGCCCAGATATTCATGTCACAACAGAGAATAAATGTTGGTCTTCATGAACTTTTCAGCTTATTAATATTTACTTCAGGATTTTCCTGAACAGGGAGAAAAAAAAAAACCAAAATAAACAAACAAACAAACAAACAAACCCCAAACAACCCAAAATACAAACCAAAAGTAAAAAATTCTGATGTGGATTCCCTTTCTTTCATCCCTCTTTCATCCTTTCTTCATCTCCATCTCCACTAAACCTAATTTGAAATCTCTGCTTCATCATTTGGGCTGTACCACACCCATTCAATCTCCAGGTCAGCCATTTATCTCCTGTTTCCTTAGAGAAACAGGCAGGAACCCTGGCTGGGTGGATACACACAAGCCTGGCACCTCTTTTAGTGCCTGCAAAACTGGAAACTCTCTTTGAGGAAGTGTTTTCCTCAGGGGTAACTTCACAGGGGAAAAAAGAACTGCTGGCATCTTAGGAGAAGCATTCCATAGGTAGCTGGACAGGACTGATGATGGTATTTTAATTTGATTACAGCTCTCTAAACAATTAAAAAACATAGCCAAAAGCAGTGGTGATTTGTGAGATGCCTGGAAAGAAATGTGTCTTTTGAATTGGGAAGGATGGGAAGGGAAAGAATGTTATGAGAATGACCACAGCAAGGATGTGTGATACACTCCAGATCACACCATGGTGGTGCTGCCCTTGTCACCTGTCACTGTTCTGCCTTCTGTGAATGTTCATGTCCTGTGTTAAACCCACAGGTTCTTTACACACCTGAAGTACAGAAATCAATCTCTGCAAACAATGCCACTGTCTGGAAGATCCCCAGCCTCATTCCATCTCCCATACAGGTTTAAGAAGCTGTGTTGAAGTATTTCCCGTCAGTATTTTCCTTAAACTGATCTTCTTGATGGTTTATCCTTCTGGTTATCACAGCAATTTAATATAAAACTATTGCTCATGAGAAAACAAAAGGTCAGCAAGAGCAGGATTGAGGATCTCTCTGGTTCTCGTCTTTTTTTATGGTGAAAAATATCTCTCTCCTCAGATGTGCAGGGATGGTGATGCTGTGAACATCATCCTGCTTGTGATGGAAAACGTTTTTCATTGTGTCCCAAAGGTGCTCTAACTGGATTTGTCTCATTTCCTCTGCAAGTTTGTTCCCCAGCTGCATCTCCAGCCAGGAGACTTTGTCTCTGGCTTTTTGCACTTTTTGTTCTGGACTTTGTGATCAGCGCTGTCATGAAGAAGAAATAAGTTTATTCTGTCCAGCCAGTGCAGAGATGGAGAGCAGGTTTGCAGTGTACCAGACGCTGCACCAATTACTCCAAAGATGGGCCCAGAGGACCTCAATTAGGAGGAGGAGGAGGAGAGTTGCAGCAGGTGGAAGTCGTGGGCTGGTTTGTGCCTGGTGGAGTCAGGCAAAGGAGCAAGTCACAGGGGAGTCTTTGCTTTTGGTTTCTATTTCTCCTGAGTTACTGTGTCTGAATCATGGATACAGTGCACACCTCTGACAGGACACGTCTGGGGATTGCAGGTGCCTTTTCTCTCAGTTATTACATTCTGTAGTTTCTATGATTTTGTTTTTAATATATCTTTCTTGTGCAAGATTCATTATTCTGGCTTCTGTGCCTAAATCCTCCTCCCTGAAAAGGTGGGAACTCTCATTTCCAGGAATTTGTGGCTGTCTCAGTAAACTTAAGAGCTCACCAAGATTAAGGACATCTTTCTGCCCTCGCCTCCTTCCTTTCATTCCTTTTTACCATACCCTACATTTGGGCAGACAAGGTGCCTGTGTTCAGCTGCAGTCCCCTGGGACCTACACTGATCTTCACTGTAGATGTGGTTTCCATTTTTCCCCTTTGTGGCTTCAGCATTATTCTCTACTCTCACAAACCAGTTCCTCCTGATTTACATCCATCTGGGGGCAGCTGAACAGGTTTTTCACAGTCGCTTATTAAAAACTACCTCCCTTATGCTCTGTTTCCTTCTGCTGCCAGCTGTTTGCCCATATTTTCACAGAAGGGTGATTGCAGGTTCCCTGCCCTCCAAAGCCTAGCTCCAGCAGCCCATCCCCAGCTGACCCTGTCCCTTCTCTTGCTGCCTGGCCCTACCTCACAGCACTTGGCAGCACACCTTGTTCTGAGAGGTGTTTCAGTTCCCGATGGGTGAGTGACTTGATTCGGAGTTTGGTTTGGATAAGCTCCCACAAATTGTAATGCTGCTCTGTAGGTTATCCAAACTATCTGGGCCTCTTGAGGCTCCAAATTGGGCTGGAAGACCCAGGCTGTTTTTGGAGCTTTTGGCATTTCCTGGTCCCAGAGAAGCTGCAGATAGCATGGCAACAGGCTCTTGCATGAGAGGCCAGTGTTTGGGCTGCTTGTTTTAGCTGGATCCTGAAAAAAGAGTGAGCAAGCAAACAAGCCCATTTAGAGCTAGGTGGTCCCATCAGCCAGGTGGAAACACGAGGCAGCTGTAAAGAGCTCTCTGATCCCTTCCACTTGAGATGTGCATTGCCAGGACATGCTGGCATTTGACAGAAGGGGGAGGTGGAGTGACAGTGTGTTGGTACAACATTGGATTTGGCATCTCAGTGCAGAAGCCCAGGGGTGGGTCTGGGTGGAGAAGGGATGCTGCACCACAAAAGGTGGCCACTGGAGCTGGCTTTGTTCAGACAACCCCCCAGATCTCTAGGCAAAGCTGTGACTGACAGATTAAAGAGTGTATTTCTGCTTGCACTACAAGCTCTCATAACGGTGTGTGTACAAACAGCTACAGTGTCATGGCTAATGCAGTATCCTGTCTGTAGGGAGAGCAGGAGATTTGGACGTGATCAGACTGAGCAGTTCCTTGGCAGAGCCTCAGCAGCTCCAGTGTGCAGTAGTTGAGTGGCTTTCAAGCCAAAAACTCTTGTCCAGATCATTAAGAGCCACTGATGAACCTATTTTCCCAGACTTTGTCTATACAGTTTTTAAACACATTAGCACTGTCCATTTATAATCACTAAGGCAGAAAGATTGATGGGGAGGGAGAGAAAAATCCTGTCTTTTACAAATCTATGTAAAGATCCAGCTGTGAGAAAAAAAAAAGAAAAGTGGTCAAACTTTTGGATATGCTCCACAGAATATCTCCTTATTCCTATAACTGCAGTTGTGGATGGATTCCCTACAGAGCTGGGAGGTGGGATGGAGCTTATACCTTCACTGCCAAGTCTGTGAGACAAAGAGAGCAGTCCCCTGCCCTGATGATGTAATCTATTTTCACTCACCTTTGAATCCACTCTTTTCTCAGCCCCAAACCACTGGGAAACACAACTGTTTTGCCAATATGGGCATAAAATGGAAGGCGGGGGGGAAAAGCTACCCCAAAACCTACATTCCCTTTACAATATAGTACGTTCCTTGGAGTAATTTGCAATGTTCTGGTGTTCTTGCTTTACATACTGCAACCCTCCCTCTCTGCAGCTTTACCCTGGTGCTCAGCCTTTCCTGCCCACGTGGTGTTCAGCTTTGTGTGGATGTCATGAAGTTATTGCTAAATCACAGCTGACTTGCCAAACAACTGCCTCTTCCTCTTGCCAATTTTATTCAGCCTCTGAAAAGCTACAGGACTTTTGCTGGGCCCCAGTCAAACTTAAACAATGTGCTCAGTTACAAACACAAAATAAAATGCAGCACAGTAATAAAGTAGTTAAGTTTTGATTAATTCTGTGAAAGGGTTAATGGGATTATTCTTTTTCCTTCTTCTGTTTTTTTTTTTTTTTTCCCCACTCTCTAAGTAGGAAAAAAAAAAAAAAAAAGAGTGAGAGACCCAAGTGGACACAACTAGAACAAAGCCCTGTTTATGATTAGTATGGCTGAAAATATCCATGTTAGGCCAGGTGCAGATGGCTAATTCCCCCAGACTACAAGCCAATTTAAACCATAATTCCTGAGATAGACCACTTTTCCCAACATTAATGGGAACCAGCTGCCTCCTATTAATAATATGGATGATTACAAGAAAAAAAAAAAGTGGGGGAGGGAATAGTGGAGTTAGAGAAGATATTATTTTCCAAACTGTTGGCTGTGTCCTGCTGAGGACAATATGGAAAGCCATGGAACATGAGTCCTGAAAACCTGTCAAGTTAAATACACACAGTGTGTTTGCTCAGAAGAAGGATGGAGTTATCAGTGCACTTCTGTGTTTCGGTGACAAGGTTATTTAAGGGGTAGCAATTGTATTTATTTAGTTATTTGCTGGTGCTTTTCTTTTGCCTTCCCTCTGCTGACACTGGATGGTTTTGATTAGCTCCCTAGGAGGGGAGCCCACTGCCTTTGGTGCACTGAGCCTGGCCGCTCCCACTGAGGCCTGATTTCGTGTGAGATTGTAGAGCACATCAAAGCAGAATGACAGCAAATGTTCTGAATTGTTCTCCTGAGAGCCTGACTTGCTGGTTCAAGAAATTTGTTTGGGCTTCCATTACCGTTCGTGGCAGTGTGAGGTGAAATGGGAAGACATGGCAGTTCATGGCCTGTAACAGCAATGTGCCTCAGGAGTGGATTTTTTTTTTCTGTGTTCTTTGTGATTGTTTTCCTTTGGTTGTTTTTGGAAATCTGAGTAGAATTTATTAAAAAAAAAAAAAAAAAAGTCACGCTGTAGTTACTTGTCTGTGAGGCAAAAGCACAAGTCCTGTGGAATCAGTTGTTTTGGCTATACCCCTACTTTCCTCTGTAGACAGGACTCCTAACACATGGATCATGTCTTTGAGACTGATGGACAAAGGAGACTCGCCAAAAATGTCCCTCTTTACCCCTGAAGGAGATGAAAAGGAGCCAATGCCCTTTTCCCAGTTATTCTGCTAGGATTGTGTGGGATTCCTGGAGACGTTTGGCTCACCCAGGCTGCATTTCTCCTTAATCCATTTGATGATAGTCTGCAGACATGAGGAGGAAAATCCAGGTCATGGCACTGTAATTCTTGCTGGAGAGTTGTGAGGGGAAATTTTGTGTATCTGAAGAAGAGCATAGCTGGAGCAAGCTGAGATTGCCCTTAACCCAGCCTGAGGATACAAAAGGATTTGATGCCTTCCCAAACCATGTGGGCTTGGTACATCCCTGCTCCAAAGGGATGAACTCTAAGGGACCTTCAGAGCTTTTCCTGCTCCTCTCTCATGTGTAAGAGGAAGTGGGGGGGAAACACAGACTATCTGTTTCTCTAATACCCTGATCACTTGACGTGATGACAGCCAGGAGCTGTGGTTCTTGTGAACAGCTTCCCTCACTTTGACAATTTTCTGCCCTTTGCTGGGTTACAAGAAGAACCTGGGTTACCTTTTTCTAAGCCAGGAGCAAAATATCCTCTAGATCACAAACTCTTAGATGGCATCCTAAGGAAAAAAGTAAATCTTGGGCCTTCTAGCTAAGGCATGAAACTAAGGAAATTCCATCAATATATTCCAGGGGCAATGTTTTGTTTTCACCCACATGTCTTTGCAGCCCAACCCTTACGTGGGTCACCAGAATATCTCTCTGGGGTATTTACTGTAAAGAAGAAAACCTCCACTGCCCCTCTCCAAACTTCAGCAGTATTTAAAACAGACATAACGGAGCTAATGAGAAAGAGATTATTGATTTTATGTATGAAAACAGAGCATGGCTGAGTTGACAATGTCTCCTTAAATAATTGAAAAAATCTGCTTCAGCTGACAGTAGTTCACCAGATAATGAGGCTGGTAGTGGAGGAACGTGAATAATTAGAGAGTGGGATTCTTGCTGCGTGGAATTGACCCTTGGGGGCTGAGAGCAAGAAGGATTTGTGGCTGCTCTGAAATGCTAGTGGTCTGCTCCAGCATTCCTCTTGTCAATATGAACCTTGTGTTTTTATTGGAAACACGTGTCAAAACAAAACAGTGTTTGAGGCTGCTGCTGCTGAGAGAAGGTGGGCAAGCCCAGAGACAGCAAACCTGTTTTTCTGTTGCCAAAAATTTCATGCCACAACTGCCCATCGTGCTTAGATGGGAGGAGAGATGATGAGCACCCTCATAATACACTGGTGATTCTTCCACTATTGCCTCCTCAGTTATTTACACTCAGAAAATTAGAGAATTCAGGATAACCAGGGCATCTTGCTATACTTGGATGAACTCTGAATTGAGGGTTAATGTTGCAGTACTTCCCTGGAGAAAAGCTGTAGCAGTGAGTCCTTACCTCTCCTGGACAGGCAGAAGGGTATTCAGTTATATGTGATATTTAACTCCCTGTGGGCTGCCAAAACATTTTGAGAGCTTTGTAAATTTTGAGTATTGGCTCTATTACCTGCATTATAGAAAACTCAAAGGAAGGTGGTGACACATGCAGTATCTGGTGTTTGCATAAATAAGTCTTTCGGTTTGCTAGTTTTCTTTTTAAAATTTTTTTAATTGAAAGTTATTTTGTTTGGCTGATGTTAAACATCTGCCTCTTTCTCTGCCTTCCTTCATACCCCACCTCCTGAGATGGTTTTATTTCATGGGTGAATTAAATTGTTTTGGGAGATAAAGAAGCCAATTTGTAATGTGCTTTAGGGGCTTTCAGAATGAAAGGCAGGGATTGAAGTAGAGTATTTGGTTATTAGTTTCTCCATATTTCTTCCCCTTGATCTACCTGTCCCATCGTGTTGTCAGATCTTCACGGTTGAGGTTTGAGGCAATAATGGTGAAAGCTGGAACATGTGAGCCCCATTTAGAGCCAGCACCATCACATTTCTGGAGTGAATCTAAGCCTAATTGAAAAGGCAAGTGGGTTTCTCTGGCAAAAGAAAATGTGGCTGTCATAGGCTTTACCAAGTTCAGTTAAACAGAGTAGAGTGTGCTCTGGCATCTTTGTTTGGTTTCCATTTTAAATATAAAATTAAAAACATATTTCATCTGTTGTAGGTTTTAAGGATGATTTACTAACTTGAAAAAAAAAAAAAATAAGAACTTTACAGCATTCCAAAGTCTGGCCCTTGAGATGCCAGGAAATAAGTCTCTCCTCTTCTTCACAGTATCATCTCCACAAGAATTTGTGCAGGCTGCCTTACACATCACCTTATGGGCAGCATGTAGAGTTGTCACCATTCCTCATCAGCCTCTTTTGTATTTCCTATTGCTCTGGAATATTTCAGGAAATAGAAACTGTTTGCTTCCAAGTTCCAAAGGACTAGAGCCAAGCTTTGGATTGGAGGCCCATGGAGGTGGGATGAGAGCAGCCCAATTTCTTCCCTGCTGCTACAAGCATAAGCGGCTTTGAGGCACTTTCCTTGACTGGTCAAAATATCCCAAAGCTTTCAGGCACAGCTCAATCTGTTTCCATCTTCTGAGATCTTTTTCAATCATCACTGTTATTTTAGACATATTTCTTTTGGTGAGTATCCATTTACAGTTTAGAAGTCACAGATGACTTTTTATAGTTGATATGCCTTTTCTTTTTCCGTTTGAACCACCATTTGATGATTGTCATGTGCCCTTCAGAATGGAGTTTATGGGAAAGTTTCACCCTCAGTAATAGTTTTATCAAAATAGTTTTCTGTATTATTTAATTACACAAGCCCAATGGATTCTTTAATGGAACATCACAAATAGATATCTATTCTAAAAGTCTAAAACCACTTATTGTGGTCTTTTGATCAGGTGCTGTGGTTTTACTTGTGTCTGATGCATTTTAGTGTCCTCATTGCTTACCGAACAAAAGCGCTGCTTTGAATCAGAAATATTTTAAGAAAGGTTATGACAAAATAAAAAAATCTCACATTTAAGAAAGATGGCATCAGTCAATCAGCTCTGGAGGGCTCCTTTTGAAGACCTCATCTATCATTTCGGAATTGGCACTGGCAGCCCCTGGATTAGAGAGGAATTATGTGCTCTCTCTTCTCGCAGCGGTGGCACAATAGTTTTGAAACTAGGCAGATCTTCTGTGTTTACTCTTTGGCAGGTTCTGTGTTTTTGGCTGGCAGCCACGCTGAAATGTGTTTAGTTTTAATTGACAGCCATGGTCAACACTGCAGATCCCAGGTAGGTACTGCTAATCCTGACAAGGCAAGGCAGAAACAGACAGGCCTGTGTTCCAGCTAGCCAGGGACTCAAGCCTTCGGGAAGGAAAGGCATTTTGCCTCTAGACAGTTCTGAACCTCAGGGACTCACCCTTCAGTCTCATCTCCTCAGCACCTCTTTGTAAGCAGCCTCAGCCACGGGAGCTGTAAGAAGTTGCAAACAAAGTGATTGTGGGATCAGATTTTGTGGAATGGTTTAGGTTGGAAGGGACCAATCCCCCCTGCCATGGACAGGGATGCCACTTATTATCTCAGGTTGCTCCAAGCCCCATCCAACCTGCCCTTGAACACTTTCAGGGATGTGACATTCACAGCTTCTCTGGGAACCCTGTGGCAGGGCCTCACCACCCTCTCAGGGAACAATCTCTCACTAATACCCAACCTGAACCTACCCTTTTTCAATTTAAAGCCATTTCTCCTTGTCCTGTCACTCCATGCTCTTGTCCACAGTCCCTCTCCAGCTCTCTTGGAGCCCTTTTGGGTACTGAAAGGTTTTCTAAGGTCTACCCAGAGCCTTCTCTTCTCCAGGCTGAACAACCTCAGCTCTCTCAGAGCAGAGGTGTTACAGCCCTCAGGTCATCTGTGTGGTCTCCTCTGGACTCACTCTTATGGGTCTATGTCCTTCTTCTGTTGGGAGCCCAGAGCTGGACACAGAACTCCAGATAAGGTCTCACAAAGGCAGGGAAGAGGGGGAGGGATGAAAAGAAGAGGGGGAGGGATAAAAATCCCTCTTTTTATCCTGCAGTGGGAAGCCAGATGCTAGTATCCTTGCACAAGAGATCTTATTAGAGCCCAGGGACATTCATTTTCCTGGGTTTGAGGCTTGAAAGCCAGAACAGTTATGCACAGACCTCGAGTTTAAAATATAAGAAACATTCCAAAAGTGCGTATGGTTAGATTTATGTAAGCCACAGTTTGTAATGGTTTAGATTTCACCTTCTAGTCCTTGTGAGAGTTTCAGCCTTGCTCTCAAGAGAGTAAAAAAGTAACACAGATAATTTACAGAAATAAAAGAAAAAAAAACCAAACCAAAAAACATATGCACAGACTTAGGGTGGCTTAGTCATGACATCTAATTAGGGACAGCAATGATTTCTGTGAACCACAGAAATGTTGGTTTCAGTTGGCATAAAATTCTACAGAGTAATACTGAGGACTATCTCTCAGCCAATCTGTCTCTCTGTCTATCAGCCATGCTCAATGCTTTATTATTAGTGATGCATTCCTTCTCATGTCATTGTCTTCCTTATAAGATAATTTCTCAAGGAGTTCTTTAACTTCCCTCTGAAGTGCCTTGCATTTCAAGTAGCTGCTCAGCAGAGCTCCACAGCAGAGGGACTTGTATTTATGGGGGAAAGGTGGCTACTGGGACAACAGGGCTCCCATCAGCATTTAGGTCTCATCCTTATTAACCTCTTATGTCTCTGACAGAGGACAGAGAATCAATAGCATTGAGATAGACACCACTAAAAGAGGACACTGAAAGCAGAAATCCAGAGCAAAGGAAGGTTTTTGTGTCACCTGGGAGTAGATGGGATGTTTGTTCCACCCCTGTGTTGTGGGATGCCCCAGGAGAAAGTAACACAGACAGTGTCAGTGACAGCTTTAAAACATGAGGTCTGTGAGTCAAGGTTTTCCCCAGCCTCCAGATACAACTCCTGATGGTACCTCTGCAGAGAGACATCTTCAAAACAGCACATTTATAAATTTTCGTTATTTCTGAGAGCTGTTTTTTTCAGTCTAGGAGAAGTTAAAGAATATCTCCCAGTTTCTCATTTCTAGTGGGCCTGTGAGATTGAGGCGGAGACCTGGCTGTTCCAGACTTTCCAAAATGCATTTCCAATAGCAGAGTAGCCCTATTTTCTCCTTCAGCAGGTCTTTAAACTGTGCAGTACTTGTTCATCAGCCTCAGACTTTGATTTGGCACTGCTATGTCGTGCAGATGTAGCAATCACATTTGCGAGCCTGGAACTAATTAAAAATGGAATATTTTAGATCAGTCATGGTGAGTGTGGCCAGATTTACAGGGAGAATACAAGGGAGCTTAAAGAGCAGAGTGATCCAGCCTTTTTAAAATGTCCTTCCTTCAACATTGGTACATTACCTAGAGGCCAGCTGGGCTGGACCTTTACAGCACTGTCTTTATGCAACCTTTGGCTGGTTAAAGGGGAGCTCTAAGAGGACACCAGTGTTTCATGGTTTGCTACATTCCAGATGTATGCAGAACCGTCTCTAAACTGTCTGGCAAGACACTGCTTTTTTTTTTTTTTTTTAATTCTCTTTTTTTAAGGAGGGCATGGTTGCCAAGCCTGTCCATCAATTTAACAGGAGACAATGAGTTAAAGGCAGCAGGGAATAGAAAAATCCGAAGATCTGAACAGAAAACAGATGAGGGGATAGATGTATCTCTAGCCCTGTACAACCATGCATCTTGACAGATGCACAGAGTGGGGTAGGGCTGTCAGAGCTAATATTATTACCTAAAACTTGGGAGCTGAGCTGGTTAGCAAGAGCCTCTCCAATCCTGTGAACTTGGTGTGTGAGCAACTGAAGCGAGAGCTCGCCTGCAGACAGCCCTGCAGGGCCTTTGGGGAGGAAAGATTATCCACAGAGCAATTATATGGTGGGTCACCATCATTTCCTCCTTGCTCAGCTCAACATTTTCTAGGCTTTGCTGCTCCTGGCTGCCAGCTCTGCACCTGCTCCCTGCTGAGTCAAGCTGAGACACAAAGCGAAACCCCCATGGTCGCTCTCACGGTGTAGGCAGAGCTTGTGATGGATCACTGCTTTTCCCCTTTGCTCCTCACCAGCAGCTTGCTGTGGCTGAGACTGGCTACCAGGGTGGCACAACACCAGCCACACACCCACTACATCACTCAGCACAGCCTGGTGGGGACATTGTGCTCCCTGTCACCAGGCTCTGTGTCACCTGGCTGCAAGTGCCTGGAGCCAGGATCTCCTCCTGGCATGGACACTCCACTGGGCTCTTTGATCAGATCCTGGTGAGATTGCCATTGACGAAACAAATGAGCAGGGTGCCCCAGATGTTACTGCTGCTGGGGGATGGAAAGCTTACCTGTGGGTGGTCATTCTCAGGTGGACGTTCAGATGGCAAAGCCTGTTGCTGGTTTGTAAATGTGAGGGTGAGTTTTTAGTCCTCGTGCATCACAAAAGTTTTTGATTCATGAACCTCAAGATAAGCAGGTAATTTAGTATCATACAAGGGTATTAATTTTTTTTCATTATTCTGAAAGACCTTTAAAATTAGACTGCAGACAAAGTGGTAAAGGGTTTAATGCAGGTGGAGGCACTACCATGAGGAGGTCATCAGGGGGTGTCACACCCAGCTTTTCACTCCAATGGATGCCCTGTTGCCAAAAGGCCCTATGTGCTTCTGCTGAGGGTATCCAGCAAAAACCTCACTTTATCAGCCTCCCCATAAAGATAAATAAAAAATCAACTTTTCTTAAACATGGCTCAGCTGGCAGTCTCTGCACAGGGTCCTGTGCAGCATGGCTTTTATTACCATTAAAATGATTTAAATGGAAAGTCTGCCCAGCAGCATTGTAGGTGACATGTTCCCTAGCTGCCATGTATCCAAACAGGTTGCTGCGAGGCTTTGAATAAACATTTTGTAAGTCTAGCTCTGAAGCAATTTACATCAAGCAGCATATATTGCATGGATGCCAACTAGTTATTGTGTATTCCTCACAGAGCAGACAATGTTTTCTATCAAATCCGTTGGGTGAAAACAGAAAACCTATTAATAATGTGTCAGGAACCTGACTGAATGCAATATTTATGCTGAAGTCTCATAGAAGGCTTGTTTATAAAGAGTACACGAATTCTGTGGTTCGTGTTTGAAATGTGTAAGAGGACAAGAATAATTTTAACATTTTTCTCACAAATACACCTACTCACACAATTTCATTCCTCTTGTAATATGAGGGGTTGATGTTTTTCTCAAAATAAGCTGAATGCATCAAAGCTGGTCCATGCATTGATCTCAAGAGCTTTAGTCCAGGGTCAGTGCATTGTAGTAATATAGACTAAAGCATTCAAAACCTAGCAAAAGGAGTAAATTCCCAGGCCTCTTAAATTTTTCTTGTGTGTTACCATGGTGCAATCTCGAGTCCACCCCTTGATTTGGGTGATGAGTTGAAGCCGTGTTGAAGTGGAGCAGAACCAGCCCTTGGCCACCGCGGCGCTCGTTAGGTGGTGAGTTGAGTGCTAATCACCTCGAATCTGAACCTCATCCAAACCCCAAGCCTGCAGGATGGAGATGGAAATTTCGTGAAGTGAGGCTTCAGTTGGAGTATTTCTCCTTTCTTTTTTTTTTTTCCCTTGCTTTTGCACAAATCACCAGGGTTCTAAAAACAGCCTCCAACCAACGCTCGTTTCTACTGGCACGGCCGCTATTGATCGTGTCCAGAAAGAGGAATGGAAAGACACGACAGGATTGGCAATGATCCCGAGCCATGAAGCTTGGATCTAAACCTCAATCCAAGCTTTGCTAAAGAACAGGAGGATTTTGTGGATTTTTTTTTAGTGTTGTATATGGAGATTTGATTTAATCTCTTGTACTTGCATGGAAAATTCATAGTGCCGGAGTAGGGTGTTTCCTTAGTGGATAAGATCTATTAGATCTGGTGCTCTGGGTTGGCTTAGTGGGGAAACTTTTAACCTGGGAAGAGAGTGGCTGAAGCAGCATCAGCAGCATCTGTGAGGGAGAGGGATCTCCAGCCATGGGAATCAGGAGAGCAAAGAATATTCCCAGTGTTCCTGAGCACAGCTCAGCTCTAATGTCTCATCTGGATATTTTTCAGAACAATTTATTTTTTGGCTTTTGTTTGTTTGTTTGTTTGTTTTTTTGGTTAGTTGGTTGTTTTTTTGTTTTTGTTCTATTTTTGGTTTATTTTGTTCTGTCACCTGGAGCAGGTATAGTACTTAAAGCCTAATTCAGAAATTGACTCATGAATAACGTGGAAAGTTTAATCAGCATGAAGCCTTTGGTCACATTGTGATTAATACTTGCCAACTCTCTTGCAGTATTTTCTTTTAATGAATTGCAACTCATTAAACTAATTAAATTTATTGATTTCAACCAGATGTTTGCACCTGGAAGTGTATTTATTATCATTTATTATCAGAGAGAGACTCTCCATCAGAAACTGTAGTGATAGGACAAGGAGTAATGGGTTCAAACTGAAAGAGGAGAAATTTAGATTAGATATGCAGGAGAAATTCTTTACTCTGAGGGTGCTGAGACCCTGGCACCGGCTGCCCAGAGAAGCTGTGGCTGCCCCACCCCTGGAAGTGTCCAAGGCCAGGTTGGATGGGGTTTGGAGTAATCTGGGATATTGGAAGATGTCCCTGTCCATTGAACAAGGTGATCTTTAAGGTCCTTTCTGACACAAACTGTTCTGTGATATAATATTAATTGGTTTTAGTTTTAAGTTTTTCTGTCTCCCCAATTAACTAACAGAAATATTAGCACATGATTGAACCAGCTGGTATCACTATCATTATTAAAATCAACTAACAAAATATCATACTGTACAATTTGCAAAAAGACAACAGATTGGCAATTTCTTGTCCAAACTGTATGGTAAATATATTCCAGTAATGGGTGGCTTAACAGAAAGCAGGAGAGAAAAGACCACAAATAAAATCAATATTATTATAAATATTACTTGCCACCAGTAATTTGAAAAGCTACTTTTTCATCCAAAACATTTGTTTTAAATTATATGTTGACATATTCTGGAAATAATTATGATAGACTATTTTTAAATTAGTAGTGCACAAAGGACTTTCTTCTTTATGTGCTTTTTAACATCCACAGTTTCTGGTTTCTGCTGTACTAAAATAGACTTGGATAAGGATCCACAGAAGTGTGTGCATGTAGATACTTTTATTTATTTATTTTTCTGGTTTGGACCATGGAATTTTGTGCTTTGGGAGGCAGGTGGCTTCCAACATTTGCAGAGATCTGCATGTTAAATGAGTTCTGTTTTGTGTTGCAGGAAAGTATTGCTACATGCATTTTCATGACATTCCTTTCAGGCATCTTTTTGGGGTTCTTTCCAAAATGCTATGAAAAAAATAAAAGTTATTTGCTTTCAGAAAGCAATTACTCAGCTAAAAATAATGAATATGTTACAGCTAATGTGGAAACTCAATATGTCAGAGGTGATGTGGAAAATGTCGGAGCAGACTGAACTGAAAGGACAAATGATCCCAAAAAAGGAGCAAATGAAGCTATTACAGAAAGTCCTACTTCTGCCAGTGTCAGGACAGTTTGGAAACCACAGATGAAAGACCCCTGGTTCTCTGAAAGAACGGGAGACTTTCTGCTGGTTTTGGTCAATTAGTTGGTTCTTGGCCAGCCTATACTCACATGGACCCTTTCTGGGCAAAGGATCCCAGTTGAGCTGTGCCCCAAGCCCTGTACCCCATTATGGGATGGCCAAGTGTCCCCCAGAGGCTTATTCAAGCAATATTTATAGTTCCAGTGGCAAACACACACTTGTGTGAGGATGAGCTTCTTGTTACAGGAGGAGTAAGTGATGGAGATCTCAGCTGGGAACGAAGTTTCCTTGTAATTATCCCAGTAAGCCTTGATAGAAATGCAAATGAAGAGCTGCAGCTTCAGCAGAGCCCTGTGTGATGGTTGACAGCCCTGAGGGGTGACAGACAGCCCCTGTCCCCATCAGCAGTGCCCTTCCACAGTGGGTCTCTCATGACTCCGTGCACTGCCACGTGTGTCTGTTATTCCCCTGGTTTACCAACAAATATCAACTGGCTGAAGGTTAAAAGAGAATTCTGATGAGTGTCAGCTCTGCTTCTGAGGCATTCATCTTACCAGATCGCTCTGATCAATTCTCCAGTTTGACTACCAAAATGAAAATTAAACATCCTATCCACCGGGAAAACTAATTTGAAAATATATTTTAACTCTAGAGCCATCTTTTACCTGAAAACTTAATTGTGTTCCTTTAAGAAGATATAATTAAGTATCCTCATGGCAGACCATCAGTTTTAACAAAGCATCTCTAGAGCAGATAGACATCATTACTAATACAATTCTTTGAGGTGCAGGCAGGAAAATAAATTGGTTGTCATTGGGACATCATCAATATAATGAACATCTGACATGTAGACCCTTTGTTTCAGAGGACACAGACATAGATGAGCAGGAAAATTTGTTAATAAGAACTGCAGACAGGACATTGCAGACTGTATCTGTCTCATGAAATGTTATTTGCTGCCAACACATTGCAGTAAAGAAAGACTGTTCTATCTGGAAATAGATGAGAAAAATAAAGTGAAGTGTCACTTTCAGGTATGTCCTGAGAAACTCTGCTCAATAACACAGTTTGAACCTTTGACTTTTTTTACTGCATCTTGGTAGCTACTTTCATTTCAAGGCAGGAAATTGGTAGTTTGCCTGTTTTTTATTTCCATTTTACCACTATGGCAAAATGGATCCTTTGATTTTTGGAACTATACCATCTCCAGCAGAAATCAGTAGCTCACATTGTCATTCAGACAGACACAAAGCAGAGCTGGTTGAAGTTTTGCAAAGCCTATGGGGAAATTTTGACATGCAGAAGTGAATACCCAAATACCCTCGGCTGTCTTGGGGATTTCCGGCAGCGTCTGCAGGATGTGGGGGGAAAATTCCAGGGTTGAAAACAACTGAAAATGTTCTACAATGGAGTCCCAACTCAGCACTCACTTGTCTTACATGGATTTAAGCATGTGTTTATTGTTAAGGGTAAATGTTTAATCCAACAAGGACCTACTACTTTTCCAAGCAGGACCATAGCTCCTTTTCTGTTCCATAAATTATTTGGAAAGTGAATCTACACTCCTTCAAGTCCTTTCTCCCAATATTCATTAACAGGCTTGGATGTTGTATACTCTTTGAATCAGTTGTTTCCTATTCAATTCACATGAGGAGTGAACTGAACCACACAATATAATTCTTTTTCCCAGTTTTAGATGATTGAAACACAATGAAGGAGAAAATTTTCTTTATTTGTAAGAGCTTTAGCTCATATCAAAGGGATTAGCAAAGGGGTTTGCAAACATACACAGATCCCCACTTGTTGGGATATGTGTGAGCTAAAACCCCACAAGTTGGAGCAAAGTAAAAGAAGCAACACCACCAGGACAGATCTTTATGAAACCAGAGCAGTTTGAAGCACCATGAACACCCTGAGGTATAAATAACC
Organism: Sterrhoptilus dennistouni; assembly: GCA_013397095.1. Lineage (NCBI taxonomy): Eukaryota > Metazoa > Chordata > Aves > Passeriformes > Zosteropidae > Sterrhoptilus > Sterrhoptilus dennistouni. The sequence goes on along the minus strand of VWZU01016196.1, from coordinate 943,193 downwards.
CTCCTCATGAGATGCATTTGGCTGGAGGAACCATGGTAGGCAGAGTGAAAGTTTACAGGGAACGTGAAAGGATCAAAAACTCAGATAAACATCCTAACACTTAGATACTAACGTGGATGCTCTCCAAAGTTCTCCAAGCCATCTGGGCCCAGCTCATTCATCTGGTGGTATCATGAGAAATGTTTTTTTCACAAGGCTGCTGATGCTTCCTCTTGTTTGACAGGCAGGAAATACAATCCAATGAGCCTTTCTCACTGGAGTTCATAATTTTTGGTAGGAGAGAGAATTAGAAAGTGCAGAGGCAGAGATAGAATGTAAAACAGAGTGCTGAGGTTGGGATGAGAAGGGATACTGAGAAGGAAAGTTAATCAAGTTCTCTTAATGCCACAGAAACGTGCAGGTTTGAAAGGTATCAGCACATGTGGGAAAGGGATGCTGTGCCAGGTAGCAGCAGGATGTTCTTCTGGAAGAGGAACTCAGCCCACTCACTGGTCCAGCCCAGGTAATAACATTCCCCTGCGACTGAGGAATGCAGCAGGCTGAAATGAGAGGCTGCAAATGCAGTTCTAAAATGATTTTTCCGTGTGAGAACCCCAAAGCAGTAACATTAATCTTGGTGCTTTTGTCAGCCTTTTTTTTTTTTTTTTTTTTTTTTAATTTTTTTTTTTTTTTTTTTTTTTCATGTCGTAATANTAAATATTATTTATTTTGTTATTTTGCAAGGCTCTAATTAGGCTGGCAGTGCTTATCTGGCATCCACTTATTGCCCCAGGGTAACAGCCAGCACCCCCAGTGACAGACCCAGCTGTGTGTGGCTGTTGTTTCCCTACAGCCAGAGCACAAGGAGCATTCTTTGTGTGCAAGTCTGAGGCTGTGTACACGAGTGTGAACTCTCCAAAGGCAAACAACTCACCTTTAGAAAGCCAAATTCCAAGCAAGAAATGAGCTCAGCAGCTGTGAAAGGTGTCTCTGTGTTTCATTGTTGATAAAAGTACAACCCACAGTGACTCAAACCTCAGGATGTGGTGGGAAACCAAGAAGAAAAGAAAGAGAATGGGGAAGAAAGGAGGGAAAAGCCAGCCTTCTCAGGAAGAGCAGTTCAGACATGCCAGATTTCTTTGGCACAGGCATTGCTGTCATGAGCCTTGTGGACGTTTTGTGTTTGAGTCCCTGCTTTCTTTTTGTTGGCTCTGAGCATTTTGAAAGGTTTTGAAAAGAGTATTGCAAAGTGTTTCAGGTTGCAAAGCTGACTAGTGTCATAAACAGCATCCCCTTCCCAGGCTGACAGTGCAGGCAGAAACCTGTCACCTGATTTGCTTTCAGAAAGCGTCACTAACCTGCATCTCCTCACAGTGACATAAATGTCAATGGTCATTTTCCTCCACTTCAGCCCTTCCCTCATCTTTCCTGGGTAAGCAGAGGGCAGCCACTGGAAGGACAGGGACTTGGCAGTGAGAAAGGGAAAGGGAAAATCTGATCTGGAAGATGAACACTAAAAGTAGGCATTGATTTCCTATCGTAGAGATGATGTGTTCGAATTTACTGTGCTGCTTTAGATTGAAAGGCATTTACCCAGTCACAAGGACTGGCAGGTGTGCTGCTGTGTTCACATGAAATAATGCCTCAGGATTGGCTCCAAGGCCCTGCATTTCACTCCACCAGCTCCAGCCATCTGGCTCAGGCACAGCTTCTTTCTGAAGTGACTTGAAGCTTGGTGGCCTCTGTGTTTCTCCTGTGATGCTGTCAGATATTTACCTATAGGAGCACAAGCTCAGGCATGAGGAAGGAACTAAACTTTCCTAAACTATCCTGTCACAGACAGTACCTAACTAACAGAACAGGTCTTTTTTCTACTGAACATGTATATTCTTGATTTGCAGTGGAGGAGGAGTGTGGCTACAAGATGCATGGAGAGCAGAATGCTGCAAGGAATAAAGAAAATAAAAAATGGAGTAAATGGTGTGAAGGCTGTATGGGCTGGTCACCAGTGTTCACTGGAAGGAATGCTACAGGATCTCCTGTCAGGTCTAATCAGACCTATTGAGCTGACAGAGGCTGATCCAGCACAGATCTGCAGTGCCTGGTCTCCAGAGGGGGGCTCACCCTGAGCCTCTGCAGCAGTGATGATTGAATTTCTCGTGCTGGGAGTCCAGGAATGCTCACACCTCACACCTGGAGAGTAACTAAGGAAAACAGGTATTATTGATAGATTTATTTACACTGCTACCCCTCCTCCATCAGGCCACTACAGAGACCCAAGAGGCTCACACCTGCAGAGAGGTGGAAGCCAAACTGAGCTGCTCTGCATCACCTCCACTGGTGATGGTGACGGTGATGATGATGGTGACAGGAGTGGGATTTCAGCATCCCTGGGAGAAGTTTGCCTTTGAGAATAGCAGGTTTTGTCCTTTTAACTTCCAAAGAGGTTGAAGGAGTCCTGTGAGCCTCGAGTGTCCGGAAAGGACCAGTTATAGGAATAATTGCAGTGGTACCAAGATACTTCAGCAGACACTGACACCTGATCCATGCCATGCCTTGTGGTGTTTGGTCTTTGGTGGCTCAGAGGTGCCACTGCACCCTGGAGGGTGTCACACACAGCTCCTTTGGGCACAGGAAAATCCACAGCCTTGGCAGAAGCAGAAGAATGAGTTACCCACTGCCTCTTGCTTCTGTTCTGCTTTGAGCTCAGCTCTGTAACAGCATGTGGGAAAGCTAAAAGAGAAATATTTATTTTAATATTCAGATGTTGTCATTCACACTTACGTATGTGTGTGTGGACACCACACATATGTAACATGAATGTGTTTATCAGGGTGTTTCCTGAATGGCTCTGGTTCTTTAACAGCTCTATCTTCTTATCTCCACAAATAAATAACAACATTAGACCTGAATTCTAAATGTATTCTGAAGACCAATAACCCCCACAGGTTTTCTGGATGTCTTTAATTAGAATAAAAGCCAAACAAAGCACTCAAAAGAAAACAAATGGGCTGATGGAGCCTCTCTACCCACTTGCTGGTGTTTAGGAGTAGAACTGGGTAAATGTTCATGGCAAATGTTTGGTTTTAGACCTGTCTAGCTTTTCTTGGTATCCTGCAATTATTTTTGTACACATTTTTGGTACACATTTATATTCTTTGAAATTTTGTATACATATTTCATATAAACATGTTTCAACATCCTGGTAGTAAAGTGCTGTTTAGCTGTGTTCAGGGCTGTTAAAGGCATTTGTGTGACATTCAGTATCCAAGTAGATGTTTATACTTGGAGACCTGCAAACACTATAAAACAGAGAGTGAAAAATCAGAGATTCCTAGGTGATCACACAAGCACTTGCCTAAATTGTTAGAGGGATGCAAGAGTAGACAGCATGACCCAGCCTTATTTTAGTGTTAAGGAATGGGTGTTTTGAACTTATCTTTCTTTTTTTTTTTTCAGATTCTGATGAAGTTGCAGTTCACTTCTAATGACATGATCCGTGTTTAAGGATATTTTATCTTTTGTCATTTCTTCTTCAGGTGATTTCCATAGGAACAAAGTAGTCTTTTGCTGTAATGAAACTGCCTCTGGGGTTAAACACTTCTGGTTAACTCCAGCCCAGAAGCAAAGCAGATCTGTCTCTTAGACAAAAAATGGAAAATCAAGAGAGAAGAATTGGATGGAGGGGAAGAATTTGATTTGTAAGAGTTCTCTTCAGGAAGTACCATGAGATCTTAAAAAGGCAGCAGGATTAGAGCTCCTATTGCTTGTGAATTGCCTGAACTGCATGAGTGAGCTTTAAAGAGGGCAGTAATGAAGAAATAAAACAGCTTACAAGCTACATCAGCCCTGGAAAATAGGAGCATTTCACAAATGGTTTCATTTTCTTTGACTGGTGATACCCGACAGAGATGTACAATTACTTCTTGCTGTAGTGCTTTTGAAACACAAAGCTTTCAGTCTAAACCTGGTTAAAGAGTAAAACAAGAGAATGCAGAGATTTCTAAACTAGCCATTAGCTCAGCAGCAGCGTTGTCTCAGGCTGTTATGATAGAGGCAAAAAAAAATAATTAAAAAAAGAGAATAGTTTAAACTCTGCCTTGGGGGTTGGAAACCTATTTTTCAGGCTGTTTAACTGTCATTCTCTGTGCATCTGTTCAAATTAGCTTCAGACAGTGAAATAAATAGGAAATATGGCCCAAGGGTCCTTGGTTTTGTCAGACGGGACTAAGAAAGAAGTGGAGAAGAAGAAGGAAGTCTGGTTCATGAAGGCCTGCTGGGTTTTTTTTTGCTGACGTGAAGTCAAACCTGACTGAGGGTAAGCTCCTTCAATCATCACAAACACTCCAGTGGACAAGAAAACCCTGAGTGTGGTGATACTGGATGGGAAGTCCAAGACAAGATGTGGCGTGAACTTCCCCAGTCTTGGACTGAGAGTTTCAACAAAGGAAAAAGAATGTCAAGTAACTCTGGGAAATGGGTTCAGAGAGGGGGTGAAAGAAAAGGTTATTTGCTCACAGTACAGGGTGGCAAAGCAGCTGCAAGAGATTTGCTGCTGGGGCACATCTGGGCACTGTGAGCCAGACATTCAGATCTTGGTGTCCCTTCATGCTACAAGACAATTTGGTCTATTCTAGAGAGCAAAATGAGGGAGAAGCTTGGGCACTCCCACATCTCACACCCAGCTCAATAGAATGGCTTATTTCTGGCAGCATTTTGAGCAGCTCTGTCCCAATAAACCCTGCTCATGACAAAATCCTGGATCCTTGGTTCCTCTTCTCTCAGAGTACTTCCAGAACATGGAATTATCTTTGTTCCCAGACTCCTTTGGTACTGGTCTCCTCTCTACTCATTTTCACAAGAAAACCCTTCACTACTGCCCTGATGTACAATATTTGTGTGTCAGTGGTATGACACAGGTGTGCACTGCCATGGCAGGGGCAGCAGCATCTCCTCACTCTGTAAGGCTTCCCCCACCCCCTGATTTCCCTGGTTTGATACCTGGAAATTCAGTTCAAATGTTGTTCCTCTGTATCATCTGTGTGCAAGAACCAGGCTGTTATCAGCAAACAGAGCTTATCTCTCCTCCTTGATTGGATCTGGAGTTGCTAATACATCCATCACACTTATATCACAGAAAACAATTAACAGATGCTTGTGTTAATTTAAGAATCACTTTGTGTTGGTTCAGTGTTTGTTTCTCACAGCACAAAGCCTTGGATAGGACACCTCAGGTCCAGCGTTCTTCTGGATCACCCAGAAATCTTTGCTAGGTCAAGCATGAAAGGCATTCCTAAAAGCAACTTCATTAAAATATATATTTTTATGTCACAAACGAATCTTGCTATTGCTGATGATTTTTCTCTAACACATTTAAAAGTGCCTAAAATCAGCACGGAAATGTGCAAGCAAAAGAGACTTAATTAATCCTATTTTTGTCTAATTTGCACCTCCAGGATATTCTGTGAGAAATAAAATGCATTTCACAGCTCTCCCTGGCATGTACTATAATTACGATCAACATTTCTATGTATCATAATGATGATGATAATGATGGCCACAGTTTCCCACCTCTTTGCTGCAGGAAAAGAGCTGACTGCAACAGGATGTGCTGTGAGTTAGATTTATTCCTAGATTTATTCCTCCCCTCTCTCAGAGGCAAAATAGGTCAATATTCTATTATAGTCCAAACATTATTAACTTACTGTCCTCATATATTTTGATATTCCAGTGGGGAAAAACCCACAAAAATAAAAATTGAACTTCAGAAACATGACTAATTTCAAGCATAATTTTTAAAGTTTTCTCGCTCCATATTTTCCATTTTTTTCTCCAGGTTTTCTGTCTACGTGCACTTTGCTTTCTCAAGAAATAAAATAAAAAAGGGAAAATAAAACTGAGGATTGAAAATGGAAGAAAACAAAACAGATCTTGGTGCTTGTGGTTCTTTGCATTGGGAGAGAAAAAATCCATGGCATGTTTCCTGAAACCAAATAAAGATTGATATTTATATTTATTGCAACAGAAACCCCTTTCTGACAGCTGTGCCTTTCCTGGAGTTGTTGGAGGTCACATAATCCAACATCTTGGGCTTTTTTTGGAGAGAAGAAAAGAAAATGCCTGTGTGAGGATATTTCTGGGTAGAACAAACCTCTTAGGCAGCCACATATATTAAAGCAGAACTACTATAAATGTCCTGTCCATTTATTCAGATGGCTCTAACAAAGAGCATTTGTGGGGTTTTGGTGCCTTCTTGGACAGAAGAGAAACTGCAGTGAAGGGAAGAAATTCTTCTGTCTGTGCCCAAGGTTAAAGCATTTTTCTGTAGGAAAGAATGAAAACGATGTTGAGAAATGAGTATCTTGCTTCAGCCAGGCCTAAATCATTACCTGCAATATTTTGGATGACTCAGTTTGTTTCCTGAGCTTATTCTTGCCTCTCTCTCTCCCACCTTTCTCTGCTGTACCTGAAGCTTTTCCTCCAGCTAATTGTAGGATAAATCAGGTGTAGGGGTAGTGGAGGTCCAGTACTGGAGAAATCCTGGTGTGAATTTACTGGGTGTTACACATCTCCAGATCACTGCTAAGACCTCAGGCTGGGGATAAGAGATACATGGCAAAAAATCTACAAGAAAAACAGCTAATTTTGGGATTAAATGACTGGATTTTGGAATTAATGATTGGGACAATGAGACGAACAGAAACAAATATAATCCCATCCCATGGAGCAACCTTCCCTCTTTCTCCAGGCCAAGTGTGGAATTATATTGCTCCTCACTGGAAAATAATGCCATGAATACATTATTAAAAACAGGATGGAACAATGCCTTAACCTTTTGATTTAAACAGGAGAGCAGAATTTTTAGGATTAGCATATAAATTATTCCACTGATATGTGATATTTGCTATTGAGGGTCAAATATTAGAAAGCAGCTCTGTTTCTTTTTACTTATAATCTACTACAGAAACAATTAATTATAAACATAAGCTAAATGCAAGAGGGAAGAGAGAAAATTAACAACTGGAGTGGGTAACAAAAAAGGAGAAGCATGAGGAAATGAAATGGAAAAATATACATAGCAACATTTGCTGCAAAGGTGGCAAGGAGAAGAGTGTGAACTTGTATTCTTTGAATATGTTCTTGTTAACAGGACCTTGGAATTTTTATTCACCATAATTTCCTTCTCCAAGGTGTCCATTTTTACTTGAAATCTTGATATTTCAGATAATTTTCATCCCAGAGAATCTTAATTCCCTGCTCTTCCTCCAGACCTGTGCCATGAGAGTTAAAATATCTACCTTTTATAAAAATACAATGAATACTCCATAACAAATCCACAGCAAATATCACTGATAATGTACAAAATGATAGAATCACATTTTCATGCTCTTTTCGGGTTGGGTTGTTTTATTTGTTCATCCTGCCAATCATTTCCTCTCTGAGGGAGGAAGGTGAACAGAGACACCAGATAAATGGCTCGAGGTGGCAAGAAATGGCTAAAAAAAGATAATGATAGCTCAGACTGTCTCTTCATGGAGCTTGTGCCCCAGCTCATGCTTATGGAATTAATTATTATATTGTGGCTCTTGTTTGTCAAGCACCATTCACAGGAGCTCTCCTTGCCCCAGAGCTGTGTAGCTAAATCCCAGCTATGGAATTAAATTGGCAAACTCTTAAAAATTACTTGAAAAGTAAGTCTTCGGTCAAAGGTACAGGTGAAAAGGCTGAATGGGCTGATGAAAAGTATTCCCCAAATGAAGGAAATCCTGTCCAGATGAAGAGGTCACTTCATCTGCAAGCCTTAGGCACTGCAGGGATAATAATCCCCAGGTTCAAGCATTAACAGGAGAATAAAAGACAAATGGAGCCATTTGTCATTTATTTCCAAATAAATGCAAGTTCATTTTGCACAGAACCTTCACCCTGTCTCAACAGGCAGATCCTAGAGGGTAATTTCAGGGCAGTTTTCCCTGGTGAGTGCTTGATCAAGGTTTATGTGTTTCACTTCTTCAAGGCACTGGGGCTCTCAGAGACCGTCTGGTGATTTGTATTTTATGATGCTACTTTTGGTGAACAAAGCCCTTTAACAATTCCACAACGTTTTCTTGTAAAGAGATTTACTTGTGCTGTAGGAACACCTACAGTGATGCTGTGGATTGTGAAGGAAGCACATGTAGGTGTGTTTTTATTGCCTTGGCACATGTCTGGGAATGATGTGAATGCAAAAAGGCTGAGGCTGAATTTGGGGAAATGACACCCAGGAATTGGTTAAAGCACTTTGCTGATGGAAGATGGTTGGACCTGCCCACCTGTGGGCAGGAGAGATGTGCTGGTGATTCCCACCCCCTTGGCACCAGCCTGGGAAGGGCCAAAGAGCACCAAGTAATTGGCAATCAAGCACCTGAGAGGCAGAGCTGGCCAGAAGGATGAGCCCAGAAGGGCTCTGGCCAAAGGTGGGTTTGGTTGGCCTGGAGGAGGCATCCTGTAGTCTGTGCTCCCTGGAGAAATGCTTGAAGGGCTCCTGGGCTGGGCCCAGCAGCTCTCCTGCTCCACCCCGAGGGCAGCTGCTCTCAGGAAGGAGATGAAAATGGCTATTTTTTTATTAAGGGTGAGTAATTTTGAGGCTTAAATTTAATGTTCATCTTCTCTGACTATGATAGAGCCACTTCCCAGTCCTTGAGCTGAAACCTGGTCTATGTTTTTCTGCCTGCAAGAGATTTCCCAGCTTGGCTGCTTTGCATGGGGATAGGGCAACAAGTGCTCCATCTCATTTCAACTAAATCCCAATTTATTCCCCTTCCTTGGCAATAATGGGACAAGAGAGAAATAGCAACAGCTCTTCATCTGCCTGGTGTTTTTGTGAGCTTCTGTGTGCCAAGGTTGAGTTGTTGGGATGCTTTGTGTGGGTATCTGAACATGACCATCTGAGAGCTGTGGCAGTGGGGTGGGCTGTGGCTCCAGGGCTCTAGAACAGCTCGATGCCTTGCTGAGGAACCAGCCAGTTCATCCTCTGACCATTACTGAGACTTAAGGGTCTGGAGCAGTGGTGGCAATGAAAGGGGAGCTGGAGTACTGATAGACTCCTCTTTTCATTTTTCCAGCGCTCACCAGTAAAGTGTTTGAGGGCCCTCCAGAGGAGAGGGAGGGAAAAAAACAAAAACAAGAGAAACCAAACAGTAAACAATCTGGTTTCTGTAGTCCATTGCTGAAAAACAAATCAGTGCCTCTGTTCTGTGGTGATAAGGAGAATTTGGTGTATGGATACACTCTGGTTTCTGGTTTCCCAAAGTATCTAAAGCAGAGGCAAGGTAGTAACTAAAAAAAGAAACACACACAAACCCTTATAAAGCTCTAGGCTTGTGGCCTGTTTTGCTGTTTCCCTGCCTCCTCAAGCCCAGCACACCTTCAGACATTCCTGGCTGAGGTAGTTATAAAAAAACTCCATGTCTACTTTGGATTCATAGAGCTCAGTCCCATCCTAAACAAACAATGCTGCCTGGGATTGCTTGCCAGGCAGCTGGCATATCTCTCAGATTAGCTAACACTAACAATAACATGTTTCAAGAAGGAGAAGAGGCTGAGCTTGGCCTCCCTGGCCAGCTGGAATGGCAGAGTGGGGATGTGTGCCCATCTGAGCCCCTCCTCTGCAGAGCAAGGATTGGCACAGAGCAGCTTGCTCGACCCCAGCACTGAACCCTGTGTGGAGGTGGTTTGCAAGCTGAGCTGGGAGAATAATTCCACTACAAATTGCTCCAAGTGTTAAAGCTCCAGGGAGCAGGTTTAATAGCTGCCTTCAACTCCTGCCTTGGTTCGTCAGACTCTGGTTTATGGGCACAGCTGGATGGTGGGGAGAAAGCCAGGCAGGGGAGGTCATCCTGCACTTAAATTTGTGGAAAAATTAGTTTGCACTTGTCCAGGCTTTTCCTTTGTGTCGATTCACCCCTGTAAATTTAGATGCATGGAGGAGAGGTGCAGGCTGTGAGGGAGGAACTTTAATCCAGCTTGCCTGGATCAAGAATGTGGGAACCAGCACCAGGCAGACCTTACACGCTTTATGAACAGGGGAACAGGGTTTGAGCAGCTTGGTCTGGATTTTGGGTGGCCACATGTAAACACCAGCTTAGCTTTCTGGGGGGAGAGAAAAAAAAGTCAGGGCTTCAAGCTTATATTTGTCTCGGATTTCAAATGGTGAAAGGGGGAGGGTGTATAAATGCCAACTCAGCAGAATAAATGGTTCACACAGAAAACCCAATGTCGGGAGTGAAACCTGACTCGCTGAGAGCCTCTTGTGTACTAAGTGCATGTGCTGTAGTGACAGCAGAGGATCCCTGCTGCCCTCATCCTAACACAATCAGAACACTGCTTATTCAAGTGTTTGGAGATCAAAATGCCAAGAGCAAAGGAACAAAGGTATCTCTCTGAAGATGTGAATAAGTGGAAGCTGAAGTTTCAAGTATCAGCTTAGGGAGTGTGCAAGGCAAACAGCAGTGGTCCTTGCTGGGAGCCCAACCCAGCACATCTGCCTCATACCTGCAGGGCAGATCTGGCTGCTGGGCAGTGCTGGCATTTCCTTTTGGGAGAGAGAATCTGAGGGGTCACCGTTCCAAATGGATTTGTGGGATGGTGCTGTGAAGGAAGTATCTTTTAAGAACATTTGTTTCTGCGAACTTGGGTGGAAATCTCACCTGGCAGGCTTTGGAAACACTTTCTTGAGGTGCCCAGTATTTGTTTCCATTTTCTTCATCCCCAATGGCAACATCACCTTCTAGAGCCCAAACTGGTGGGTAAGGACTGGCAGTGTTCTTCCCAGTATTCTTTCCTCTTGTCTCCAGCCCAGGGCTTGTGTGTCAGTCCTCTTTCACTGAGGAAAAGGCAGTGTGGTCCTGTGCTGCCCACTGAAATGCTCGTGGTGCTGGAATGGGCTCTGTCCCTCACTGCTATCAAGTTCAATTCTTAGCAAGATTAAAACTTCCTCTTTTGGCTTCTGAGCAATGCAACTTCTCTAGGTCCAAATCTTGTAATTGCTCAGCTGTTGTTAACCATTAAAAATGGTCAGAAACTGGCAAAATCACAACAAGGGGAAATATTAGGAACACGCTTGCAAAAAAACACCTCAAATCATCAAACAAAATACCCCAAGATGTAAACAGCTGTTCCAAACAGACAGAGAAGATTTTCAGATGGCAAAAACACTCTGTGCTTATCTAATACCTCTTCAGACCATTTCTAGATGCCCAAGGCTGTGCAGGTTCCCACTTGCTTGTTCCTAAGCTTGGCCGGGCTTTCTGCTTTTCCAGCCCCTAATCCTGAGCCAGGGCTGGGTGATGCTCCCAAGTCAGCTGTGTGGACCTGCCTGCACAGCCTGAGTGTGTGGGGCCCTGGCAAGTCCTCCTGCAAACCCCCCTGAGCCAGGGACTGTGGGAAAGCCATGGGTGACTCCAGGGTGACAGAAAACCAAGTGAGCCTGTCATGTTGTGACTGCCACGGCTGTGCCAGTGTCTGCAGCAGCTGAAGGGGCCTTTGACCATCCAAAAGGGTGCAGAAGGCTTCAGGGATCACTGTTTTATCCCTTGTGGGGAGAAGTGAAGCATTTCCCAGCAAAGGGCTCCTTCCTGGTGCAGATGGGAGCTGCCTGGTGACCCCAGCAAAGGGAGGCTCTGCCCTCTCAAAGAGCCACTCTGCCTGTGAAGGGAGGTTTGCCAAACTCTGCAGGGAAAACTTGTCCACCACAGTCTGAATATTGCTGGAAATAATCCCAGGGAAATCTGGAACCAGCCAGAGAGCACTTATTAACTTTAAACTCCAAATAACGTGCAAGATTTTTCCAGAGCCTTCTGAGTGCTAACGTCCTTTGTCGCAGCTGGTGTGGAGGTCCAGCCCCAGAAGGGAGGCAGGAATTTGGGAGCAAAGTGTTTGCCTGGGGAGTGATCTTGTCAAAAAGAACTATGGAAGAGGGGATTCTCTCTTTGTGGAGCAGAGGAGGAGGCATGTCCATCAGTCAAGTGTGTGTGTGGAGTCAGAGATCCCGTCCAATACTCAAGGCAGCTTCTGGCCCTTGCTCTTTCTGCATTTGGCCATTCTAGATGTGCAGACATCTCAGCATGGACCTTTTGGAGAAAATTCAGCAGCACTTACCTAAAATGCCCTTCTTTAGACTAATTTTGCTTTGCAGTTTTGCAGTTGAACATCCTCCTGAGGTAAATGGAGCAAATCAAAGTGAACATTGCTGACAAATTAAAGGGCAAACACATTAGCAGCTCTGAAATGAAATGCCTATGCCTCACATGAATTCATTTCACAGTGTTTATATATTTATGGAAATTTCCTGAGTTATACCCCCAGCTCTAGCACAGATGATTTCTTCCTGCATTATAAAGCAGGTTATGTGGTGATAACTTCTGGACCCCTAAGAGCTACTGGAGCATGTAATTATCTTGTTCCACTTATTAATGATGAAAGGTCCATGCAAGTCCCAGAGTAGCTGTATGTACTATGCTACTAACCTAAAGAGGCTATATAAATTTAATTTAGTTTAAAATTTAGTTGCTGACTTTAAATAATCTTCAAATAGAGAATATAAATGTTTTAGGGCATTTAAAGCTTTTAAAAATTATTAATGGATCTGTAGCACTGGAAATCTAAACTCAATTTTGTGGTGCTAAGATATGGAACTGGGAGAGTGGGCTACAAGAAAAAGAAGCTGATCAGGCTCCACTCTGAAATGCATATTACAAAAAAAATTGAGATAATGCAAATTAGGACTCAGGCTTTTAATTGTGAAGTAATATTATCAGTAATGGAAGAAATGTTAAAAATTAGTTTCCTCTTGACATCCTTGGAATGTGGCCAATTTATGAAATTCTGGACTAGGGAGCTGCAAACCTCCGTTTCCCAACCTTCCTAAAATGGCATCACTCATTTGATGATGTCTCCCAGCTATAATCCTGCTTCTCCAATCTGCCATAATAATGCTAATTAGTTCTGTATGTAAATAAACTATTGTTGACAGGACACTTTAAGCAATTCACACATGACTCATGGAGGGAGAAAGAGAGAGAGGGTTTAAAAATGATTTATCCATAAACAGAGATTCCATATGTCCTAATCTGGCATGGATTTCTAAAAAAGGTATAGCAAGGAATGTGTGTATGCCTGTACAGCAGGGCTATAATGTGACAATTTGTCTCGAAGGGAAACCAGGATTTATGGTACTTAGCACAGACCACAGAGGTAAAATGAACAGCAGGCTGTATTTAATCATCTGAATTTTCAAATATTTCTTTTACTTGGGTAAATGTGTCTTTGTTCCTTTTTGGAAATGTGCTCAGCTGGAGGACTGGTTCCTGTAAAGGTGTCTGAAAATGCTGCAGGCACATTCAGTGCAGTGCACACAGGGAGTGTGGGAGGATCCATGGATAGGGAGCACTCCTGCTGGAAAGGGGTTGGACCCCAAATTCTCTAGGCAAGATATTACCAAATCCTTGAAGAAAACGCATGTATTGGGTGTCCAGTGCACATTTCTGGAAATCAGGGTATATTGTACTGATCCTAGACAAATGCCATAGGAAATCCAGGCAGAGGAAAAGAAGAGGAATTCTGAACAGTTAAATGCTATTTATTTTTCCTTCACGGCCTGATCCTGTGGCCTCCAGTGATACCATTCCAACCCTCAGAGGAGTTGTGCTGATATGAGTGGAAGGCAAATGTAATTTGGAAACTTCTCTGGGAATTAACCTTAGGCTGAAGTACCTTGTATCTGGATTTTATTATTGCCCTTGTAGTCTGGATTGCAGTACATATTATTCTGGTGGTGCTGGGTTTTTTTCTCCCCATTTATTCCTTTTGACTCTTGCCTTAAATTATTTTTAGTTTTAGCACAGGGCCACTACATGACTAAAAGTAATTTCTATAATTTGCTGATTCTACTGTTATTTTAAATCAAACCCAGGGTTCTCATAACCACAGGATTTCAGAATATGGAGTTTTGGGGTAAAACAAATAGAAATCATGGAATTTTTGGTGCTTAGAAAATGGCACAGGGATTACCTGAACATAGATAAGGCAGATTAACAACCCACAAACCAGTGGCAGGTGGTGTTTGTGCCTTCATAATTTGAACAAGACAGTGCTGCACATGTCACCCATAAAATGGGATGGGATAAAGTGCTACTGGCAATGAGTTGTCATGACAGAACAAGAGGAAAAAAAAAAGCTGAATTTTGAGTGTACAGGGGCAGAGCTGGCACCTGCAGAGAAAAAGACTGGCTGTTTATTTGTGGCAAAGATGGCAGCTTTGCTGCCAGTGGAATTGGAGCCTCTTTTTTCTCCCTTCAAAGGAAGAAATCTCTCCAGGGGTGACAGTGGTTTAATTGGGATGGCTCCTTCCAGCCTTTGGGCTGTGAGTCCTGATGAAGCTGCCAATGAAGTGCCAGAGCAGAGGAGATTTGTCTGCTGCAAATCCCTGTCTGCTGAGAATTGGACCAGGCACAGATGCATTGGCACAGCTGTTTGGGGGATAGGCAAGGCCAGAACCACTTTTTCCACCTCTCTTGAATTTTCAATGACTTTCCCCCTTCAGGCTGTGCAGGGAGAAGGAACAAAGGCACTGAGATGGCTCATCCAAAGGAAAAGATCTATTAAATCTGAAAGTTTTAGAGCCCATTCCTGTTGCCCTGTCTCTGTCCTTTAGTTCCCACCAAGCCATTTCTGGTGTAAACACGTGGTGACAATAAAAATGAAATAAAAGCAGATTTTTGTGAGGCAGAGCAGAAATTTGGGTGTGGAGCAGGGGCTGCCTTTGCCCAGCTCTGTTAAAATTTTCCTTTTCCCCCTCTGTAAACACTTGACAGTTTATAGAGGGATCACAGATTACATTTTCACGCTGTTGCCATTAATTAGGGCTTGAAAGGTGAAATGAAGAGCTGGGTTGCTTGGCTGCTGTGAGGTGAGTAATGTGTATTTACGGAGTGGTAATCTGCTCCCTGCCAGCACATCTTGGCTACCTGTGCTGGCTGGTTGCAGCCACAGAAATGAGCTTGGGGATATGTTGTGTTGGATCCATTTAAAAACAAAGGAAAGGGTAATTCATTCCCATCTCTCTAAACAAATACTTTAATGAACAATATCCCCATAACAGGCTGAACAAAATTTTGGTCGAACAGGGTAATCCCAACCCAGAATCCAAGTCATTCTCAGGGAGCTGGGATTGCTGGAGAAAATGGATTTTGAGTGTGAAAGGTGAGCTCAGAGATATGGCTGGGGGCTTCCAGTATAATTTTTCAGGGAAATTTGAACATTTCTGCAAAGTCAGGTCCCTTGTGCCCCCATGCAGGGGTAGCTGCTCCTCATGTAGAAATGTCAAACTTTCCCTAAGTTGGAAGAGTTTCTATTAAGGGATGATTGCCTAAACCCCAGAAATTCCACTAAAAATCTTTTACTCAAACTAAGGTTTATATTTTCAATTGTTTTGAGGCAAATACTGTACCTGCTTGGAGGAGTAAGTGCAGGAGGAGTGCAGGACAAATCCACAGAAAATTCATCAGCTATTCCCAACCCTATGCCCAGTTTTTGTGCTATAAATATTAAGAGAAAAGCTGGGGGTATGAAAATCTTGCAATATTCCTCCTAAGAATCTTTCGTCCCAGAGTCTAAACTGTGAAATTTAAATTTTCCCTGTGTGCAACTCTTTTACATGTGCATAAGAAATGTCAGGAATATGGCCAAGGATGATTAAATAATTACCTACAGAATTTTTCAGGAACACTCTGGGAGAATCCTCCGAAAATTTCTGGGGTTTATGTCAAAATGTAGGTCATGGGGAAAACGTAAAATTTGGTTTGCAGATGCAGCTGGCCGTTTCGTTCCCAGATTACCTGCAGATTTTTGTGGCTGCTGCTTATCTCCCCATCCTTTGGAGCAGATTGTTCAAGCCCAATATTTGCAGTGATGGTAGGATCAGAAATGTGGGGGCATAAAGATGCTCATTGATTTATGTGAGTTTTTGTTACTTATCAGAAGTTGCTATTGAAAGGGACTTCCTGTTCAGGCCTTGTGTCACTATTTATTGATCTGATACAAAGCTTTTACTGATATAAGGTTTTATTTTTCCTATGGTGAAGCTTCACTCAAGTTTGGTAAGTCTTTTAACAAGCCTGCAAACACACAGGAGCTGTACTAGTACTCTCTTATAGAGAGAGTGAGAATTGTCAGGCCTCAAAGCTGCTGGGGTGTCTTTTGTGGGAGGTAAAAAAAGTTCAGGCTGTTGAAAAGCTGGTGACAGTGAACTCTAACATAGGAGGTTTTGGGATAGGCTGTGGCAGAGGTGATTATGTTTGAGGTGAAGTGGCTGTCTGTTGGAATCCTGTTGCCTCCAAGGGATTTTAGGACACTGTTTTTCTTTTGACCTATAAAGAAGTCTTTAAAACAAATGTGGCTTTTCAAGCCCTGCTTTGGTGTTTCCTGGTGCTCCCAGCATTTTCCATCAGAATGCAGTGGAGAGCTCAGCTACCATTGCAGTTGGAATTAGGACACTGATCGGGAACCTGCTCAGCAATGCATCTTCCTCTGGTGTTCAACCAGTTCCTGTAATCCTTTCCAGTGTCTGGAGGAGGAGGGAAACTGGACCTAGAGCTGCCAGAAGGAATGGGCAGGCAAAAAAATTCAAGTGTACCAATGACAACTTGCATCCAATGGAAAGGTAAAAAAATACATCCAAAAAAAAAAAAAGTAGATACTGCTATTGTCCTTTAAGGTTTTACAGAGCCAATCACTGCTCTTAACAGATATTACCTGAAGAAGCTGCCCATGGCAGAGGGATGGAATGAGATTTTAGGTCCATTCCAATCCAAACCATTCTGTGATTCTACAAACCTGAGCTAGAAAACACACTTGGAGCTTGGCTGTTGCTTAGGGAAGGAGTGGGGCCAGCTAAGAAAATCCAGTTCACCATGAAACAGACACCATGTGGGTGGCTTTGCAATAATTGCAGAAAGAAAGATGGAAAAAGAGGAAGGAAATACATGCAAAAAGGAATTGCACCAGAAGAAGTATGGATAAATGATGTAATTCAGAAATTCTTTGGGCTTTTTTGGGCTTCTGGAGAGCTTGTCTGAACACAAACTTGAAAGTGGATTAGAAGGTTAGTTTAGCCTGGCAGGATCTAAACTTGCAGGTATTTATTGAGATCCATGTTCCATTCCAGGCTCTGCTACTGCCCTGGAAGGAAGAAGAAATTTGGAGAGGATATTTCATCTGTCTTTGATTTCCTGTAAAATCAAAGCAGTGATACCAGCTACCATGAAAACATGTGGAGATAAGCTGAAGGAAAGTTAATAATTATAATAGTAAAATTGTTTCCATGATTGTCTGTGGCAAGTTTCCCAAATTAAACTCTTGAGTTAATTTCTTTCAGTAAATAAAAATCCCTTGTTTATGCTTCTTTCCCGCTTGTGTCCGGAATACAAGAGGGATCTCAACTTTCTGTTGCTTCCACTTAATTGGATTAGTCAACTACCTCCAGAGGTATGTGCCTCAGGTCCAGTTCTTGCTGACAGCCAAACCAATGGGCCATTACATGAGGTAGATGGAATCCAGCATCAAAGGAAAGAGCAATTTGGGCTGGAGAGATGCCAGGACCTTTTTGTGCTTAACCAAATACCTGCATACATAGAGGGTTTTTTTGTGCTTCCTTATTGCATGTTGAAAAGGATTTAAAGCCTCTGCTTGTGAGCAGGGTTGTGCTACCATTATCTCCAGTGCCCAAATAAAAATGGTGGGGGGTTGTTTGTGATGTGGGAGATCACTTCTCACCTCCCAAAGCTGGTGGCTCTGGGGAGTGACAGTGAGTGCTGCAAACAACTACCTACACATGGGATTCTCAGCAGTGCTTCCATATGATCATCTCTTCATCTCTTCCTGTCACAGATTCAACAAAGAAAATTAAGATTTACCATTGTTATAGTGTGGCAGGGGGCGGTTGCAAGGAGAAGGGAGCTCAGAGTTCCTGCTGAGTTCTTCTAATGAGGCTGTTGCTGCAAAATAGCTTCCAAAACATCTGTGAAGGTCCCTGGAGAGCCTGTCAAAGACATGGCATTGCAATAGTCTGTGTTGCCCTGGTATAGACCTCGAGAGTGTGTTCTGTGCTCTTGGCTGTGGCAGCTCACAGTGTCCCCATGGAAGTGTCATTCACTGCAGCAAGGACCACCTGTAACCTGAGAGCAGCTCCTAAACAGATATGGGAAAGCTGGAACTGTCTCAAAGCCTCTCTTTTTCCTGCTCTTCAAGAAACTTCAAAGTCTCTTGAAGAGCAGGGAAAAAAAAATCAGATAAATATCCAGTCCAGCATGTGTGAGAAATTAATCCCCTAGACCTCTTCGGAGCTCAGTGCAGCTGTTTTGCAAATTGACCCCTTCGGTTTCTGCATCGAGCCAGAGAGCTCAAGAGAATTGTGTTTACTGTGTTATTTCTATCCTGCTATCAGCATCCTCCTAGGAAAATTATCTTTGGGCTCCTTTTCTGCTGAAGAGTTTGGAAGCAGTGGCAGAAGAATGGTAACTGGGCTTTGCCTCTTCTCAGAGTTAACGTGGGGCCAAGCCAATGCACAGCAAACGTAATCTGGAAAGATCTGCTAATCAAATCGTTGGCCAGCCTGCTTGGCACAGCCCATCCCCTGCTCTGTGCCTTAGTTTTCATGTTGAAACCTGGGAGATGATGCTGATCTTTGAATTACTTTGTCTGGAAGAGGAAAGTGTTGGAGCATTGCTTATGTGGGACCCTCCCTGCTTATTCCTAATACGTGGAGTTGAGAGCTTTGTTGCAGCAGTGAGCTAAAATGAAGAGCAATGAGATCAAAAGAGTTTGCAAAAAAGCTCAGGACTGCCCTTAGAGATGCAGCCTATCCTAGAGTATCTGCTAAAGCTGTGAGAGGCCTGAATTAACTTATTGGGAGCAAAGTTGTCGGGGCTGGGGCACTCTACAGCCCACAATACATTCTCAGCTACTTCCTCACCAAGTCAAGTGCTGAGTTTGGGCTCTTCTGGTGTAAGGGTTGGTGGGATTTTTTAGTTGTTTTTTTTT